>CADEBD010000387.1:0-344429 GCA_902825455.1 Arctia plantaginis | reverse complement strand
TACCCATTTAACTCCTTCAAAAATATGTGATGCCCTAAATTGCAAAAATGTCGACTCGATTAAGTATCTTGGTATAGTTATTGATAAAATTTAATTATAATATACAGATCGACCTATTAGCAAACGTGTTAGGAAATTCATATATATCTTTAAGAACCCTATGAGGCGTTGCCGACGAGAATGTGCTTCGGACTACGTACTTTGCACTATGTCAATCCTTACTGACATATTGTGTTACTGTATGGGGAGGACCTCAAAAACCCATATGATAAAATTAGAACGTGCACAAAGGCAGTCCTCAAAGTTGCACATTGCCTTCTTTTTTTCATTCAACAAACGACTCTACGTAAAATGCAAGGTACTAACGGTCCGTCAACTCTTCGTCCTCAACACTATACTGCGCAAACACTCAGAAATAATCTATCAACTACTTTACAGTCTCACAAACGAATTAAAACAAAAGTTTGCCCTAAAATATATGTAAAGTAGCCTTTTTTTTTGACGTGAGAACGTCTTATAATTCGATGGAGCCAGCTGCACGCACGATAAACATGACTCATGCGGCGTTACCTCGCTCTGAGGCGTTCCATTTAAGGCGTGAAGTGCAGCGAGAGCGCGGAACGAGCGACAAAGAGGCACAATCGGCCTCCGCGTTCGGCAGCGTTCGATATCTGTCTCTCTCCTACTTGAGTGAGCGATGCGTCCGCGTGGACAGCTGCTACTTGTATACAATAATACATTTTTGAAAATGCAACCATTCCATCAGTATTTTCTTATGACGTTGTCACGTTCAACTATCGTCAGTAAACCGACTTTACAGACAACCGATTTTTTTTTAACCAGTGGAAATCCCCTCGGAGGACTCGAACCGACTAAAACCACACGGTGTGTCCTCTTTGCGCTTCCAGTTTAGGAGGGTCCAGTAGTTATCGCCTTCTGGACCCTCCCAGCGCCGGCCCGCTCCTGGTGCGGGCTCCGTCTCCAGGACCTCTCTTTTTAGGCGACGTCCGCACACGCGGACCCCGCCCCCTCGCGGCTGGCCAAACTAATGCGGGTGAGGGGAGAACCCATCCCGTCCATCCGCGGCCACACTCAGGGCGGTATGAGGCGCAGGTGAGCGCGCCTCCGCCGCCGGTTCGCCGGCGACGGATCAGGTCCGAGTGGAGGTCGTCCTCCCGGGCCTTCTCCGCCGCCTCCTTCTGCGAAATTACCTCCTCGCAGAAGGTTGCGACCGCGGTAAAAAACTGTCGTTTTACGGGCCATGAGCGAATTACGGCCGGTAGAGAGAGATGTACTCCGATTGACTATAGTGGGGGCCCGGCGCTGCGTCGCCCATGCGGGGCAAACCGCCAGCGTGTGCTGGGCCGAATCCTCACTGCAGTCGCAGTGGTGGCTTCCCTCCTAGCGACCGAGTACAGGTACTTTCCGAAGCAACCGTGCCCGGAAAGCACCTGCGTCAGCGGAAGAAAAGGGTCCCGTGCTGCCGCCACTGCCACTCGGCGATGACCGCTGGAGAGCCTCCACACGGCGGCGAAGCCAGCGCGTGGTGGGGAGTCTCCAGCCGGAACGACCATCTCACACATGGGGGCTCGGCGAGCGGCTTCGCGCCACTCGCGCACGTCTTCGGGCGGAGGGCGAAATCCGCTCTCCGCCCGGAAGCGCCACTGCCGATAAACTTCGGCGAGACTTCCGCCTCCAAATCCCACGGGGGTGTTCCGGCCAAGGGCCCCAAGCCGCCTCGGGGGACCCCGGATATCCGCGTATGGCTCTGACCGCCAAACCCTTTGGGGGGGGCCCAGAGGCGCGCCCTATTCGGGCGGTCAGACCCCACCCCCACCGGTCCCACCTAAACCCAAACCGGACAACCCCCGCGTACAGCCGCCCCGTGGGAACCGGGCCCCCCGCCCAAATTGGGAAAAGTCCCCTGGGCGGGGCAGTGTCCCCAACTTCGGACCAAAACTTTCGAAGTTGCGAAGAGCCACCTAACGTCTGGACCAGACCCAGGTACCTCTCTGGGGCCCCCACCGGTCGAGGACCAAGCCCCACCTGATTGAGGGGCCGGCGGGTGGGCCACACGGGGCCCCTGAAAAAATAGGGCCCCCTCTTATCCAGGGCCACCCGCAAACCCAACGCCTCAATGCGCCCGACCACCAGGGAACTCCCGTGGCGACCAGGCGGCCCCTCCGGGAAAGTTGCCCCCCGGGGCCCGGATAAAGGTATCTGCGTAGCAAGTAACCCACCCGGGGGAGACCCCCCGTGGGGTCCAGTGTATCCAAATGTTCCACGGATGGCCCGGGACAGACCCTGCGGAACACCGCACGACAGGGCCCTGCGTCTCAAGACGCCATTCGCCCCTCGTACAACGGTTCGCTCCTCAAAAATTTTTCCCAAAACCAGCCGCCTCAATACTCCGGCCCTCCGGGGTAGCAAGGTTTTCCCTGACGCGAATGGCAACTATTGAAGGGTTGGCGATGTCCAAGGCCCGAAAACAACCTCCCCCCCGCATTTCACGGCCTCCTCGGTCACGCCCTAAGGCATCGCCCTCCCAAAAACCGTATTTGGGCGTCCACAGATGGGGGCCAACCTTTCGCAGAGGGGGCCCGGGGATGCGGGCAAAAGTACCCCCTCAAAAAGTTTACCCCCTCCGCAACCGATGGCCTATAGGCCGGACCGAACGGCACCGTCCCGGGTTTTGCGCAGGCCCCCTTCCCCATTTCCAGCGTTCAGGGAAGCGTCCGGACGCCAGGCTTTTTTTGGGCCAACCCCCCCCTGAGGGGGTCCACTTATGAGGGGTCGGGCCATCCTCGGGGTGGAACCCCGTCCCGGGCCCGGGGCAGTGTTCTTGGTTCGAATCCGTAGAACGACCCCCCAACCCGATTCCCGACGGCGGAAAATCACTCGCTGCCCCCGTCTTTTCCCCCCTGATTCAGCCTCGACGGGGGTGTGTGTCCGCCCCTGCGGGGAAAAGGCCCCACACTTCCAACACCTGCCTGATCCAAGGATTTTGTTGCTTCGGAGGTGGATTTCCCCTTTTCCCAAGTACCTCTAGTGGCGGAAAGTCCCCTGACTGTGCCCATTTTTTGGATTCAGGGGGAAAAGGAACAGGAAGGGGAATCCCCGAGACGAAAATGGAGAACAAGTACGAAAGGGAAATTTAGGAAAAATTCAAAAAGGGGCCCGGGAATGGGAATTTTAAAAAATTTTTTGGTTTAAAAAGGGGTTTTTTCCCCAAGGGGCGAAAAAAAAGGGGGAACGAAAAATTATTTTTAAGTTTAAAAAAAAGGGGAAAAAAGAAGGGAAAAGAAAAAGGGGAAAAAAAATTTTAAAGAAAGATTTTTGGGAATAAAATTTTTTAATTAAATCATAAATATGACTTAAAAGGTAATAAAGTTTAATTTTTAAAAATTTTATTTTTATCCCCCCCACCCCCAAAATTAAACCTAACTTTTAATTTTTGTTTTCATTAATTTATTTTCATTTAACCCCCCTTTTCCCCAATTATTTTTTTGTTTTAAAATTTACAACTTCAATTTTTTAAAAATAAATTTCTTTTTCCAAATATTTTTTTTTTTTTTAAAATTAAAAAACCATCAGGAAAAAAGGAAAAAAAATAAAAAAAAAAGGGGGAAAAGGGAAGGGGGAAAAAAAAAAGGGGGAAAAAAAAAAAAAAACCCAAAAAAGGGGGAAGGAAAGAAAAAACCAAACCGGGTCCGTTTTCCCAAAAACAATTGGGGTCTTTGAGAAAACTAATCCGAGAGGAAAAAAGTTATAATAATTTGGGATCGCAAAACCATGGCTATCGATTTTGGAATGCAAAAAAAGGGGAAAGTAAAAAAAACACAAGTTATAGTAACATGCAGCAAAAACCGAAAAAAAAAAAAAAACATAATGAAAAGTAATAAAATTATAATAAAATATGATAAGATACCATATAAAGTGAATGAAAATAAAAAACAAAATTTTGGAAAAAAATTACAGAAGAAATACCTAATACAGAAATACAAAATTAAATACCAAAGACGTAAAAAAATACCAGAAAAAATATACTGACACCATGAAGGCTTAAAAAGTTTCAAAAAACAAAAAAATTTACCAAAAAAACACAAGATCATTTTTATTTACATTTTAAGAAAAACCGCTGGGAAAGAGAAAAAAATTGGGAGAAGGCAAAAAAATTTTCGGAGAAAAAATCACTTTTAAAAAAAAGGACATGGAAGTTAGTTGAAAAAGAAAAGCAACAGTAAAAAAATTTTAAGCAAAAAATGAGTATTCCGGCAAAAGGAAGATGGGACATACAAGCCAACTTGTCCCCGGGTTTTCGAAAAAAAAGGTTTTGACTATGATGACATTTACAGCCCCGTGGAAAAGTCATCTGCACAAAAATCTAATTACTATAACACATAAAAAAAACTAGAAATAATGCTTTTGATGTAAAAAACAGTCTTGTATGGTAAAATTAGATACTGATTTTTTATATGAAAATCCCGCCCGGGTTTTGGGGAAAAAAAACCCTAATAAAAAAGTAATTTAAAAAAGCATTATATAGACTTAAAAACACCTATAACTGGAAAAATTTTTACACAAACATTAAAAATTGGGATTATTTCCCTTAAATCTGAACAAAAATCCAAATGAAAACCAATCTGTAAAAATTGCAATTATGTAGATACGGTATCGCCATTATTGAAACAAAACAAGTTTTAGAAAAAATTTTTAAACTGTTTAAAAAAAGGAATTTCAAATTTAAAAAATTTACGAACCTAAACATTTGTTTGGTAGGGAATTTTGAAAAAAAAAAACAAAAATTTACTTAAAAATTTTTAATATGAAAATGAAAACCCCATCATGCATACCATGCCAAATGGATAAAAAAAAAATGATCAACACAATTTTTCCAAAAAAATTTTCCCTTAAGAAATGTTGGGGCTTTGTTATATCTTCAACTAGAACTAGACCAGAATGTCAAGCTGTAAATGAGTCAGTAGAAGCTTGAAAATCCAATTTAATCTGATATAGTTGCTAAAAAAGAAAATTTTAAAAAAACTTAGTAGGTATAAAGCACAGGAATAAAATTTTAAAAAGATGCAACATAACTATGTTAAATTCCTATTGTGATTCTGTTTATGAAAATATAAAACTACCAGACGCAGTACTACGGGGTTTGTAATAATGTTTGGTGGAGGCCCAATTTCTTGAGTTTTAAGTAAAACCAATGGACATTAAGTTCAACAAAAGCAAAATTTCTAGCTTTAGCTGATTTGTTATAAAAGTGCCTATACTTAAAATCAATCTTAAAAAAAAATACTAATGATATTTATGGACATATTGTTTTAAATATAGATATCAAAGCTCTATCAACTAATTAAAACAGGGAAATTTCATACATGAAAAAATTTTATATGAATAATTTAGAATAAAATATGTCCCTAATGTACAAATAGCAAAATTTGTTACTAAAACCCCTTAAAAACAAAAATTTAAATTTTTTATTTGGGATTAATTTTTTTTTTACATAATTTTAAAAAATAGATTAGTTATTAATAACTTAATTAATACTAATAAGATAAAAGATAAAGAAGAATATTTTTTTTTTCTTAAAAATATTATTAATAAATTTTCTGTTGTCACATAACCTATGTAATAATAAAATTACATTGGGACATTTAGTTTTAAAAAAGAAATAAATTTAAATAAATAGCTAAGAATATACATATAGAATATACTTCCTGTAATCCGGTTTAAAAAAAATATAGCTGCCGAAGCTATCAGTAAAAAAATAAAATAAAACCGAATTGGGTACAAAAAACAACAGGAATTAAAATATTGTTTAAAAAAAGACCTAAAAACCACTGCATAAGAACAAAAATTTTTTAAAAAATAACTAAATAATCCTTTTTGTGTGTGTGTTGATAAGAGAATTCTTAGAATTTTTTGCAAATGTTTTCATAGTTTGCACCTTTTAAATTTGTGAGTTGCGCTAACTTTTTGTAATAACATGCTATAGTACATTTCATACATTTTTTTTACACAGTAGCATGTCAAAGTTGATTAAAAGTTAAAATATTCAAAAATTTTGAGAAAAAAGATTGTTTTTTTTTTTAAACTTTCGCGTTCCATGATAATTAATATTATTTTAACGGGAATTAACGCGATCTCTTATTTAGGGTATTACATACCTCTGGTTTGCCTGTCGTTTCGACCAGGTTGCACCGGCCGTGGTCACAGGCTGACTCCGCCTGGCAGGAGTCAGCCTAAATAAATATATATATAATAAACCCCCCAAAAAAGATCGCGTTAATTCCCGTTAAAATAATATTAATTGTTTTTTTTATTTTTATATTAAAAACTACAAATGTTTTGGTCCTATTTGGAACTGCAATTAATAGTTATGTTACTTAGGTAGCTAAAAAAAAAAAAAATTGGGGGGGTATTTTCCATTTTAACCCCAGTATCAATCATAGGGTGTAGGGTATCAAATTACAACATTTTTCAAAAAGTTAATGTAACTTTAAGAAAAAAAGAGCTGTTTTTTTTTTTTTTTTTTCATGGGTAGTTATTGACCCGATCATACACCGGTACCGGCTTATCGTTGAATTTTGGGACACGTTGTATAAGTATATGTATATGTATGTATATCGTATGTCTTTTGTATATGTGTTTATGTGTAAATATTTATTTAATTTTACACTACACTAATAGAGTGTACATTTTGTTTTGCGTTCTTACCTTTTCACAATGTTTGACACAACTGCAGTAGATGCTGTCTTTACGGATACTAGATTTCTTTGGCTGTGTTAATTCCCTTATATGTAAACCACAACAATGCTCACTTTACATTGGAGACGGTAAACATTTAATAAATATATTTGTATTCATTTAAATTAGTCGAGTCACCATTGTGTCAATGCTCAACACCTAACTCTCATTATGAACAATCTGCTCATCATATCCTCTGGGGAAGTATCTTTTGGGATAATGAACGTAAAAATGCTGAAAGCTTGCAGGTGATAATCTGGGGCGGTATACTATGGGTCTTGTGTCAACTAGGGTGAATTTTCCGTGCGTTTACCGTTCTGCCAAAAAAAATTTAGAAATCAAATATAGCCATTTGGACCCGTAACATTTTGTGGCCGTGGTGCTTCCCTGTTTAAAAGGGTGTATGCCTATTTTACTTCATTTTGTCTCCCGCTTTGCTAAGGAGGGAAGTGGATTTACTGTATTTCCAACTCTCCAATTTCTTCTGATTAATTTCGTTGCGGGTTCCAAGACAGTTTAATTTCTTCCTGGGACTTCCCGAGTGTCATAACTCGGTGTGTTCGTGGGTCACTGCTGTGGATCCTGGTGTACAGGAGTTACAGTGGTGGGCGTGTGGGTGGGATTAGTCCTATTAAAAAAATATATATTACATGTGAACATACGCAGTATTAGTAAGAACTTTGACCATTTACATATACTGTTACAAGCCTTAAATATTATGCCTGATGTGATAGGTGTGTCCGAGTGTTGGCTTAATTAACAATACTCCATCACTAGAGGGCTACGTCGTACACTGCACGGAAAGGAATAGCAACCAAAACCAAGGCGTTGTATTATACATTTAAGCACACTTAGATCTTAATGTAGAGGAACCACACATAAATGATTTGATAGTCTTATCATAAAGCTGCCTCTTAATGAAAGTGTGATAATCTCAGTCTATCGCTCACCATCCTGCCGACAGCTTGATGACTTTTTCGTACCCCACAGTATACTCATCTCAGCCTCAGGCTTTAAAATGCCGGATATTTGGGAGTCTGAACATAAACATTGTACCAAAAAAAATTGAAAAAAAAACCCCCAGAATTTTTAAAATCTTAAGCGATGCATGGCTTTCTCCACTACTCACGTTCGCCTACACGAGTGAAAAAATTGCTTGTCATTCTTTTCAAATTGACAAAAGCGTCGAAAATAATTTTTGAAAAATTATTATGACCATGCATCCGTTTGTTCAGCATTAAAAAGTTCAAACCCCTAACAAACCCAAACATAGTTTCAAAGGTCGACTTAAAACTATATTTCGTGATTTTGATACTGACTTAGCCCTGTTCTGAATATCGGGGATGCAAATTTTCCCACTGAACCTTTGGGCTACTATTGGGTCTATTATTAAAAAAAAACTTTATTCAAAACCCCTCTAAAAAATGAATCCTAAAGCCTTTGGAAACACCGGGATGCTTGTACATTCGTAATGGGGAAAAACATGGGAGCAAGCTAAAGGAGACGGAAAATCCACTTTAAAAGTAACTTAACTTAGGTATCGTAATTTTTCGAAAAAATTTATTAAAAATTTTTGGGAGTAGTAGAATTATTGCCGAATTAATAAAAGATGATTATTTATTTACTTGAATTAAGTAATTTTAAAATATGTATGAAATAACAGTAGGAATAAGCGTATTTTCTTTTGTAGAATCGAAACAAAAAAATTTTGATTTTACACGTCGCAGGGGTAGTCAGGGTGGGGCAGAGTGGGTTTTTTCACGGGTTTTTATAGCGAGCGACGCATTTAGAGGAAAATTTGTTTCGAGACGGGAAGAGAACATACTCTGCCCCTGTGGGGTTTATCGGCTCTGATCCCCTATTACCTAATATTACAGATAAGTTTTTTTTGTTATAAACCCCCTATTAGTACAAAAAAAATTTAAGATATTTTATTTTGTCATACAAATTTACAATGTTTGTGTTTTATAAATAACTTAAAACTTAAATAAAGTTTGTTTAAGCTTTGAAGTTATTTTTTATTTTTATGTATTGTTGCTTCCGACACGAAGTGGGATGACTACTGCTTAAACTCAAAAATGTAGAACTATTTTTTTTTTTTACGAGAAGAGAGGGGAGAAAAGAGAATAGTGGGGTGGGGAACTATGGACGGGGAGCTGTGAAAAATTTGTTAGAATCTATACAAAAGACGTTTCAGCAAACGACGCCATGATTTGATTTGTCTACCGCCCAAAGGGGAGAAATGAAATGAGAGGCTGGTGTGTTGGGGATCTTGGTGGAGAATTTTGAGTGGAGCAGTCGCAAATGGGGCGAAAGCCGGTAAGGCCCTTGGGGGCTCGTTTTTATTGGTTTGAAACATGGAACCCAGAACATCGTGACCGAGATTTAGTTGATTTTTCCCAAGTATGAAAAATTTGACAGAAACTTTGACAAAAGCCTTTTTGTATAATTCTGAGTCTGCAGAGTTTGCTGAATAGCCAGAGATAAAATTTTTTTTTTGTTTTTTAAAGGAATAGGGTCTTTTTTACCGAAGATCATTTGGGTTTGAGTTTTTTGGGGGGGGGTTTCGCGATGTTAATGTTCGTAGACTTCCTTCAATAATTATGGTCTAAACTAACGAATTAAAACTTTGTTCTCTAGCTATTTTAAAAAACCCTCAAAGCGATTTTTTGAAAAAATGATACCAATGAGAGCCAGGTATAAGTGTTCCCAAAAAACCCTCTTTTTTGCCCACATTCAGTTTTCTTTCACCACAAACCCTGTTTTTCTTGTGTCAAAAAAGGCATATTCAGTTTCAGTGTCCAAAAAATTTTAGCCTAAAAAAAAACTTTTTTGTAAGCGAAAAAAAAGACTAGTCAAAAGACCTGCGACTACTTTACAATAAAAAAACTAATGATTGGGGGTTTTTGTAAAAAGAAAGGTATACAATAGACAAGGTTTGGTCAAAAAGCGACATGGCGACAGCGACGTGAAAAAAGCAAAATAAAAATAAATTGTTAATTCACTACTCAGTCGGGTTTCATCTAAAAAAGTCACATTAAGATATTACAGTAAATGCATAATCGATACCGGTCCCCTTTGTTTATAATAAAAGAGCCATCGCTTTTCGGTTGGGCTGTAAATTGCGCCTTGGGTCGTTTAAATTGAAGGGTATGGGTCTGGTCGCTTAAAATATTTACGGAAAAATTACGGTACAGTTCGTTTTGATGATGTATGTTTTTGAATTGAATTACAGTGGTCACTGAGATAACTTTGCCTATGATTGTTTAATTGGAAAAGATGCTGTCAACTATGTTTTTGCCATTGTGATTGACAATCTGGCAAAAAAAATTATACGAAAGAATGTAGTAAATTACGCTGATTAAATGAAGAAAATTTATTTAGAACGATTCAAAATTTAGATAGGGTTTTAAAGAAGAAAAATTAAAAATTTTTTTGTAAAAACCCCAAAAGATTCCCTTTGATGAGTATTTTTGGTAAGTTAATACTGGTACTTTAGAGATTTAAATTTAAAGGGGTTATAAGAAATTAATTACTCCTTACCTTTTGGCTCCTGTAGAACGTGAAAAGGTAAAAATTTTTGTAATGACCTTTTCGAGCGTGAAAGTGTTTTTTATGCAAGTCCCCTATTGTTAGTAAAAAAGCGTGACGGTGGTGACCGAAGGGGTGTGGGGCTATAGGCTTAAATACTTAATTGAAAAGGAAAGATATCCTCTCCCCCAATCAAGACGAAATTTACCAAATTTGGTAAGGCAGGTATACATATCTTTTATATGAAAAAAAGGCTTCCCCTAAAAAACCGGTTTCCAAAAATAGCATTAAAATTTTCAGTTTTGTGACACCAACGGACATTATGATATGTTAAAAGCCTTTTTGGGGGATAGTAATGGCCCCTTTTGTTTTTTAAGTGCTATTACAAAAGCGGTTAAGGGTCTAAAGTTTCTGAAGTTTACATGGATGAATACTATCCCGCGAAAGATTGAACAGGGTCTTTAATTTCGACTTAAGCTTGGCAGCACTTGTTAAGGGGGTGGATTTTCGGGGGAAAAATTTAAAAAAATGCAGTTTTTCGTACGTTATAGAATATTTAGGATGGATAATTTCAGCCGAGGGGTGCGACCCAGTTTAAAAAAAAAATTAGACCTTGGTCAAGCTCCGTTCCCAAAAAAATGTAAAAAGGTTAGGCAATTTTTGGGCCTTGCCAGTTTTTTAGAAAATTCATTTCCCGAATTTTCTTCTAAAATGCTTTTAAAATAAGCTTACCCCAAAAAGGACAGAGTTGGGAATGGGTAATGAACAAGATGCGGACGTAAATATATCAAAGAAAGACTGATATCGGAACCCCTCTCTCATCTTTGATCCTTCACTTCCTACAGAGTTACATACCGACGCCAGTTCAATTGGGTATGGCGGGATGCTATTCGAAACATGGTAAAACAATAAGGTGTCGGGTATTAAGTCGTCGCACTAGAGCCCGAATCAAATATTCGTCTTAGAATTAGAAACCCTTTCGGTCTATAATTCCTTAAAAAAATTTAGAGACCTGCAAATTTGCATTACGAACGAGATGGCTTTGGGAAACTGAAAAAGGAAAGCCCCTGGAGAGGATGGCGTTCCAACAGAGTGCGAAGGGCCCGGGGGGAAACACGTATAAGGGGCTCCAAAAACTCTTCAACGCTTTCCCGTTTGAGGGGGGAATCCCGAAGGTGGAGTGGAGTGTGGTCGTCTTGTTTTAAAAAGGTTTTAAAAGACCAGGTTTAAGAATATGACCCAATCCTTCTAAGCCACGTCTACAAGCTGTTTCGAGAGTCACACGAACCGTCTTCGCAAAGACTCGCGAATTCAACCCCCGGAGAACTGGTTTTGGGGCGGATATGGACCATAACCACATCCCCCCAAATGCGGCAGATTATAAGAAGACCCAAAATTTAAAACGCCCTGGTCTAGCATTCGTGGACTAGAGAAAGCCTTGACTCGATCGAGATCTGGGGCTGTTGGGGTCCGCAGCGTTGCCAAGTAGTTGGGGATACACCAAGTACAGAATCAGCAAACAAGGCCCCTTTCCCTTGCATCGAGGAGTGAGACAAGGGGGGCGATTTTCCCCCAAATTGTTCACAAATGCAATGGGACATGTTTAAGACGCGCACTGGGAAAAGGGCGTGGATCAATTCAATGGCGAAAATTTCCACTTGCGATTTGCAGATGACATGTCATCATGGCAGAGACGTTCAGGACCTACAGCAAATGTGAATGACTTTGGAACTTGTAGCACGGCCAACGGATGAACTTGGATAAAACCAAGGTCATGTTCAACGAACATGTACTACCCCGGAACCGATTGCGGGACACGGTGCCGTTTCCCAAGTTTTTCAAAAATGTTACTCGGGGAGACATTTCAGTTAGGGGGAGAAACAACTTGGGACGAGGTGACAGAAGAATTCGGTTGGGTTTGGGGAGCGTTTTGGGGAAACTACGTCGGTTTTTTTTACATCGATCCCCCAGTGCCTTAGAGAAAACTTTAATGAGTGGTCCCCACCCGTCATGACATACGGGGGGAACGTGGGACTTACGGTTTTTCGGCTGGTCCACAAGTTCAAAGTCGCTCAAGGCTATGGAAAGGGCTTGCTCGGCGTTTTTCTAAGGGTCGCACAGAAATGAGGTGCGGCCCCGGAACTAAGGTCACCGACATAGCGTCCCCGGATCAGCAAGCTGAAGTGGCAGTGGGGTGGCCAAAAAATTTGCCCCCAGAACGAAACCGTTGGGGAAAACGAGTTTTTGAGTGGGGACCCCGCTCGGAAACGTAGGTAGGAGCCCCCAGGCCAGGTGGAGGACGATTTTGGGAAGATGGCTGGGGAGGATGGATGCGAGAAGCCAAAATCGATCAAGTGGCGTGCCAATTTGGGGGGAGGCCTTGTCCAGCGGGACTGCGATAGGCTATGATGATGAGAAAACTGGGGTTTTTATGTGTCTAGAATAATGAAAAAATATAACAAAACCAAATATGAATCATTAGTACCTACCCAAGATGGTCATAACATTTAGTTAAAACAAAATAGAGAAGCAAACCTATTTTTCACGTGAAAAAATGTACCACTTTGAACTTTTTACGACCTAGCTTTGATACCACAAACATTGAAAATAAACAATTAGTCCCTTTACCGCGAGACAAGAACAATACCACGCTCGGATTAGACAAAAGACAAAGACTAAATTTTTCGAGGTGGGGCCTTTTTGATACCGATGAAATTTTACCCATAACAACCAAGAAAAAATTTTTTTTTAAAACAATTTAAATAATATTTCGAATTGAATGGAAAGGAAAATAATAAAAAATAGAAAAAATTTGGTTAAAAGGGTTATATTTGTGTAAAATCAAACTCCCCTATGAAGCATCAGTTTTGTATACAAGTCTTTAGACTCTTTTTTAAAAGTTTGTGTGAAAATTTTTTCTTTTATGATTTTATCTTTTTTTTTACCTATGTATAAAATAATAAAATAAATAATGCATTTTTTTAGTAAAAGGAAGATCAACTTTTACTATAAAAATAATCCCCCGGGTGATTGCAAATTCTTTTTAAATTTTTAAAATACAAATAAAAAAAAAAAATATTAAAAATTTTTTTTTTTTTGTTTTTTTTTTTTTATTTATTTACTTTTTATTTTTTAATATATTTTTTGACAAATTTTTATTTATTTGATAATAAAAAAAAAAGAATGAATGAAAAGAATGAAAATGAATGAATGAATTAATTATTTTTTACAAAAAATCTCCAGACTGCGAGCTTTGCAGAAGGTGAACGTTCAAGGGTCCTAAAAAAAGGGGGCATTAAAAAGAAAAAATTTCAAAAAAAAACCCCTTTTAAAACCCCCCAATTAAAAAAAAAAAGGGTTTTTTTTTTCCTTAAAAATGCCGTGATAGTTGGAGATCTGAACATAAACATTGTACCAACAAACTTGAATAAAAATGCCCATGAATATTTAAATCTTACAGCGATGCATGGCATTCTCCACTACTCACGTTCTGCCTACACGACGTGAAAATTGTCTTGATCATGTCTTTTTCAAATCTGACAAAAGCTGTACGACAATAATTCTTGACACATTCATTACTGACCATGCATCCGTTCTGTTCAGCATTAAAAATGTTCAAACCCCTAACAAACCCAAATCAATAGTTTCAAAGGTCGACTTCAAACTAGTATCTTCGTGTATTGCTGATACTGACTTTAGTCCTGTTCTGAATATCGGGGATGCAAATCTTGCCACTGAACTCCTTTGTTCTACTATTGGGTCTATTATTAAACAACACACTTTATTCATATACCTCTAAAAAACTGAATCCTAAAGCCATGGATAACACCAGGACTGCTTCGCTACATTCGTAATAGGGATAACATGGGACGCAAGCTAAAGAGAGACGCTGAAAATCTCACTTTAAAAGTAACTTAACTTAGGTATCGTAATTTCTGCAACAAATTATTAAAAATTCTTGAGTACGTATGAGATATTGCCGAATTCATATAAAGATTGATTATTTATTTACTTGTAATTAATGTAATTTAAAATCATGTATGAAATAACAGATAGTGAATAAGCGTATTTTCATTGTATGAATCGAAACAAAGAAATTGATATTACACGTCGCAGAGGGTAGTCAGAGGTGGGGCAGAGTGGGGTTGTTGTCACTGTGTATTTCATAGCGAGCGACGCAGTTAGAGGACCACTTTGTTTCCGAGACTGGAAGAGAACACTACTCTGCCCCCTGTCGGTTCTATCTGGCTCTGAGTACCTATTACCTACATATTACAGATAAGTATTTTTGTTATAATTACCCTTATTATGTACAAAATGAAATTAAGATATTTTAGTTTGTCTATACTAATTACTAATGTTTTGTGTCTTATAAATAAACTTGAAATACTTAAATAAATGATTGTTTAAGCTTTGAAGTTATATTTTATTTTTATGTATTGTTAGCTTCCGACATCAGAAGTGGGATCGACTACTTGCTTAAACTCGCAAATGTAGAACTATTTTTTTTTTATTACAGAGATAGAGAGAGTGAGAGAGAGAGATAGTGTGTGTGGGAACTATGGACGGGGAGCTTGTGAAAAATTTGTTAGAATCTATACAGAAGACGCTTTCAGCAAATCGACGCCATGATGATGTTGTACTACCTGTCTTCCACCCGGAGAAAATGCACAACGGTGCAGAGAGCTGGTGTAAGAATATTGAAGATCTTGGTGGAGAATTTGAGTGGAGCAGTCTGCAAATGGTGGCGAAAGCCGGTAAGGCCCTTCGGGGCTCTGCTTTTACTTGGTTTGAAACATGGGAACCAGAACATCGTGACCGAGATTTAGTTGATCTGTTCCCAAGTATGAAAAATTTGACAGAAACATTGACAAAAGCCGTTTTGTATAATTCTGAGTCTGCAGAGACTTATGCTGAATATGCCAGAGATAAAATTCTGCTTTTTAAAGACTAGGGTAGCTTTTACCGAAGATCAGTTGGTTGAGCTTGTTTGTGGGGGGGTTCGCGATGTTAATGTTCGTATGACTTCCTTCAATAATTATGTGTCTACAACTAACGAATTAATAACTTTGTTCTCTAGCTATGTTAAAAACCCTCAAAAGCGATTTTTTGACAAAAATGATACCAATGATGAGCCAGGTATAAGTGTTGCCAAGAAACCTCGTTTTTGCCCACACTTCAGATTCTTTCACCACTAAGCCTTGTTATTCTTGTGGTCAAAAAGGTCATATTCAGTTTCAGTGTCCAAAAAATTTTAGCTCTAATAAAAACTATTTTGTAAGCGAAACTAAGACTAGATCAAAAGACCTAGCGACTACTTCTACTAATAATAAAACTAATGATTGTGGGTTTTGTAAAAAGAAAGGTCATACAATAGACAAGTGTTGGTCAAAACAGCGACATGATGCGACAGCGACGTGAAAAGCAAAATAATAATAAATCTGTTAATTGCACTACTCAGTCAGGCCTTCATCTAACAAAAGTCTACATTAATGATATTACAGTAAATGCATTAATCGATACCGGTGCCACTTGTTCTATAATGAAAGAGTCCATCGCATTTCGGTTGGGCTGTCACATTGCGCCTTGGTCGATTAAATTGAATGGTATCGGCTCTGGTCGCTTGAATACTTACGGTAAAATTACGGTACCAGTTCGTTTTGATGATGTATGTATTGAATTAGAATTACATGTGGTCACTGATGATAACTTTGCCTATGATTGTTTAATTGGACAAGATGCTGTCAACTATGCTGATATTGCCATTGTGACTGACATATCTGGCACAAAAATTATACGAAAGAATGTAGTAAATTACGCTGATTATAATGAAGAAAATTTACTTTTAGAACGCATTCAAAATTTAGATACGGATTTAAGAAGAAAAATTAAAAATATTTTTGATAAATATCCAAAAGTATTGCCTTCTGATGAGTATATTGGTAATGTTAATACTGGTACATTAGAGATTAAACTTAAGGTTGATAAGAATATTAATTATCGTCCTTACCGTTTGGCTCCTGTAGAACGTGAAAAGGTAAAAGTTATTGTGAATGACCTTTTGCGAGCGTGAAAGTGATTCTTCTTATGCAAGTCCCATATTGTTAGTAAAAAAGCGTGACGGTGGTGACCGAATGTGTGTGGACTATAGAGCTCTAAATACTATAATTGAAAAGGAAAGATATCCTCTTCCCGTAATTCAAGACGAAATTGACCAATTAGGTAAGGCTAGGTACTACATATCTATTGATATGAAAAATGGCTTCCATCAAATTCCGGTTTCTCAAAATAGCATTAAATTTACAGCTTTTGTGACACCAGACGGACATTATGAGTATGTTAAAATGCCTTTTGGTATATGTAATGGCCCTTCTGTTTTTCAACGTGCTATTACAAAAGCGGTTAAGGATCTAAAGTTTCTGAGAGTTTACATGGATGATATACTCATCCCATGCGAAAGTATTGAACAGGGTCTTGAATATCTCGACTTAAGCTTGGCAGCACTTGTTAAGGCTGGATTTACGATAAACTTAAAGAAATGTCAGTTTTTCGTTACGTCTATAGAATATTTAGGATGGATAATTTCAGCCGAGGGTGTGCGACCCAGTGAAACAAAAGTTAGAGCCTTGGTCAATGCTCCCGTTCCCAAAACTGTCAAACAGGTTAGGCAATTTATGGGCCTTGCCAGTTATTTTAGAAAATTCATTCCTGAATTTGCTTCTAAAACTGCTTGTATAACTAAGCTTACCAAAAACGGACAGAGTTGGGAATGGGGTAATGAACAAGATGCGGCACGTAAATATATCAAAGACAGACTGATATCGGAACCCATACTCTCTATCTTTGATCCTTCACTTCCTACAGAGTTACATACCGACGCCAGTTCAATTGGCTATGGCGGGATGCTTATTCAGAAACATGGTACAAACAATAAGGTGGTCGCATATTATAGTCGTCGCACTACTGAGCCTGAATCCAAATATTCGTCTTACGAATTAGAAACCCTTGCGGTCTATAATTCTCTTAAAAACTTTAGAGACCTGCCAGAAGTTAGCATTGACGAAATCGAGATGGCTCTTGGACAGCTGAAAAATGGAAAAGCCCCTGGAGAGGATGGCGTTACAACAGAGCTGCTGAAGGCCGGGGGTAAACACGTACTAAGGGAGCTCCAAAAGCTCTTCAACGCTGTCCTGTTTGAAGGGAGAACTCCAGAAGCGTGGAGTAGGAGTGTGGTCGTCTTGTTCTTCAAAAAGGGTGAAAAGACCAGGTTGAAGAACTATCGACCCATATCCCTTCTAAGCCACGTCTACAAGCTGTTTTCGAGAGTCATCACGAACCGTCTTGCGCAAAGACTCGACGAATTCCAACCACCGGAGCAAGCTGGGTTTCGGAGCGGATATGGCACCATAGACCACATCCACACAGTGCGGCAGATTATACAGAAGACCGAAGAATATAATCAGCCCCTGTGTCTAGCATTCGTGGACTATGAGAAAGCCTTTGACTCGATCGAGATCTGGTCTGTTCTGGAGTCCCTGCAGCGTTGCCAAGTAGATTGGCGATACATCCAAGTACAGAATCAGCAAACAAGGCCTGTACCATTGCATCGAGGAGTGAGACAAGGGGACGTTATTTCCCCGAAATTGTTCACAAATGCAATGGAGGACATGTTCAAGACGCTGCACTGGAAAGGGCGTGGCATCAATATCAATGGCGAATACATTTCTCACTTGCGATTTGCAGATGACATCGTCATCATGGCAGAGACGTTGCAGGACCTACAGCAAATGCTGAATGACTTAGCTGACACTTCTGTACGCATCGGCCTACGGATGAACTTGGATAAAACCAAGGTCATGTTCAACGAACATGTACTACCGGAACCGATTGCGGTACACGGTGCCGTTCTCGAAGTTGTTCAAAATTATGTGTACCTCGGGCAGACATTGCAGTTAGGTAGAAACAACTTCGAGGACGAGGTGAACAGAAGAATTCGGTTGGGTTGGGCAGCGTTTGGGAAGCTACGTCGAGTCTTCTCATCATCGATCCCACAGTGCCTTAAGACGAAAGTCTTTAATGAGTGCGTCCTACCCGTCATGACATACGGAGCTGAAACGTGGACACTTACGGTACGGCTGGTCCACAAGTTCAAAGTCGCTCAACGTGCTATGGAAAGGGCTATGCTCGGCGTTTCTCTAAGGGATCGCATCAGAAATGAGGTGATCCGGCAGAGAACTAAGGTCACCGACATAGCGTACCGGATCAGCAAGCTGAAGTGGCAGTGGGCTGGCCATATTAGCCGCAGAACCGATAACCGTTGGGGAAAACGAGTTCTTGAGTGGAGACCGCGTCTCGGTAAACGTAGTGTAGGATGCCCACAGGCCAGGTGGAGTGACGATTTGCGCAAGATGGCTGGCAGGAGCTGGATGCGAGAAGCCCAAAATCGATCTAAGTGGCGTGCAATGGGAGAGGCCTATGTCCAGCAGTGGACTGCGATAGGCTGATGATGATGATGATAAACATGTTATTATCGTGTCTAGAATAATGAAAAAGTATAATCAAAACACAAATATGAATTCATTAGTACCTACCAAGATGGTCATAACATTGAGTTAAAACAACACTAGAGAAGCAAACCTCATTATTACACGTTGAAAAAAGTGTAACCACTTTTGAACTTTGACGACGTAGCTTTGATACCACTAAACATTTGAAAGTAAACATATTTATGTCTCATTTACACGCGAGACAAGAACAATACCATCGCTCGGATTAGACAAAGACAAAGACATAACTTTACGATGGTGGGCCAGTGTTGACTACCGTATGAAATTTTACCCATAACAACCAAGAAACAATTTTTTTTTTAAACAATTTTAAATAATATATTTCGAATTGAATGGAATAGGTATAAATAATAAAATAACTAGAAATATTTGGTTAAAAGGGTTTATATTCAGTGTAAAATCAAACTCCGCTATGAAGCATCAGTTTTGTATACAATTGTCTTTTAGACTCTTTTTTATAAGTTTGTGTGAATATTTTACTTTCATGATACAATCTTATTTTTACCTATGTATAAATATAATAAAATAAATAATGGCATTTAT
This sequence comes from Arctia plantaginis, assembly GCA_902825455.1. Lineage (NCBI taxonomy): Eukaryota > Metazoa > Arthropoda > Insecta > Lepidoptera > Erebidae > Arctia > Arctia plantaginis. Next base: position 325,032 of record CADEBD010000387.1, on the reverse strand, counting down.
TAGTAAAAGTGAATGATCAACTTGTACTGATAATAAATAATCCCCAGGGTGTATTGCAAATTCTTTTAATATTTTAAAATACAAATAAAAAAAAATATATTAAAAAATTTTTTTTTTTTTGTTTTTTTTTTTATATTTATTTACTTTTTTATTTTATATATATATATTTTTTGTACAATTGTTATTTATATTTGATAATTAATTAAGAAAAATGAATGAATGAATGAATGAAAATGAATGAATGAATTAATTATTTTATACAAAAGTCTCCAGCACTGCGAGCTTAGCAGAAGGTGAACGTTCAACGGGTCCCTAAAAAAAGTGATCGATTCAGCCTTAACAACTACCGTTCTTCCTATATTTTATTATTATTGACAAAATGTTTAAAAACAGTATAAAGCATATTATTTCATAAATTATAAATTCTCCCACTAATGTGGGAAAACAAAAATGATTTTTTAATGGTAACACTGATTCTAAATTACAATTATCAATGTTTTATTTCAATTATAGCCTTATTTACGATATTATCAATACAAAAACCATAAACTTACACGTAATAAGTAATTCCGCATGATTTATTATGGTTTTGTGACCTTGAATCGCATTCTTTCACTACGCATTTACCCATTTTGGCGATTGTTACTGTCATGTGTCGCTATGTTCAACTCGGTTGACGCCACATTGAACACTGAATTGACGTTTGCTACGCATATGCCTGTGGACAGATGTGCAGTAGCAACGATTTTAGGCGGTAATTACTCATCTATGTAAGTATTATATCAATGGGTCATAAGGAGTTTTAATTTTTTTTGGAAGTGTTGCACCCATTTTTTATTTATGCACTTTTTGGTACTAATACTAGACATAGTAAGCTACATTTTTTCTGTGATTGTACCTCTGCGTGAATTATGAATAAAATCTATCTATATTTTTTTTTATAGTAAATACAACTGAAAAATTCTATAAAAATATATAATGTAGACTAATATTTTGTCTAATGACCAGTTTTTGTTTCATTAGTGTAGCTGTAATAGTTTTCGAAAAAAATAATTTTGAAAAATACCCGCTCTAGCGTCTTTTTGATCAATTATCTCCAAAACGCAGAGACATAACAGGCTGAATTTCAGTTAACAATTAGGACGTCGCGGCGCGCGGATCACCTATGACCCATTACTGTCGCGCCCTTGAACTAGTGACCCTCAATATCTACGTTATTTTATAATTATATTCAATGAAAAAACATATTTGGAATCCCTGATATATATTCTTCTAAACTTAATAAAGATTAAACGTGTAAAACTTAATTGAAATGCACAGTTATATGATTTGTAACCAAAATATACCTACACTATCACTGGCGTCGATTTATAACACTCATATAAACACCAAAACTTTGCATTTTGACAGAAATTCACAGCACTTTACATAGCTTGTAATCCTATTTATTGAAAACAATTAACACTTGGCATAAACTACCATTTCATCATACTAAAAAAACAAAAGTTTTGAAACAATAACACAAATCGATTACGACGCCATAATGGCGCGAAAATAACTGGCCGGCGGCGGAGTCGTACTTGAAAATAACTTTACCCAGATTGGAGTTATGTGGGGCACACCTACTTGCTCAGCTGATCTCAAAGGTCCAAGAAAGCTTGAAGGAGCACAACATTACTGTATGGGCTTACTTGGATTCAAGGAGAGACTACTAAATGGGAGAGATATGTCGCAAATAGAGTTGCGAAAATTACACACAATGGACTTATATTGATACGAAATCTAATCCCGCGGACTGCGCAACGCGAGGACTATATCTAAGCAAACTTTTAAACTTTGAACTGTGGTGGAAAGGTCCGGCTATTTTGACTACCTTTAGAGGAAAATAAAATCTCAACACAAACTGTCTATTTACTACAAACGAACCTTTGTTTCTGAAAAAAAGAAAATTTTATCAGAAACAAAGGTGACAATAACAATTTAATTTATAACTTACTAAACAAATATAGCTCTCTGACCCGCGCGAAAAGGGTATTGGCCTGGATTATGCGCTTTATTATTATGACGCGAAGAAAGGCAATGACCGACATATAATTTGATGCAAACAATAGCCGATCACATTACTTGACAATAAACGAACTTGATACTTCCAACCATATGTTTATAAAATATGCGCAGAATTGCGACTTTGAAGTGGAACTAAACTTACTTTCTAAAAATAGACCTATACCAATTAAGAGTGTTGTGTACAAATTAAACCCCTACCTGGATAAGGAGGGCATCATGCGTGTCGGTGGACGTCTCAATAATACCAATTTAGCTGTGGACACGAGGAATCCGGTTATCCTGTCTCGAAGTGGGAGATATACAACACTCTTAATCGAACAGGCTCACATAGCAACTTTACACGTCGGTGCCCGTCTCACGCTAACCTATATCCGCCAACGTTATTGGATAGTGGGTGGCAACAGAGCAGTAAAGACTCAGTTACGGCATTGCGTGCGATGTCATCGATTCAAAACACAAGAAAACTTTCAAATCATGGCTGATCTACCAAATATACATCGCAATATTTTTGTGCATGACCACTAAAGCCGTTCACATAGAACTAGTATCTGATTTAAGTTCGGAAATGTTTATTGCGGCTTTTCAAAGGCTGTGCGCGAGACGTGGCACACCGACACATGTATATTCAAACTGCGGCACCAACTTTATCGGAGCTGCAAAAATATTACAAAATGAGTTCGAGCGATTTAAAATAGAATTGCCAACTGAGGTTTACCAGGAACTGAACAACCTGGGAGTGGAGTGGCACTTTAATGCTCCGGCCTGGCCGACCGCGGGGGGCCTATGGGAATCGGCAGTGCGCTCTATGAAATATCATCTTCATCGTGTGATGGGAGAACAAAAATTTACGTATGAAGAACTATCCACCCTTCTAGCTAAAATTGAGGCTTGCATGAACTCGCGACCACTTTGTTCCTTAACTGAGGATCCTGATGAATTCTACAACTGTTCAACTCCAGGTCACTTCTTAACAGGTACCCCCACAATGTTGTTACCTATCTCCAGCCATGAAGACGGCAAAAAACTTAATTTAAGACAAGGTTGGCGACTTTCGGAACATATGTTGCAACAATTCTAGCGAACGTGGTCACGTGAATATCTTACACAGCTACTGACTCGTAACAAATGGCAAAGGTCAACACCTAATTTACAAAAGGATGACGTCATTTTGATAAAGGACAACAACTAACCTCCGGGAAAGTGGGCCATGGGTCGTATTATTGAGGTACATAGCGGCAGTGACAATAAGGTCCATGTGACAAGTTTGAAGACGCAGACGGGGATAATTAAACGACCTGTCACGAAATTATCACCCTTAACTATCCGGGAGATTGATACAAATGAAGAATGGTCTACTCCAACACCTACTCGTAACATGCTAAAGAAAACTTTCTTAATTATGACTGGAATTTTACTTCTTCTTTTGTCTCTGTCCAGTGGCGTAGAAGGAAGCAGCATGCAAAATAGCACATTTATTACTAGTTTAGGAAATAATCGGCCTATCTATTATGATAATTTAGGCGACATACAGTTACTGCATGACGAATGGAAACTACTTTTGTACTTTAACCTTAGCACGTACTGGGACGGAGTTCAGAAAATGGAACACTATTTAGAAGACACATACATACTATGCAAAAGGCTTGATCCAAGATTCTGTGAAGCCACGATGCAACAACTTTATCATGAACTAGAAATTCTCAAGCACTATAATACCTTACTGCTGAGCCCACATAAACATTTATCAAACCGTTACAAGCGAGGACTCATAAATGGAGTGGGCTATATAGCAAACAGCCAATTTGGAATCTTAGATCAACAGTTCGCCGATAAATACGAAGAGGATATTCAAACTCTTCACAACAACGACAATTCTCTTTTAGAATTAATCAAAAATCAAACTTCTATTGTCCGACTAGAAAATGACATACTAGAAAAGAACGAGGCGAATATGAAGCGTCAATTTACATTAATTAATACCTTTATGAACCAAACTAAAATAAATCTCAGCAAAATCGAGACTGCAATCGAAGCCACTATGGCAGCAAACTATTTCGGTTCGACATCATTTACCGCGTATTTACTTCTCACCAACTTAAAAACATACAGGAGATGCTATTCAGTGCCCTAACCGACGTATATCAAGGACACATTGATGTACATTTGCTTACTCCAGTGAATGTGATTAAGCAACTAAATATGATTTCTGGCAGATTACCAAAAACTTTATCATTACCTATAGATAACTTAGAACTAAACATTAAAAATATATACAAACTTATTTACGCAAAAGCTCGAATTACTGACGAGTACTTTTTGAGTGTGAGGGGCGAACCACCATCTTTCGCCCCAAGCCAACCTCACCTGCCCGCGGTGCATCCTGCTGAACGACGAACGAGGCTCTGGCGACCGACCGATGGCGGTATATCCATCCCAATAGGCGTAGCTAAATATAACAGGCCGGTGACGGGCAGCAGCGTTACCGGTGCGACAAGCTACGCCCTGCGATCGCCAACCCGCCTGCCCAGCGTGGCGATTATGGGCAAACCCCTCTCATGCAGACGCAACAAAGGCCACGGCCCCCAGTTCCCGGCGGCCCCGCTATTCCTGGTCATGGTGGCGACCACGGTAAAGGCGGGGCAGGGGGTGCGAAGAATCTCCGGGCTACGGGAGGCCACCACAACCGACTGACCCTGGCTACGTACAACGGACGCACGCTACGGCTAGACTCGCATCTGGCGCAACTTGAGGTGGAACTTGGGAAGATTAGGTGGCATATCCTAGGGCTATGTGAAGTCCGAAGAGAGGGGGAGGACACCATAACCCTCGAGTCAGGCCACCTAATGTACTTCCGCGAGGGAGACCAACAATCCCAAGGTGGGGTTGGGTTTCTGGTGAATAAGTCCCTATCTGACAACATTGTGGAAATTTCCAGTGTGTCGAACAGGGTAGCGTACCTCATTATCAAGCTCACCGAGAGGTATAGCCTCAAGGTTGTGCAAGTGTACGCACCGACCTCGGCACATTCGGACGACGAGGTGGAGGATATGTACGATGACATATCGAGGGCCCTCCACTTCACAACTAAGACCCACTACAACGTTGTTATGGGTGACTTCAACGCTAAAGTGGGAGTACAGAATTGCAGCGAATCGGTAGTAGGATCCCATGGATTTGGAAGCAGGAATCATAGGGGGCAAATGCTGGTCAACTTCCTCGAACGGGAGGGGCTGTTTTTGATGAATTCTTTCTTCAAGAAACAGCCCCAAAGGAAGTGGACGTGGCAAAGCCCCGACGCTATGACTAGAAATGAGATCGATTTCATCATGACGGATAGAAAGCACATATTCAGAGACGTCTCAGTGATCAATAGGTTTAATACCGGTAGTGATCACCGACTTGTCCGGGGCTCTCTGAATATCAACTTTAAGGCGGAACGTGTCTGTTTGATGAAATCCAGGCTCCGACCAACTCGGCTCCAGGCCATGACAGGATCTGAAACGTTCCAGTCAAAACTGGCAAACCGATTCGCTGCCGTGGAAACCACAATCGACGTAAACCAGAACCTCAAAAATGTGGTTCAGATCCTCAGGGAAGAAGGTATGAGATTTTGTGAAATGCAGCGTAAGGGCAGGAAGTCGAAGCTTTCAGAAAGGACCCTAGGGCTGATGAAGAAACGACGTGAAAACCCACCTGTCACTTTGTCGGCAAAGCGGACTCTAAACCGAGAGATCAGTAAACTCGTACGACACGACCTCCGGTGCTCCAATACTCTTTCAATTGAAAGAGCGATCGAGCAAAATCGGGGGTCAAAAGTGTTCGTACAATCTCTTGGAAGAAGCCACCTGACAAAGTTGACTACAGAAAGTGGAGAAGTCGTTGCTTCGAAGCCGGCAGTCCTTTTGGAAGTGGAAAGCTTCTATGGCCGGTTATACGCTTCGCATGCATCTCGACCTGATCCCGAAAATGAGGACTCTAGAGCCACATTAACACGTCACTACACCGAAGACCTGCCAGAAGTTAGCATTGACGAAATCGAGATGGCTCTTGGACAGCTGAAAAATGGAAAAGCCCCTGGAGAGGATGGCGTTACAACAGAGCTGCTGAAGGCCGGGGGTAAACCCGTACTAAGGGAGCTCCAAAAGCTCTTCAACGCTGTCCTGTTTGAAGGGAGAACTCCAGAAGCGTGGAGTAGGAGTGTGGTCGTCTTGTTCTTCAAAAAGGGTGACAAGACCAGGTTGAAGAACTATCGACCCATATCCCTTCTAAGCCACGTCTACAAGCTGTTTTCGAGAGTCATCACGAACCGTCTTGCGCAAAGACTCGACGAATTCCAACCACCGGAGCAAGCTGGGTTTCGGAGCGGATATGGCACCATAGACCACATCCACACAGTGCGGCAGATTATACAGAAGACCGAAGAATATAATCAGCCCCTGTGTCTAGCATTCGTGGACTATGAGAAAGCCTTTGACTCGATCGAGATCTGGTCTGTTCTGGAGTCCCTGCAGCGTTGCCAAGTAGATTGGCGATACATCCAAGTGATGAGATGTCTCTACGAAGCCGCCACCATGTCCGTCCAAGTACAGAATCAGCAAACAAGGCCCGTACCATTGCATCGAGGAGTGAGACAAGGGGACGTTATTTCCCCGAAACTGTTCACAAATGCAATGGAGGACATGTTCAAGACGCTGCACTGGAAAGGGCGTGGCATCAATATCAATGGCGAATACATCTCTCACTTGCGATTTGCAGATGACATCGTCATCATGGCAGAGACGTTGCAGGACCTACAGCAAATGCTGAATGACTTAGCTGACACTTCTGTACGCATCGGCCTACGGATGAACTTGGATAAAACCAAGGTCATGTTCAACGAACATGTACTACCGGAACCGATTGCGGTACACGGTGCCGTTCTCGAAGTTGTTCAAAATTATGTGTACCTCGGGCAGACATTGCAGTTAGGTAGAAACAACTTCGAGGACGAGGTGAACAGAAGAATTCGGTTGGGTTGGGCAGCGTTTGGGAAGCTACGTCGAGTCTTCTCATCGTCGATCCCACAGTGCCTTAAGACGAAAGTCTTTAATGAGTGCGTCCTACCCGTCATGACATACGGAGCTGAAACGTGGACACTTACGGTACGGCTGGTCCACAAGTTCAAAGTCGCTCAACGTGCTATGGAAAGGGCTATGCTCGGCGTTTCTCTAAGGGATCGCATCAGAAATGAGGTGATCCGGCAGAGAACTAAGGTCACCGACATAGCGTACCGGATCAGCAAGCTGAAGTGGCAGTGGGCTGGCCATATTAGCCGCAGAACCGATAACCGTTGGGGAAAACGAGTTCTTGAGTGGAGACCGCGTCTCGGCAAACGTAGTGTAGGACGCCCACAGGCCAGGTGGAGTGACGATTTGCGCAAGATGGCTGGCAGGAGCTGGATGCGAGAAGCCCAAAATCGATCTAAGTGGCGTGCAATGGGAGAGGCCTATGTCCAGCAGTGGACTGCGATAGGCTGATGATGATGATGATGATGATGACTTTTTGCTTGAAGTGCACATTCCATTGGCGAGTCACGAAGACTACTCCTTATATCACATCACACCTTTACCCTTAAAAACAACACAAAACGAAACCGTCGCGGTTGATGTGTCGTCAAAGTACATGGCAATTAACTTCGGAAAAAATGCATACGTCAGCATAACAGAAGAAAGATTAGCGAACTGCAACAAACTCAGTAGCCAGCATTGGATCTGTAACTTAAACTAACCGGTTCAACACATAGAAAATACCAATGCACCTTGTGAAAGCAAGTTATTAAGTCTGTAGTGTGTTAGGTAAAAGTAAAAATGTTCACATACCACAAGTCCAAGAAAAGGTCCAGTACAGGTCACAAATGTTTTTATTTCACGAATCACACAGTTAAGTAAAACAAGCACAAAGAACAGAAGGGTAAAGTCAAGCAATATAATAAGAAGATGGAAGAAACACTATAAACAGTTCAAAGCTCGGAAACAAAGTATAAGAAAAAATTATAACAATTAATACAGTGCGCGGTAGATGCCACAGAGCGTCAAGATAGCGAGCGACACAGGGTAGCATAGCGGGAGCGATAAGCTGACTGCCGCGGGATACAAGGGCCGGTGCGCCCGCGCGTCGCCGTTGTGGTAGGAGGCGTAAGCCCCGCCTATTGCACGCGTGTTAGTACGTCTGTGTATGCTTAATATATTAAATATAAATATTATGTGTATACTCGTAGGTAATAAGTGTGAATGTATGTATGTATGTATGCATGTATATATGTGGTGTGAGCCCCACATCACTCCCCCCCAGAGACCGTCACTGCGGTCGAAAGTAATCCGGGAATCGAACCTTGCGACCAGAACGGGTAGTTCTGGGTAATGTATCGACAGGAATATCCTGACGGGGGTTAGGATGAGCGATAGGGGTAGGAATAGGGATGGGGTTAGAGATAGAAGTAGGAGTGGTTTCAGTCAAGGGGTCAGGGCAGGGGTCCTCCCGGACCCAGGACTCCAGTAGGGGTCACGTGGCGCGGCGTTTGTCCCGCTTTCCGCGGTGGGCTGTTGCCAGACTAAACCGGGACCTACTAGAGGAGGCAGCCATAATTCACTCGTGGCTGTCTCCTCAGGCTCCGACCGAGGAGGTCGACGTGGGGGCTGGTCGCTTTCGCGATGCGATTACGCATATCTGCGATGCGGCCATGCCCCGCATTCGAGGTCGTCGGCCTCCAAGGAAGGAGGTCTACTGGTGGTCCCAGGAGCTGGCGGACCTCCGTGCGGCCTGTACACGTGCCCGGAGGTCCTACACGCGCAGTCGGCGGCGTCACCGTGGAGACGGTGGGGAGGACCGGCTTCATGAGGAGTACCGACAGGCGCGGAAAACTCTGAAGCTGGCCATTAGCCGCGCCAAAGAAGAAAAGAGACAGGAGATGCTGGAGGGTCTTAATCGTGACCCCTGGGGTCGCCCTTACCGCGCGGTGCGACAAAAGCTCCGCGCGTCGGGCCCCCCCCTTACGGAGACTCTCCAGCCCAGCTTCCTGCGAGAAGTGGTTGAGGGCCTTTTCCCACAACGAGCGGAGCACACTCCCCCGGCGATGGCCTCCTTGGCCGGAGACGACGGGGAGCACGGGGAGGATAATGTTCCGCCCGTCCGGGATTCGGAGGTAGGGGCGGCTGTTCTACGGATCCGTTCCAAGAACACCGCCCCTGGGCCAGACGGGGTACCGGCCCGAGTGCTGGCCCTGGCCCTCAACCACATGGCAGACCGCCTCGGGGAGATGTTCGACGCTAGCTTGGCGTCGGGACGCTTCCCTGAGTGCTGGAAGAGCGGGAAGCTGGTCCTATTAAGGAAGCCGGGACGGCCTGCCGATTCGGTCGCGGCCTATAGGCCCATCGTGCTGCTGGACGAGGCGGGCAAATTGTTTGAGAGGGTTCTTTCTGCCCGCATCGTCCGGCACCTCTGCGAGGTGGGCCCCGATCTGTCGGACGCCCAATTTGGTTTTCGGGCGGGGCGTTCGACGGTCGACGCCGTGTTGCGCCTGAGGGCCGTGACCGAAGAGGCCGTGAGCTGTGGCGGCGTGCTGTTGGCGGTGTCATTAGACATCGCCAACGCATTCAATAGTCTGTCATTCAGCTACATCAGGGAAGCACTCCACTATCATGGGGTGCCAAAGTACCTGAGGCGGCTAGTGGCAGACTATTTAGAGGAGCGTACCGTCGTGTACGAGGACCGAGAAGGTAATTTGAGGAGTCGGCCCATGTCGTGCGGTGTTCCACAGGGGTCTGTTCTTGGACCCCTCTTGTGGAACATAGGGTAGGACTGGGCCCTTCGCGCCGATTTCCCCCCCGGGCTGGGTGTAATCTGTTACGCGGGTGGACGGGGTGGGTTTCCCCTCCACCCGCATTAGTTTGGCCAGCCGCGAGGGGGCGGCGTCCGCGTGTGCCGGACGTCGCCTATAAAGAGAGGAAAAACATTGAGACGGAGCCCGCACCAGGAGCGGGCTGGCGCTAGGAGGGGTCCGGATGTCTTAACAACAGCTGTTCCCGGATCCCTCCTGTTACAGGCGCAGAGTGGCACACCGTGTGGTTTTAGTCGGTCCGAGTCCGACACACCACCCCGCCGCAAACCCCGGAGGGGTGACGGTCCGAGGGGATTTCCACACGTTAAGTATGTAAGCCGGCTTAAGTCGGTCTATTGAAACCGTGACGCTCTTGCCTTTGACCAGTATCTTGAAAGTCTTGTCCCCCCTGTCAAGCACTTGATAAGGACCGGTATACTGAGGCTGTAAGGAACCTCTTACGGAGTCATCTCTTAGAAAAATGTGACTCGACGATGCCAAATCTTTGTAAATAAAATTTTTATTTTTACAGTGGCGAGCTGCGGTGATGGACGGATTTTAGCGGTTAGGTGTCTTAGACGAGCGGTAAAGTCTGACAGATCAGTTGTACAAGGAGTAGGCGTCAAGAAGAACTCTCCAGGCAGGCGTAACGGTTCTCCATACACGAGTTCTGCTGAAGAAGAGTTCAGATCCTCTTTGAATGCTGCTCTTATGCCCAATAGCACTAAGGGCAAGGTGTCCACCCAATTGTGGTCAGCGTGGCACATTATGGCTGCCTTAAGTTGCCTGTGAAGCCGTTCCACGAGCCCGTTGCAAGCTGGCCTGTACGCGGTTGTGCGGCGATGTTTAAATCCGATCACTTTTCCAAGGAACTGAAAAAGTGTGGATTCGAACTGCCGACCGCGGTCAGTTACTATATCGGTAGGACATCCAAACCTGGATATCCACGATATTAAAGCTTTCCCGACTGTTTCAGCTGTTATGTCGGTCATTGGGGTGACTTCCGGCCAACGGGTAAAACGGTCCACGACGGTGAGGCAGTACCGGTACCCTTGAGATATTGGTAAGGGGCCGACGATGTCCACGTGAATAAAAGCGAAGCGAGCACGGGGTAAATCGAACGTCCCCAATGGTGCTGACACGTGGCGGTTTACCTTGACGCGTTGGCACTCCAGACATTTTCGCGACCACTCCCGGCAGTCCTTACGTATTCCAGGCCAAACGAAGCGCTCAGCTATCAGCTTAGTGGTAGCTTTAGCGCCTGGATGGCTTAAACTGTGGAGGCTGTCGAAAAGCTGTTGCCTAAATGATTTGGTCACAAAAGGTCTTGGCGTGTGAGTGCTTGTATCGCAGTATAATTTTAAATTGCTGCCGGGGATCGTGATTTTTTGTAGACGTAGAGAGAATTCTTCACCTAAAAATTTTAACAACTCCTCGTCCGAAGCCTGTGATGCTGCTAGTTGTTCCAATTCAATTGGTGTTTGCAGTTCATCGACCCGCGACAGTGTATCGGCGACCACGTTGTCTTTGCCCGAAATGTGTCGGATGTCTGTCGTGAACTGTGAAATATAGTCCAAATGACGGAACTGGCGAGGTGAGCAGTTGGCTTTACGTTCACAGAAAGCGAAAGTAAGTGGTTTGTGGTCCGTGAACACGATGAAGTGCCGGGCCTCTAGCATGTGCCGAAAGTACTTTATGCTCTCATATATGGCCAGAAGTTCGCGGTCATAGGGAGAGTATTTTTGTTGGGAAGGGCTAAATTTCCGCGAAAAGAACGCGAGTGGTTGCCATTCGCCAGCTTTCAGCTGTTGAAGGACTGCACCCATTGCCAGGTCCGATGCGTCTGTTACCAGTGCGAGTTTCGCGTGACAGTCTGGGTGAGCCAGTAATGCGGCGTTCGCGAGACTCGTTTTGCACTGGTTAAAAGCTATTAGTGCACTGCCAGAAATATCGACCGGGTGAGATGCCTTCACTGATCCGGTAAGTAAGGAGTTCAGCGGAGCCTGGGTCTGAGCAGCATTGGGTATGAACCTACGATAAAAGTTAAGCATGCCCAGAAAACGCCTTAACTGCCTGACCGTCTGCGGGACAGGGAAGTCGCTCACAGCTTGTACCTTTGACATTAGGGGTTTCGTTCCAGCCTCGGAGATCCGGTACCCTAAAAAGGTGACTACCGAAACTCCGAAGACGCATTTAGAGGTGTTAATGAGGACACCGTAATCCTTCATACGCTGGAAAAGCTGCTGCAAGTGATCTTCATGAGCCCTTGGTGACTCCGAAAATACGCAATAATCATCCAAGTAACAATATACGAAATCCAGGCCTCTCGTCATTTCGTCGACAAACCTTTGAAAGGTTTGACCAGCATTCCTAAGACCAAAAGTCATGTAAGGGAACTCATACAAACCGAAAGGAGTGGTGATTGCGGTCTTCGGGATATCAGGCTCACTGACCTTGATCTGATTGTAAGCCTTGACCAGGTCTATTGTGCTGAAGACTTTGCAACCAGCCATACTATGGGCAAAGTCTTGAATGTGCCTGATAGGGTAACGATCCGGTATAGTACGTGCATTCAACACCCTATAATCCCCACAAGGTCTCCAGCCGTTGTCCCGTTTCGGGGCCAGGTGCAGTGGCGAAGCCCAAGAACTCTCGGAAGGACGAGCTGTTCCGTTAGCCAGCATGAGCTCGAACTCTTTTCGGGCGATGTTCAGTTTATCGGGGGCGAGTCTGCGAGGCGTGCAGTGAACGGGGGGGCCGGGTGTTGTGCGAATGTGGTGGACTGTGTCATGCTTGGGAGACCAAGGTGTGCCTGAAGGGCGAGTGATTTCGGGAAACTTACCTAGAAGCTCGTGATACCGTGTGTCGCCTGATAAAACCTTGACAGAACAAATATTGGTTTTAGCGATTACAGCGTTTGAAGACAATGTGGTTGTGTTATCAATTAAACGTTGATTACGACAATCGACTATTAAATTGTAATGACACAAAAAATCTACACCGATTATTGGTTTAGTCACATTAGCTACTGTAAAGCGCCAGGGAAAATAACGTCTAAGACCTAAATTTAAATTAAGTTCGACGTAGCCGTATGTGTCTATAGATGTACCGTTTGCCGCACACAACTGGAAACCTGTTTTAGGCCGTCGTTCACGAACTCACGTTATCAGTACATCTTCTATTGTGGCTTTAAAGCAAGGATGTCTTCTCCAAACGAAAACCTGCCTAATACACTCTCGCAACAACTACAACAGCAAAGCGAAACTAGATCTTGACATCCAGATTCCACTCCTGAATACGTCAGTCAACGCAATAATCAGCACACAAAAAACTCCGCCGTTACAACTGTTTGAAGACAGGAACATCGATATCGTCAAAAAAAAACTTGAACACATCGAAAATCATGAACAGCTTCCTATGACAATCACGGCGACCGACCTTCACCAATTCACCATCTGCTATTTACTCCTAGCATATGCTATTATTGCATTAATAGTTTGGCTAGTCAAGAAAAAGGGTTACTGTGCCAGACGAGTGAAGGTTAGCCCCGCTAAGAAAGGTACGCAACCATATGAGGATATCGAGCTACAGCCCAATCAGTCTAGACTTATTCAGCATATCTTTCGGTCATATTCGGTGGCGGAAGGCGGGACCAAGACTAGGCCCCAACCAGGAACGTCAGCAGTGAGACCAGCAACTCAAGCCAAGCAGTGTTCATCGACAGAGTTTACCAACAATGACGTGCAATTTAATTTTGAGTAGCTAAACTTTATATACCTATATATCTTTATATAACACAACTTTATTACCTAATTATATTTAATTTTTAGTTATTATACAAATATGTTATCAACTACTAATCATTACTTTTGACTATGTTCTCAAGCTGTAACTGTAACTATGTAACAGCGATTTTATCCTGCTGCCTGAGAACTTCTTTTCGGAGTCTGGAATATGTACGAGCTCGTACATGATTTGATGACCTTACACTTTACAAAGTATATATATAATAATACACGTTTTATAAGGTGTGTGCAATATCGATCGCTGGACTAAACACACGACGCGTAGTAGTATAAAATCGCTGATTAGGTAAATCTGTAATACTTATCTCAGTGGAAATAAATCGGGTTTTACGTTAACTATAACACACTCTTATTTCATCTGAACATCACCTACAACGTCCAAACTTTCACTGCTCCAACAGCTATCGGATGTCACTGTACAACGAGTATAAAAACACATTTAGGTACCTACCTCGTAAACTATATTCATGATGACGCTTCGTTGTTTCTTCTTTAATTGTAAATTCAGGTAGTAAATTATCTGAAAATAATAATATTATTTTCATTTTGCAAACATGATAAAACATATCTCTCAAGTATTCATAGCTCTCAAGCAGGTCATACAAACATTTGGTCCGACCCGGGAATAGAACCCGATACCTCAGCACAGCAGTCGCATACGCTACTACTGCACCACCGAGGCAGTCAAGTCTCGCCGTAATACAGAGATTAATTATAAATTTTTAATGAAATCAAAATAATAAGAAGAAAAGCACAGTACTTACCGTCATTGCAATGGTTCAGATCCGCGAGCTTTCTCATAATAGTATTAATCCTTGAATTCCTTTGATTCATATTAAAATACCTATATTATGACGAGGAAACTGTTTTCTGATTATTATACAGCCAACTTTAAGATAATATTAATTGTCTTAATACAATCACACTTACGCACGATAATTACTTTTATTAACTTGAAATCTTATGATACTCTTATGAATTTTGATACTCATGCAACGAAGATTTAAGAGACACTAATTAAGTAAACAAACATTGGCACGTGCGAGTATTTGCAGGAGATGGTGTATAGTGTCATCACTCTCTAACATTTGAAAAAGTGTGTAACAGAACGGTATGGACATATATTGGACCATTCAGTGTCAATACAAAATGTTTACTAAGGTAATGTTAGTCGCTGCACTTAAAAGTTTTTGAACGAGAATAAAATGATACTGGCGTTTAAAATTTTATCGTTGATTTCTTGTACGAGAATATAAGTGTAAAAGCTATTGCTATTTATTGTATAATGAAACAATCATATCAATAGTGTCTGGTAATCTTATTCGCGTTAATGTGCGCCTCAGAAAATAGAACGAATAATATTGTAATATTTTATAACTTTGTGAATAACGATAGAAAAATTACGAAAAAAATTGAATGGATGTATTGGGCTCTGTAGACTCCAAATATGACATAACACAAAAAATATGGTAATGTCAGTTGTCATTTTATTCTCCGGGGCCGGCGATATATGTTCTACATAGTGGAGCCATGAGAATTTGTTGTCGATTTTCATGCCAAGGTAATTTACACAGTTAGTTATTTCAATAGGTTTACATTTACAATTTATTGATTTGTTATGAAAACAGGAAAATTTATGTGTATACAGCGGTATAGGTTGGGTAGGGAGTTGTGAGTAGGGCGAATGTATTACAAGTGATTTAGTTTTGTCGGAGTTTAGTACAATACCGTTATCGTGAGACCATTTCGATCGAGTCTATGTCTTGTTGTACTAATCTACAATTATCGACGATATCGGTGCCGGCTCGCAGTATACACAGGTCGTCTGCATACATGTGCGCTGTTCAGTGTTGCAGGACGTTGCACGTAAATAGCCAACTATTTACGTGCATCAGGTAGCTGACAAGACCGCATCGGGATCCCTAAGCCACCCCACAGTTCACTTCTATCTTGTTACTGTATGTATCTGTCACTTTCACGCGGTAAGAACGCGCTGTGAGATAATCACTGAACCATTTATTCAGTGGTTCTCCCACACCGCATTCCTCTATCGCGCGTAAAAGCGTGTTAGTGTCTAAAGTATCGAAAGCTTTTTTGTTATCGAAAAATATTAAAATTACTTGTTTATTATCTTCTAGCAGTTGTTAATTTCATCAGAGAATTTTGACAGTAACGTATTTGTACTGCTCCCTTTTATAAAACCATGTTGACTGCTATGTAAAATTTTATTTTTAACCAGATACTTATTTATAGAGTTGCCGCGAATACTCGCTATTATTCGGTATTCGGCATTACTCGTCATTTTTTTTATATTCGTCGAATACCGAATAATAGCTAGTATTATTCGGCATTCGGCGAATAGTCGTCTAAAATAAACTTTTAATGAACAAAAAAACTAATGAGTTAAAAATAATCATTTTTTAATTATTTTCCCTATTAAAACAATACAAAATATCAATTATTATCTGTAATATGTGCCTGTGCCTATCATATTCATGAAATTAAATTAGTTAGGCTTTTTAATTAATATTTAAAATCCAACAGAGGCAGATTGTGGTGCAAAAAAACATTTTTTTCTGCACGTTCGGGAGCAAGTCGGTTTCGTTTTTCCTCGTAAATTAAACCTGCCTCGGAAAATAGTCTTTCTGAATAAACAGAGCTTGCTGGTGTGATTAAGTATCGTTTAGCAAGCTTACTTAAAATAGGAAATCTATTCTTATTGGTACTCAAAGTCCACCATTCATATGGGTTTATTTTTCTGTCAGCCTTTGGTAATGCGATGTAGTTGGCGATTTCTTCAGCAGTGGCATTCTTGGGTTACTCTTCAGTAGGTTGCTCTATAGATGATTCTTCAAAACATGCCCAAAATAGTTTATGAGTTTCCGAATCGATCTGCTCACTTTCATTGTCTAAACGAGACCTTTTGGATGCCGTTTCTGGATCCGAATCATCATTTTCGTCATCTAAAGAAAGCCTAAGACCTTCTCTGAGCGCAGCTCTACGGATCCGTTCAACTTGGGTAGCGTCAAAGTAAAAGTTCTTGTAGCGGGGGGTCTAAAAATGTCGACAAGTAATATGTCTTCCTAAAGCATAGATCGTCCAAGTTAAAACGGGCTTCCATATTTTCTATCAACGCCTTTCTAAAATCATCAACGTGTGCAGTTTGTTGAATCAGCGCATCTTTCATTATCATCATTATCTGCTTAATGAAACAGTGCTAGGTATCACATCTGATATAGGTGCATATGTGGAACTCGTGATTTTTGTTATCTCTTCGAAAGGTTTTAAGAGCTTTAACAGATGTTCTATAACCTCCCACTGATCACTGGTCAAATTTTCAAAATTCACGCTCCTTGATTCTGAAATATACACCGAAATTGCTCTTTTTTGTTCAGATAGACGCTCCAGTAAGTAATATGTTGAGTTCCAGCGAGTTTGAATATCTTGAATCATTTTATGCTTAGGAAGTCCGAGCTCAGATTGAATACTTTCAAGTTTTGTATATCCTGAATGACTAAAATGTGTCACTATGCGGTGGGCACTAGTAAGAATTTCTTTTATTGGAGAACTGTTATCTAATGCATTATTTATCACCAGCTGAAGAGTATGTATGAAGCAACGCTCTGAAGGAAGTAGAGTTTCCTTAACTCCTTTAACCATACTCGCCCCATTATCGTGAACAATCGCTTCAATTTTAGTGATGGGTGTGTCCCATTTCGTTACACACTGTAACAGTTCTCTTTTGATATTTTCTGATGTGTGTGATTCAGGAAAATGTGCCATGTTTAGAACAGCATGATTCAGTTTAAAGTTTTCTGATATACGGTGTCCTGTGAAACTCAGAAATGCAGCATTATTTACAGAAGAAGTCCAAAGATCGCTAGTGAATGCTATAGCTTCAGCCTTTTCTAACTCGTTTTTTAGTTTGTTAACCACTCTCTCATACATGTCTGGAATTATTTTCTCGGTGATATATGTCCTGCCAGGAATGGTGTATTGCGGCAAAGCATTATTAATAAGACGTTTAAAGCCCACATGATGATCGACGATGGAAAGTGGCTCGTTGTCAACAGCAATCATTTCACCAATCAAGTAGTGATATCTTTTTGCTCGGCTATCGTTGATGTCCCAGAGCTTTTTTTTTTTTCAAATAGTTGTTGCAGTGACTGTTGCACCAAAGGCTGACTGGGCAACTGGGTGGACGAGGAGGTACTTGAAGATAACTCTGCGGGAGCATTATGTTGAGCATGACTACTTGAGCTTCCATAAATTTTACAATACTCATCTGCGAACAAAGAAAAGAACCCTTAATCAGGAACGTAGGTAGCAGCAATTTTTTAAATAATGTGCTACAAAACTCACAATAGTACAATATACTTCATAAATGAAAATAACTTTTGAAACAAATATTATATTCTTACTAAATTCTATTATTACTTAGTAACGGTAAAATAAATAATATAAGTAAAAAAAAAACTAACCTGGGTGTTTGAATTTCAAATGATTCTGCAAAGCCGTTGTTCCTGCTTTTTTTGCTGCTCTACTTATTTTTACACCACACAAAACACATTTTGCACTGTTCTCTAACTCTTCCTCTTCAAAATGTATCCAAACATGAGATTTTTTTCCTGGGTTAGGCATGATTGTTCTTCTTTTTAAGTAACACTTTAACTAATTAAGTATTCATCAAGTCTTTAATTCAATAGCAATTTTCAAATAAGTATAGAAATAAAAACACGACAACCGATGTCTAAAATCAAATAACAAATGCGTGCCGCCTATCCTAATCACAAGCGTATTGATTGAGCGGGAAATCCCCTATAATAATAAACGCTGGGTTATACAAAACGGGGTATTCCCCGTAAACTATGAAAAGGGTTGCCAGCATTTAAAAGTGGAAAATTAAATTTACTACATATATGTAAATATGTATAACACGAAACAGATTTCTTTAACTTTATTGTTTTCTTTTCTCACAACCTTAGAAGAAATTAGAAATATTTTTAATATGTTTTTTATGTCGACTAGTGATGTCGAGTTATTCGACTATTCGCCAAAGTGAATGGCGATTAATCGGTATTCGACTATTCGCTATAACCACTATTCGCGGCAACTCTACTTATTTAATTGACTCTCTACTTATTTAAGTGTCGATAAAATAATGGAGAAATGTATAGTCACATTTCTCCATTATTTTATCGACACTTGACAATATAGCTATTGGCCTGTAATTAGAAACAATTTTACGCCTGCTTTTTTTATGGATCGGGCGAACAATTGATTCCTTTAATTGGTAGGGAATTTTGCCGTGTAGTACAGAGAGGTTAACCAGCTTCGCCAGTACAGGACTCACTTTATCAACTATCAGTTTTAGGTCGGACATGCGAATGAGATCACTACCAGGTGATTTGTTGACTGGGCACGCCGTCATTGCGGCGGTAAGACCCGTTATGGAGGATTGGCTCGAGAGGCGTCACGGGACCCTCTCATACCGATTGACGCAGGTGATCACTGGGAAGGGATGTTTCGGAGATCACCTGTGTCTGATCCGCAAGGAGCCAACGCCTGAGTGCCACCACTGCGATGGCCAGACCGTGGACACGGCTCTCCACACGCTGGCAGAGTGCCCGGCGTGGGTTGAGCAGAGGCGAGACCTCGTGGCGGCCATCGGAGTGGGAGTTCTCTCGCTCGATAGCCTGATTGCGGCTATCGTGCGGAGCGAGAGTGCGTGGAACTCTGCCGTCTCCTTCTGCGAGCAAGTTATGCTCGCGAAGGAGACGGCGGAGCGGGACCGGGAGAGGTTTAGAACTCTCCCGGCCCGCCAGGCCCGGGCACGGGCCAGGCAGCGCAGGCGATTCAGGCGCCGGAGGTCGCAGAACGACCTCCGTCCTCCATAAGCGCAGGCCTGGGGGTGACAGGTGAGGCCATCTGTCACCCTAGCAGAAGCAGGCCGGGGTGGCGGCGAGCGCGTTGCGAAGCGCGCTCGCTTCCAGGGAGCACAGGGAACATGGGGTTCCCACACGGGGCGGGGGTCGTCTACTCGTCTGTAGATGACCCGAGGTATGTCGGGGCACCAGGGCCTTCCTTTCTAGGGTATACCTGGTTCCCCGGCTATTAGTACCCGGCGAAGGCGTGCGGTTTTAGTCGGTTCGAGTCCGACATGCCACCGACCGACCGACCGAAAAAAAAAAAAAAAAAAAAAGGTGATTTGTTGATTTATTTTTTATCTCGTTACAAGTAACAGGCTGCCATCCCATACACATTTCCGATGGTTTAACATAGGATTCTCTATTTAACCCTTTCCCCCCGGGGTAGTGATTTTTAACGAATTTTCGCTTTTGAACTTTATTTTCATAATAAGGTAGGTAAAACGAAACGCACAGATTTTTTTTAGATTTTTATTATACCTAGAAGTACTATTTCCAAGACCTAGACTTAAAAGTACCGTCAGGAACTTCGTGTTATCACAATGTTAGGAACTTGGTTAGAAACTACGAAATAATGAGATCCAATATTGACTTAGTAATAATTAAATTATTAGGTTTTTAATTACAGATTAACCTCATGGTATTCAACAAAACAATTTTCCTTCTCATTTACACACAAAACCACGTTGCAATGCGAACATTTACTATGAGGTTTCGACTGAACCTTATTCAAGCTACAAACTTCACACCTTCCCCTGTTCTCTACGAATGTAGACCAATGGATGCCTCTGTTACCCATACATATAGAATAGTCAGATTTGCGCCTTTTTGAAGGGTCGCCATCCGCAGTATTATCAGTAGAAGTCTTTCTATTCTGACTAGCATTTTTCATTGTCAGTCTCTGGGCATTTTGGAGTTATCATTGCAATGCAGATGAGATAAAATAATAGCAAATCTGTCTCTTGGCATTGTTTTGCAAATAAGTGCAATGTTGAGATCAGATGTCGAAGAGTAATGGTCTCTCCACGCCGGACGAGTATTGTCTATACTCATAAAACATTCATACCTATAAATGTTAGGAGTTCCTCCTTTTTTAGGTTCAATACCTTGCCTTTCTGAATAGCATAAAGGTTACTTTGGTATACAATATTGTCAATAATATCTCCAATCAATACTAAAAATATATCAGTCGGAGTGTTACAATGAGCAAAACAGTCATCTACTACTCCGATATCTGCAATGTATCCCGGTAAAATTGTATCTAGGTCCCTCTTTTTCCATTTACGGTTTGGTTCGGGTAATTGTTGGTTAGTTCTGTAAGAAGACGTATTTGCAGACGGTAGATCAGTCTGAACACTAGATCCAGGTATTGGAGATGTAGGTACCTGATTTATAGGGCACTCCAATACATCTTCATTTGACGGCGACGATGGCGGCACTTCGGCTAAAACACTGTCTAGAGCTCTTTCGAAAGTCTTATTGAGGGTAGTTGAAGATTTTCCACTTCATCATCGGATACACCTGCATCAGACTCTTCGTCGCAGTCCGGAAGCTCTGCTAATAACAGGGCTTCAATCAGAGCAGTATTGTTTTTAATATCCATTTTAATGCCCAAAACAATAAGAAAATAGGTTCAAACAATAATAAAAATAAAAAAACATACGTTTATGATAAAACAAAATACCCTCTTCATCGAGTATGTGTATTATAAAAACTCATAATTTCTGAGACTAAAATCACCTGACGGTACTTCTAAGTCCGCATCAGTTTTTATCAAATATTCATATAAAATAAAGTGATAATACGTTGTAACAGTTTTTTTGAAATGTAGTCAATAATATGAACAACGTAAATAGTAAAAAAAAATGCACTTACCTGTAATATTCTATTTATAAAAAAAATTCGACAGTTTGTAAAATGTTCGACAGTTTGTAACTTTTTGTTCAAATTATTCGGCAACTTTACGCGGTAATTCAAATAACGCGCTGTGATTGGCTCATGGATACGGTACTCTAAAGGATCGTCAGTTGTAGTTAACGTAAAATGTTTTCGTACTAAGTTATTAGACGAAAAATGTGGAGGTACTTCTAAGTACCGTAAGGAGGGAAAGGGTTAAAAATGTATTGCCGCACACGTGTTTTATGTCCTTTATTTCTTGTGAAAAAGTGTTCGCGAATTGGTCACATATATTTTTAATACTTAGTCGTGTAGTAGTGTCCTTCCATATTGGACAGTATGACATTATCTAATGATTGTTTTGTATTACCCAGCATGTTGTTAATTTTTTCCCATAGCTTTTTGATATTATTTTTACATTCTAATATACATTCTTTCTCATATTTGTTTCTACTTTTATTAATAGCTTTGTGACACTTATTTCTAAATTTGGTATAATTAAGACGCTTTAGCATATTCTTTGATTCCTTACTCCATATGTTGAACAATCTATCTCTTTCACATTTTTTAACATTTCCTTTAGATTGCTGTTAATCCATATTTTATTTCTATTGCTGTGAACTACTTTTCTGTTTTTGTAACATTCAGTATAAATTGAAACAAATCTCTGACTTAAAGCGTTGTACAACTCAATAGGACATTCCAATGTGATTATGTCGTCGTGCGACATGTGCGACGACGCTCGCGCGCTCGGTTCGCGGAATATTGTCCACCCCGTACGTTTCCATTGCACCGCAACTGCTGTTAAATAATGATCGGATATTTTATGTTTAATTACCGCAGAGTCTATAGACGCATCACTTGCTCGTACATAAATATGATCCAAGCAAGACTGCACAAATAGTGCAGTCTTGCTTGGATCATTCCCACCCATCAAACCACCCATCAAAATTTATTTTCGTGTGACATCCTTGCTGCACTGTATAAACCCATACACGGACAGTAAGTTTTAGTAAGAAATTACATGATTATCTGATTTATTCAACAAGTTAATATTTATGTCGCCACACATTATAGCTTTTAAATCTGTTGGTAATGTTTCTAGCAAATTGCGGAATTCCGTCAAAAACTGGTTAATCATGTTTGTTTTGTTAATTCTTGGAGGTATAGATATAGCCAATATATGAATTAATTCGTTATTAAATTGTAGTGCAATGGAAACACACTCGGGCGACCGCATTCCTGTTACTATGGTCGATTCGCACACTCGCGCGCAGAGTTCTGCACGCGTATACACCAATACCCCGCCGCCACTGCGACCCGTTCGTGTAAATACACTCAGATTATACCCACTTTTTTGGAATAATGATAGTAAGGAGTAGTTAATATTAGGTTCTCTTATGTTAATTAACAATGATTTATTGAATATACTTAATATAATATTGGATTGTAATGGCAACACTGCTTTGGTTGTCAAGGAAGGCTCTGTAGGTTATACGCACTCCTTTTTGTTTAGAGATATTAATAAAAGGCACGTTTTATGTTCCAAGTCTTGTATCTTTAATTATCCCCATAATCCTTAACAGGGTTACGCCTTTAGTACACCTACGCGTTCGTATACGGCAGCGAATCACTGCAGAACTACTGCGGTAGCGAAATATCTGCGGAACGTTAGTACACAGCAGTTTTTTCGCAAAGAAATGTCATTGTAATTTACGTGGACTGCGGGTGCAGACGTCATTTCAGAATGTCGTCCGAGTCGTCCCAGTCATCGCTTTTAGATTCTGAAGAGGAAGAATTGTTGTTGCTTGCGTCAGTATTAAAGAGAAAGCGTAAAATTTGGGTGCATGAAATAAACCAGAAACGAAGGCATCTTGGAGAAAATAAACTATGCATAGAACTTCTATCACATGAAGATCGTTTCTATACTTATTTCAGAATGAAGCCAGAAACTTTTGAATATTTACACAATCTTCTTGAACCTCATATTAAAAAGAAAAATACAAACTACAGACAGGCTATTTCAACGAAAGAAAGACTGGCACTTTGTTTAAGGTAAGATTATTTATTAAAATGTTTATTTATTCACTTGTCATTCCAATTAGAAATATATTCTTGAATATCTTCTTGATGTCGTATTGTGTTGTTGTCTTGTCGTGACACTTTGGTACGCGTAATTGTCCTGCCATTACTGGGTCCCTGTACCGAATGGGTTTGTATATAAGGCGATTGTATTTGTGCATTAGTCAAAAGGTTTTGAGTGTCTGGGACCGATTGGGTTTGAGTGTTAGGTAAGTGCATCTGTGCCGAATGGGTTTGTATATAGGGCGATTGAATTTGTGCATTAGTTAAAATGTTTTGAGTGTCTGGGACCGATTGGGTTTGTATATTGGGTGATTGTATTTGTGCATTTTCTGTATAATACGATGGCTGTTCTTCAGATGGTGTCGATCTTGACATGTTCGAGTCGTTGTCAATGTAGTAAAAATTGGGAGTACTAGAGGATGAAGCATTGCTGAAATTAGAATTTGGCCGGCTATTATATAATTCTTGAAGTTGAGCCTGAGTTATAATGTTTGTTATTTGAAGTTTAATAATAGCTTGTTGACGTAGAGAAAATGTCTTGACAGTATGGGCATAACCTAGAAAGTCCATATCCATTCGATCACACGGTATTTTTGCCTGTATTTCCAGATTTTCTAGTCTTTAAATAATTTATAATCTTGTCAGCAGGATCGTCGTTGCTTACACGTCGTCTTCTTCGGGATATTTCACGTGTTGGATTAGTTTCAGATGTAGTCTCGACTGCCTCAAGTTCTTGAACAATTCGGAGCTCGTTCTGTTTGTTATTTGAAACTTGTTCGGCTTCTGTAGAATTGTCATGTTCATTCTCTGTAGATAGAGTATTGGTATCCAGTATTACCCTGCTAGCTTCCAGTGTACTATCAGTTTCCCTTAAGTTTATGGAAGAATCTATGAACGACATTTGATCAGCCCACTGCCAATTAGCGAGTTTCTTCGCGGCTTGTCCACTGCTTGTTTGCTGGCTCTGTTTATATTTTTTGTATGTGTCCCTTAGATTTCTCCATTTAGTCTTCATAGTTTTAACTGTAACAATATTTTCAGGTTTTTAGCAACTGGTGACACATATACAACAATATTTTTTTCTTATCGTTTGGGTGGATGTACTGTTTCAAAGATAGTAACACAAGTATGTGAACAAATTTGGAAGATACTACAACCAGAGTACATCCCAGTGCCTTCTACTAAATCATGGTTGGAAATAGCAGATGCATTTGAAACAATATGGGGTTTCCCTAATTGCCTTGGAAGTATTGACGGCAAGCACATTGTTATCAAATCTCCACCTAACAGCGGCTCACTATTCTATTGCTACAAAAAGCGATTTTCAACTGTGTTATTGGCTATAGTAGATCTACATTACAAATTTACATACATAGATGTAGGGTCATATGGTAAGGATTCCGATAGTACCATATTTGAGAACTCATCATTTTATCAGTTTTTAAAAAATGGAAGGGATCTAAATTTGCCAGCTCCAAAACCTTTGCCAGGTCTCGAACAGCTTACACCACATGTATTCATTGGAGATGGAGAATTTAAATTAGAAACCTTTCTGATGAGACCTTTCACTAGAGACGCAGTAATAAATGACAATGGTAAAAAAATATATAATAAATCATTAAGTAGGGCACGAGTTGTAGTAGAATGTGCATTTGGCATATTAGCACAAAAATTTAGAATATTCTTGAGGCCCATGGGAGCAGATTTAAATAATACCATTAAAATTGTTAAGGCTGCAATATGCTTGCATAACTTATTGCAGATTCAAGAAGGTGCATACACGTTCGAAAATAAACAATTTTCGGAAACTTTAGCAGCATTCGTACCAATGCATGCAAATAGACATAGGGCAGACTTAGCAGCGTTCAATGTTAGATCACAATTTGTAAACTATTTTAAAGAAAATTAAAAACAAAAATGTAAACAATATTTTTCTTACCATTTATCCCTATCTTTTCTTGAACTTTCCTCCATGCCACCTCTTTTTTGTAAGCATTTTTATAATCTGCGTGACCAACTGCATATAATTCGGGATAATTTCGAATTGAATTCAAAAATATTTCAATATCTTCGGCTTCCATGGTGCGAAAATCTATCCTCACCGACAGAACGCATGCGAACGCCTTGCGATGCGAAATACTACTAGCGAAACGTCCGCGTCTGTGTAACGACGATTACGCAGTTCCTTGCGAAACAATACCGACAAGGACGCAACTATTTCATGTAGCCTAGTGCTAGAGTGAGACGTAGCGTATGCAAAATTCTGCCATACAACTGACAGTTTTTTCGTTGTTTCGCTGTGGCATACGAACGCGTAGGTGTACTAAAGGCGTTATGGGCCCAGGACGGCCATCGCGTTTTATAGTGGATTAAGTGTTAAAGGACAGAAAATGTTAAAAGAAAAATATCAAATTGTCCCTTTCGCGGGGGACAATTACAACGCGTGGGAATTCCGGTTGAAAAGTATCCTGCAGGATAATGGAGTAATAGGGGCGATCGAAAAGGAGGACTTTAGTAAATCTGCGGATAAGAAGCAATTGGAAGCTAAGGACCAGGCTATCATAATAGCGGCAACCACCGACAGTCACCTCGAATACTTAAAGGACAGATCTGCTTATCAAATGATTAAAAGCATGGAAGACAGCTTTAAGAAGAAAGGTACAAGATCTAAATTATTTATAAGAAGAGAGTTGTCCGATATGAAATTCGACGAACGGAAACCTTTAATGGAACATTTTATTGACATGGAAAAGCTATTTGCACAACTTGGGGATGCTGGCAGTGAGCTCTCGGAGGAAGAGAAGGTTAACTACTTACTCCTATCCATGTCGAAATCTTATGAAGGCATTATCACGGCTTTGGAAACTGTGGAGGAATTGAAAATGGACTTCGTGAAAAACAGATTGCTTGGGGAAGAGGAAAAACGCAACAGAGGAGCTATCAAATCCCTTGACTCTTCAATCTTCTTGTGTTATAGATGTGGACGCCCTGGACACGAAAAAATTCCAGTGTAGCACTCAGCAGGCACGGCACAAGACTGGTGACTGGAGACTTCACGGCCGTGGACGTAGCGACTGGAAATACAACGGAGGCCGAGACGACAGTAAGGCAACTCATTACAAGACCCAAGGGAGAGGTAGAGGAAAGTCATTTCTTTATTTCATGAGTCATTAAAACAGGTTTTAATGACTCATTTGAGTCATTAAAACCTGAGGGAAGGGATACAGATGATGTTAATTCTAGGGAGAAAAGAAAGAAAACTAAACCAAAATATTTACAAGAATTTGTCACTGATGATTCTGATTTGGGTGGTATATTAATGGCATCATTTTTATCTTGTTCTAATGGTATTGTCCCGGAAAAGTATAATGATATAGATCCTTATGACGATAAAGATAGGTGGTATAAAGCGGTAGATGAAGAAATTAAATCTTTAGAGGATAACAAGACATGGGAAGTTGTAAAAAAATCAAAAGATGCTAAGTTAATTGATTTTAAATTTTGAAAAAAGGCGGGTGATGTATATAAAGCTAGATTAGTTGCAAGGGGTTTTCAACAGGAAGGTAGTTTTACCGACATTTATTCTCCTATTTTGAAATTGCAAACTCTCAGAGTTCTTTTATCAGTTGCTATTTAAAGGAATTATTTAATTCATCAAATGGATGTTAAAGGTGCTTTCCTTCATGGTGAAATCGATGATATTGTATACTTAAAGCCCCCACCTGGTGTAAATATAAATAAAAATTATGTCTTGATATTGAAAAAATCACTTTACGGTCTTAAAAAATCTTCAAAAAATTGGTACAATAAATTTTATGATTTTATGAAAAGTAAAGGGTTCCAAAGGGCAGAAAGTGATTATTGTTTATATTTTAGGGATGGTATTTACATTTTGTTATATGTGGATGATTTATTAATTATAGGTGAGGATAATTCAAGGAAAAATAATTTTAAAGAAACTTTACATTATTATTATTATTAGCTTTATTTAATTTAATCCCTTACATGTATGTATTTCTTATCTACTATTATGTATGCTTATTTATTTATTTGTTAGTAATGTTAGTTTTGTTTTTAAATAAGGTTAGTATTGTTAGGTGTAAGGGCCGCCTTTTGCGGTGAAAGCCTCCTCCAAATCATTCCAGGTGGCTCTATCATTTGCCCGTCTGGACCATAAGTTTCTACGATGTCGTGACTCCATCTTTTAAATGGTCTACCCTTCCTTCGTTTTTTATATATTGGGTACCAATTTGTGATTATTTGTGACCATCTTTGATCCGTAGCTCTCTGAATATGACCAGACCATTTCCATTTTAATGTCGGGACCTGTTTGACTGCATCTTTCGCCTTTGTTCTTTTCCTTATCAGTGAACTTTTGACTCTATCTTTCAATTTGATGTTCATGTAACTCCGTTCTAGTCCTCTTTGACAGGTTCTTATTTTATTTAAGAGTGATTTTTTGAGGGACCATGTCTGGCATGCGTAGGAAAGAACCGGCGTTAGGCAGATGTTTATCGCTTTCGTTTTCAGTTTTGTGGGTATGGGGCCTTTGAAAATTTCCTTCATAGCCCAGTATTTACTCCACGTTTTCTTTACTCTTCGATCGATTTCTTTTTCTGTACAGGATTTTATTGAGATTAGATGTCCGAGGTAAGTATAATCTGCGACATATTCTATATTTTGAGACTGTATGAATATAGGTATTTCTTCACGATTAGTCATTATTTTCGTTTTGTCCCAGTTGATCTGTAACCCAACGGTCTCACTGTGATGGCTAAGGGACTCTATCATGTCGTTAAGTTTGCGCGGGTCTTCCGACAGCAGTACTATGTCATCCGCAAACCTGAGGTGTGAGAGATACTTGCCATTGATTTTTATTCCCACATCACTCCAATCGAGGTTTCGGAATATGGATTCTACGACTGCGATGAAAAGCTTTGGGGAGAGCGGATCGCCTTGCTTTACCCCCCTCTCGACTTGAAATGATGGTCCTCTTGAGTCTAGACGTACTCTTGTTGTGCTTCTTAGGTAAATAGCTTTAATAAGTTCTATATAGTCGTGGTCTAGTCCTTGCTGGTTTAAAGCCTGCCATATAGAGTCATGTGAAATTGAATCGAAGGCTTTCGAGTAGTCTATAAAAGCAACGTATAAGGGGAGGTCATATTCCATAAACCGTTCGATTATTAATTTCAGTGTGTGTATGTGGTCATTGGTAGAGAAATTTTTCATGAATCCCGCTTGCTCTACAGGCTGGTTCTTGTCAATCTTCGTTGTTACACGTCTTAGTAGGGTCGATGCAAATACTTTATACAGACAGGATATAAGACTGATGGGTCTGTAATTAGATATCAGTTTGGGGTCTCCCTTTTTATACAGTAGAACTATCTCCGAGCATGTCCATGTTTCCGGTAGTTCTTTTGTTTTTAAAATACAGTTGAAAAGCTTAGTGAGTGGTTTTATTAGTTTTTCTTTCGCAGCTTTTATCATCTCGTTTGTCATTCCGTCAGGTCCTGGGCTCTTTCCTGCTTTTAGTTTTATTATAGATAGCTCTATCTCTCTTTCTAAAAAAGGTGGTACTGTTTCTTGAACTGGTTTATAATTTTTAGGCATTGGTGTCTCATGATTTTTATTTACACACGTGTAGAGGTTCTTATAAAACTGTGTAGCTATCGTCATTAGGTCTTTCCTATGAGTGACGATGATTCCCGAGGCATTCTGGAGTTGTGTCATGAGATGCTTGGTACTTTCTAACTTTTTATAAGCCTTTTTTATTCCACCTGTCTCTTCTATGAACTTGCTGATTGTATCGAGTCTCCTCTTTTTAATGTTTTGTTTTATTTTTTATGTATTGTTCTATATAGTTTGCTCAGACTTTTCTTTTCTTGCCTAGTTTTGTTTTTCTTGTTTTTTAACATGTGTTTTTTGTTTTTCAGAGTTTCTATTTCTTTTGTTATAATTTCTTTATTTATTTTCTCAGTTGTATCTTCAGTTCGTTTTTTGTAGCCTTTTAGTAAAAATGTCTCAATTTTCTTGTTAAATTGGTGCACGTTATCGTTTTCGCAGTTTCGGACAAGGATAGCAGGTCTTCATTTGTAGTTTCATTGTCTGTATATGCTTTGCCTCGGTAGTGAGCTCGGGTTTTTTTATTTTCCACTATATTTAAAGTAATTCTAATCATTCTGTGGTGACTAGGGTGGTGCAATTTGCTCATTACATTTACGTTTTGTATACTTTTTGTGACATTTGTAGCTATGAAAGTCAATTTCGTTGTTCGATTTTCCATCAGGTGTTTTCCAGGTCCACCGAAGCTTATTAGATTTTTTGAAAGTTGTGTTAGAGATTTTTAAGTTGTATTGAAGACAGAATTGTATGAACGTTTCTCCTCTATCGTTCCTTTTTCCGTAGCCATACCTTCCCATTACTAATTCTTCATTTTCTTTTGGGGTATCCTATTTTTGCGTTCATGTCTCCCAGAAATATTATATTTTTTGTGCATTTATTCATAGCTTTGTCAAGATCGGCGTAAAAGTTTTCTATTTCAACTGTAGTGACTCTTTTCGTAGGTGCATATGCTTGGATTATAGAGAATTTATTTCCGTATATACCTACTTGTAATACAGCAGCTCTCTCGGATATCGCTATAAAATCATGTACTTCTGTATTGTTTTGTTTCTTTACCAGGAATCTAACACCTTTCTCTCCCTTTGTTTCCCCATAGTAATAAAGAAGATATCTTCCCCTGTCTTCTATTTTATAACCCAGTCTTCTCGCTTCAGCTATACCGATAATGTCCCAATTAATTTGCGATATCGCGTATTCCAATTCAGCTATTCTTGCTTCATTTGCTAATGATCTGAGATTGAATGTAGATATATAATATTTTTTAGGTTTGGAGGGTGGTCGTCTACAACCCCCGCGGTGACGAGCCGTTCTGGGGGAGGATTTGTAGGTTTTGTGTTTGTCTTTGAAATATAACGTTTGTTTTTTGTTTTTGAGGGTGCAGTGTTTTCATTTTTCTGGAGTTTTCTTAATTGCTATTCATCAGAATCATTTGAAGAGTAAGGAGTTTCCCCTTCCTCGGGTTTTTTAGTTGAAATTTCTTCACTAAACAAAATGTTATTGTTTAGTGAAGAAATTTTTTATAGAGCTCTGATTTTTTCCTATTTTATATGTTTGAGTTTTATTCTTTTTTATTGCTTGTTGTTGTGCGGTGTTCTTGTTTGAATGTATTAACTGGTGGGGAGGGGTTATTTCTAACTCTCTCTTTTTCCTAGTTTTTTCTGTTTCGGTTTTGTTTGTCTTTTCTTCTTCTGTTTCGCTGCTGTCTTTCATGGATGGTTCTCGAACTATAAGTTTGTCGTATCGCAGGAAGGCTATTTTTCCGGCTTCCTTCTCTTTTTTAATTGTTCTTGTAACTCTTTACACGTTTCTAGGATTTGAGGTGGGAAATCTTCTTTCATATAAATAGTTTTCGTTTGTATATATTTCTTGTTTTTCAAAATTGTAATCTTCCTGCCGTACGTTGTAAATGTTACGACGATAGGTCTCACTTTGTCTTTTAAGTATTTTCCCACTCTCTGGACCGTCTCTAATTCTTTTCTGTCACATTCCAGCTTAAGCTCGTCTTTAATAGTTTGTAACACGGTTCCTTCCAACTCCTGATATGATTTTTCACGTTCTTGTACCCTAAAGAATATGACATTCCTTTGCCTAATTTTTTCTATGGCACTAATTCTTTTGTCATGTTTGGAGTTAGTTTCCTTAATTTGTTCAAGTTCCCTTTGTAAGAAGTTAAAATTTTGGTCTATTTTATCATTTATTTTGCTCGTGATGCTGGTCTCTAAATTCAGCAGTGATTCTTCAGTGTCTCTTTTAATATCTAATCTTAGTTCTTTTAAAAGTTTTTCTATTTCCGACATAGTGGCGCCCTCTGTTAACTTTAGGCCGTATTGTATGCTTAAGCTCTGTGATGCCCTCTGTGAGTAAGGTGCTGTACTATGTGAACTTTTGGACGTCCTTGTGCAAGTATGCTTTGGAAGTAGTTTCCCTGAGCGGAGACAGATGTCGCTCTTCTTTGCTACTTCTTGTTGTTTAGGTCATCCGTTAGATGTCGTTGTGCGCCGGGTTTCTAATCGATTTTCGTGCTATGGTCTAGGGATGACTTTGACAATTTGATTTTGTAGGTTAGGTTTGCAATTTTTCGGTGTAATTTTAAACGGAAAACTATTTCTTTATTTTTAATGCACAAAAATGTTCAAATTTTCAATATTCACCCGATTTTTAAAGCACATCGGCTAGTTTTTCTTTAAAATGTCATTGTCATTCACATCACTTCACCTCTCTTTGTTTTGCAATTTTGTCCTTTATTTTTGGAATTATTCACTTGATAACACTTGTAGTCAGGGTCTCCACTATTCTGCACTGTTTTAACATAAGTTTGTCCAATTTTTGTCGTGATTACACTTTTAAAAACTTTAAAATCGACGAGCGTTTAAACAAACAACGTTTACATCACCGCGCCCTCTGTCGGTCTTGATACTATACTTACTATACTTGATACTTGATACTATACTGAATGATAATTTTATTAGTTCCCGTAAATACTCAGCTGCGATTAGCGCAGTTGACGTTCGCACGGTGGGAGCCGCTCGCGCGTCAGATCTTGCTTTTAACCAAAAATTGTCAATTCTAGGTCAACCGAAAGTACCTTGTGGTAAACAAACTGTGGTATACCACTCTGCGTTAACCGTTCTACGATCTTCAAGTGCAATAGTCGCAACATGGCCGGTTTTTCCAACGAACGTGGCCACCATCTTCTTTGAAGTGCTCCGAGAACGAACAACTTAAGTCGCCTTTGGCTCGTCTTGAAAGACCCAGATTGCAGATTGTTGTTTGGAATCAGGATCGTAGGCATAGATCCAAGATTCGTCACCACTGATGATGTTATTACGTGATTTGACTCTCCTCGGTTGAACCTTTGAAGAATTTTCTTACACCATCTGACACGGGCCGCCTTGTGATCGTCGGAAATCAGATGCGGTATCCAACGGCAAACTAGCTTTCTCACACAAAGCACTTCATGCAAGATCTTCTAAATGGTTGTCCCTGAGATGCCTAATAGAGCCTCTATCTCTCGATACGTCACATGACGATCTTCGAGAATTAGTTGTCTCACAGCAATGATGGTATCTTCGGTGAAGGCGGATTTTGGGCGTCCTTCACGAGATTTGTCACTAACACTAGTATGAGACAGTCCGCAGACACAACACAGATGTTAGCTCTTCAAAACACTGAAGCCGTGTCAGGCCTGCAATAATTGCGTGCGTGCAATAATTTTCTTACCGTGTGGTGACGGATTTAAAATACAGAGTGTCACCACCCCTATTCATCCCGTGGGTGTCGTAAGAGTCGACTAAGGGAGTAAACTACGCACTACAACAGCACTGCAGAGAGAAGGAAAACTTGACACAAACCCTATACCAACACGTCTGGCCAACGTGGTATAGTAGGCCAAAACCTCCTTTCTAAGGAGAGGTTTATGTCCAGCAGTGGACTATTAAAGGCTGTTGATGAACGCACGCACATTTTCCTTAGAAAGATTCATTTTCGTACGTAACCTGACAGATTCCAATCGACGCTGTGACTAAACAATAGCATTAATCCTAGTACTTTCAACTGTTTTGAGATTCAAAATTTAAACACATTCGAATATAGAACAGTTCCAAATTAAAAATTGCCGGGAAATATGGAAACGACAGAACTTAAAAGGCATGCCTAGTAAAACAAGTGCCTTAGAAAATAGTGCGACAAGATAGCGAGAAAAGTTTAGATGACAGTGACGGTGAGTTAATAACTGTGAGCTGAAACTCAAAACGAATGCATCGAAGTTTTTCTAGTAATAATAATTCTGGGCGTATGTCAGAGACTGAAGTTTCAGAATCAAGATGTGACACATTTGATGTTTTTATTACGTCCAAAGACATGTTGCCCAAGCAAATTGGTTTGGCCAAACTTTTAAAAACAGAAGGCATTTTTTCAAAAGTCAGATATAAAAACCCCTTTAGAGTATGTATACAATTCAACAGCAGGGTAAACGCTGAAAAGTTACTATTATGTGAGAAAATTAAAGATTTGTCCTATAGATATCACTTGGCTCAAGAAGTGAAGTTATCATACGGCGTAGTTAAAATTAGCGAGCTCGATATTACAGAAGAAGAATTAAATAAGATATTTACTTGCGAATACGATAAAATCTCTGTAAAAAGATTGAAACGTTCCACAGACGAAGGTAAATGTAATTTCCGGTAATACAATGTTCAAACTGCTGGAAGTATAGGCACCTACAAAAGCAGTGTACTATTAAAAAAAAATCGGTTGTCTGTAAAGTCGGTTTACTGACGATAGTTGAACGTGACAACGTCATAAGAAAATACTGATGGAATGGTTGCATTTTTCAAAAATGTATTATTGTATACGAGTAGCAGCTGTCCACGCGGACGCATCGCTCACTCAAGTAGGAGAGAGACAGATGTCGAACGCTGCCGAACGCGGAGGCCGATTGTGCCTCTTTGTCGCTCGTTCCGCGCTCTCGCTTGCACTTCACGCCTTAAATGGAACGCCTCAGAGCGAGGTAACGCCGCATGAGTCATGTTTTTTCATGCGTGCAGCCGGCTCCATCGAATTATAAGACGTTGTCACGTCAAAAACGCGGGGCGTGTGGCACTTTAAAATTTTTGATGTATGGGGACAGGGAACCTGTTAATTTTAGAAATAGTTTTACGTGTTCTTTTTAACTGTTGATTACCTTTTACCGAGATAACAATAGATGAATGGTCAGTAATGGTTGAGTTACAAACAACTGTAGTTGCTGTACAGCCTATTTTAAGAAATGAGTGGTCATAACACTTCGATTGTCTGGTAGGGAAGGTATGACTGGGCAACAGTCCATTCATGGACAGCTGGTTTAGGTAATCTGGAGTCCTTCAATCTTGATTACCCTCCTTAATGTCAAGGTTCATATCACCCGTTACTATAAGATTTTTGAAATGTCTTAGATTATGTAAAATATGATCGAGGGATTCTTTGAAGCGATCGACAGTGTATACTGAAGGTGACCTATAAATTGCTACGATGGCGTATTGATTGTTTATTTCAGCAACCAGCAGTCTGTATCCACCATTTTCGGTTCATAAACTTTGACATTTAAATCATCACTAGTATATATTACGACGCCACTATTTTGATTAATGTAATGTTTAGATGAATGGCAAATAAAGTTTGATAAACTAGGTATGTTATTTAAGTGAGGGAGCCAACATTCCGTTAAAATTATGAGATCAAACTTAATTTTTAATCTTGCAAGATGAACTGTAAAATCGTTAAAATTATAATCTATGCTTCGAATATTCTGTACAATTATATTTAGGCTATTATGAGATTGACCCAGTAGATCCCGGCAATCGTCAGCTTCATCTATCAGGAACGCTTCACCAACACTAACATTGACATCAATGTCAGTGTTCACTTGTTGTAAGTCATTTGTCATATTGTTTATATTTGTTAATATTATAGAATAACATATAATGGTTTGGCGCTCCTGACCACATGACGCCGATCACGTAGACTATACTGGGTGAGATAAAATTTGTACTATAATGAATCCAGTTTGTTAGAATATTCGAAAGTGTGAAATTACCAGTGTAAGTGAACAAAGCTGGTAATAAAAGAATGTTAAATAAATGAATATAGTTAGGTGAAGGACATAAATAAATATTGATTATTATAATATTAGTAGATAAAAGATATATTATATTTGTTGACGCAGTTGTAATATAAATTCTAAGTAATATGTGTAAATAATAACAGGTAAGAGAGTAAATAGTAAACCAACAGATTAGCAAAAGTGTTAGCCTAATACTTTTATGTAGTCACTTTGACTTACATTGAAACTTTTCCAAATCTTTAGGCTTTTCAATACGTATCGGAGTTTCATCTTCACTTTTTCTCAACAACACAATTCCTTTTGAGGCCCAACAGTACTTAAATGAACCATCCTTGACGAGTTGTTTGGCTGCATTAAGTAGCATTTTAGTTTTAGGAGTCAGCTTATCAGAAACATAAACATGGGTTATAGAAGATTCAATGCTCAAATTTTTGCTATTCAATTTCCTGTCCTTATTAGTTTTGTTATATGATATCACCGACTTTAGTAGCTGTATTTTATGGTTGAAGTTTTCAAATTCAATAACAATCGGAGCATTTGCTTTTCCTGCACGATATACTTGCCTGACATGTTCCATGTTTGCTTCACTATCCACAGTCCTCATCAGCTTAGTAACGATCTTATTTAAGTCTTCCTTTTCTTCTCTAGGTACATGTCTCACTTCCAAAACGTTCCTCAGCTGGTTCCTTTGTAATTGATCCAATTGTTTCTCCAGTAGGTCAATCTTATTATGAGCGTTTGCGCATTCTACCTCCGGGCCAAATTCTGTTGATCAATATTTTGCTGTAGGATTTTTTCTATCTCCCCATTGCTTTCAATTAATTTTTCATTTTGTATGGTTAATGCTTCAATAGCTTTAACCAGATTATCATATTTTGTGTCTTGTTTTGATTGGAATTCCTGAAAAATTACTTTCATATCCGAACAAAATTCTGCAAACTTCTCATTTTCTGGCATTTTTCTTTTTCTTGTATTTATCCTTACATTTGCCACCCCATCGTCATTAGTATTTAGATTAGGTTGTGATGAGCACATTCCTGTAGATGGCGAACGTTGAAGTGGCATCCCTTTTTTTGCGTATATTGTGCTTCAATGAATAATTTGTTGGTCACGCTTGGTACGTGTGATTCATGCATTCGAAAGATGCAACATACTATGTAATATTTAAATTTAAACTTTAATACAAAATCTTTAAGGTTTGAAGCAGCATTAAAATGTTTAATCAAATGCAGCCAAAACGATGTACACGTCTCTATTCACTAAATGCCCAACGATGAATGATATATAATATCATAGATATCATCACGTCCTAATGAAATTTCTAAATTGTCTTCGTTTTTAGGACATTCTGTAAAATTTGTATTGGCATCATAAAAGTCGTCGCACTTAGTAGAAGAACTCGCATTATTTTCATCCGATTCGATTGCTTCAGATTTTTTTTTTTTTTTTTTTTTTAATCTTTATTTATTTAGAGGCTTTTATTACAAGAAATATGTTAGCCCCATCGTGGCTTATTCTAAGATATTAACTATGTTATCATAGTTGATAGGGGAAGTCGTTGCTGTGAAAATATCTCAAAAAGGTCTAACGCCGCATTGGAAGTAGGGTTACTTAGAATGCTAATGAACAGTCCTACATCGTACACATTAAGATTATATTTGCACATCAACGAGTTCAACTCGGCAAACTTTTAAATACCTGTTGCGGAAACATCTCTTAAACTCCTTATCAGATCTAACTTGATACCTCTCTCTTCTAGAATTTATTGTGTGTATATATATATGTATATATATATAATATGTATAATTATATGTATGTATAAATGTATATTATTATGTAAACATAAATACTTATGTATTTTGTGTATTAGTATCATTATTACCTATTATATATGTATGTATCTCTTTTATTAAAATATATTCTAATGCAATTTATTTAAGTACCCTGTGCATATGATATTCTATTTATACTATTTTTTTTTTTAAATCACATTTCTAATTTCTGTGCATCTACCATATTTTTTTTAACTCTGCATCGCCCTAAGGTCGACTGGTAGAAAATGCCTACGGCATTAAGTCCGCCTGTGTCACATTTGTACATAAAGTATAAATAAATAAATTATCGAATTTTGGTACAATTATTTAACTGAGTGCCATAACCATATACGGAACCATTATTTTTTGCCCGTGATTTCGTTTATGTACATATTAATGTCACTCAATGTACGGATTGATCTTATCTTTGTATCCTTTGGATCATCTTTTTTTATGAGCATCTTACCATTTTGTATCCAAATATATCTATAAGTGGGCTTTAGTTCATTTTTCGCCGTCCAGAGAATGTTACGCATGTACTTCGTGAGATCCTCATTTATATAAATCCTTTGTTTGTTTCCATTGGCAAAAACATCATCATTGGTTATTTGGTGGGTTTTTCTTGTAGTTAACCACTTGTCGCGGGCGGCACGTGTACATAGTGTGATTACAACTGGGCGTGGTTTTTGCTTATTGTTGTCAGCAGGGTCGCCACGCACGGAGACAGCTCGCAGCGCGCTCCGCGCTTATTTTCCTCACCTACCCTTTTAATTTCACATATCTTATCGGCGTCTAAGCCTAGTTTGCCTGCTACACCTTTTACTGTTAAATCTAAATTTTCATTAGGTTTTTCCTCCAATCAAAATATTTCTACATTTCTTTCTTTCTCATGTATCTCTAAATAGGCTATTCTTTCTTCTAGGGACTTGCTAAGCGTTTCTAAATGCAAGTTTTTTATGTTCCAATGCTTTAATCTTTTTGTCTGATTTTTCTTTCTCTTCTATTAACTCTTGGTACTTCTCTGCATAGAAGCTTATAGCTTCAGACATAAATTGAAATGTTTTTTTCATGTTGAAAACTATTGCCAGCTTTTCATTTACTTCGGCTAACAGTCTTTCCGGGGTTGTTTTTATTAGATCAACGTCGATGGAAGGTTGACCTGCTTGCATGATTTGGCATTCATCACAAAGGCCTGTGTGTGTGAATGCCTTGATTTTGAAGCCACACTTTTTGTGATATACACCCTCACACTCAGCCTTACATTTCGTAATACTATCGCCTTTCACTCGCGCAAGCGATATCTTGCACAATTTGCACCAGGGTAATATACTTGTTATTAAACCACTGTACTTGATACTATTATTATTATTATTATTAGCTTTATTTAATCCCTTACATGTATGTATTTCTTATCTACTATTATGTATGCTTATTTATTTATTTGTAAGTAATGTTAGTTTTGTTTTTAAATAGGGTTAGTATTGTTAGGTGTAAGGGCCGCCTTTTGCGGTGAAAGCCTCCTCCAAACCATTCCAGGTGGCTCTATCATTTGCTCGTCTGGACCATAAGTTTCCGGCTGTTTCTACGATGTCGTCACTCCATCTTTTAAATGGTCTACCCTTCCTTCGTTTTTTATATATTGGGAACCAATTTGTGATTATTTGTGACCATCTTTGATCCGTAGCTCTCTGAATATGACCAGACCATTTCCATTTTAATGTCAGAACCTGTTTGACTGCATCTTTCGCCTTTGTTCTTTTCCTTATCAGTGAACTTTTGACTCTATCTTTCAATTTGATGTTCATGTAACTCCGTTCTAGTCCTCTTTGACAGGTTCTTATTTTATTTAAGAGTGATTTTTTGAGGGACCATGTCTGGCATGCGTAGGTAAGAACCGGCGTTAGGCAGATGTTCATCGCTTTCGTTTTCAGTTTTGTGGGTATGGGGCCTTTGAAAATTTCCTTCATAGCCCAGTATTTACTCCACGTTTTCTTTACTCTTCGATCGATTTCTTTTTCTGTACAGGATTTAATTGAGATTAGATGTCCGAGGTAAGTATAATCTGCGACATATTCTATAGTTTGATACTGTATGGATATAGGTATTTCTTCACGATTAGTCATTATTTTCGTTTTGTCCCAGTTGATCTGTAATCCAACGGTCTCACTGTGATGGCTAAGGGACTCTATCATGTCGTTAAGTTTGCGCGGGTCTTCCGACAGCAGTACTATGTCATCCGCAAACCTGAGGTGTGAGAGATACTTGCCATTGATTTTTATTCCCACATCACTCCAATCGAGGTTTCTGAATATGGATTCTAAGACTGCGATGAAAAGCTTTGGGGAGAGCGGATCGCCTTGCTTTACCCCCCTCTGGACTTGAAATGATGGTCCTCTTGAGTCTAGACGTACTCTTGTTGTACTTCTGAGGTAAATAGCTTTAATAAGTTCTATATAGTCGTGATCTAGTCCTTGCTGGTTTAAAGCCTGCCATATAGAGTCATGTGAAATCGAATCGAAGGCTTTCGAGTAGTCTATAAAAGCAACGTATAAGGGGAGGTCATATTCCATAAACCGTTCGATTATTACTTTCAGTGTGTGTATGTGGTCATTGGTAGAGAAATTTTTCATGAATCCCGCTTGCTCTACAGGCTGGTTCTCGTCAATCTTCGTTGTTACACGTCTTAGTAGGGTCGATGCAAATACTTTATACCGACAGGATATAAGACTGATGGGTTTGTAATTAGATATCAGTTTGGGGTCTCCCTTTTTATACAGTAGAACTATCTCCGAGCATGTCCATGTTTCCGGTAGTTCTTTTGTTTTTAAAATACAGTTGAAAAGCTTAGTGAGTGGTTTTATTAGTTTCTCTTTCGCGGCTTTTATCATCTCGTTTGTCACTCCGTCAGGTCCTGGGCTCTTTCCTGCTTTTAGTTTTATTATAGATAGCTCTATCTCTCTTTCTAGAAAAGGTGGTACTGTTTCTTGAACTGGTTTATAATTTTTAGGCATTGGTGTCTCATGATTTTTATTTACACACGTGTAGAGGTTCTTATAAAACTGTGTAGCTATCGTCATTAGGTCTTTCCTATGAGTGACGATGATTCCCGAGGCATTCTGGAGTTGTGTCATGAGATGCTTGGTACTTTCTAACTTTTTATAAGCCTTTTTTATTCCACCTGTCTCTTCTATGAACTTGCTGATTGTATCGAGTCTCCTCTTTTTAATGTTTTGTTTTATTTTTTTATGTATTGTTCTATATAGTTTGCTCAGACTTTTCTTTTCTTGCCTAGTTTTGTTTTTCTTTTTTTTTAACATGTGTTTTTTGTTTTTCAGAGTTTCTATTTCTTCTGTTATAATTCCTTTATTTCTTTTCTCAGTTGTATCTTCAGTTCGTTTTTTGTAGCCTTTTAATAAAAATGTTTCAATTTTCTTGTTAAATTGGTGCACGCTATCGTTTTCGCAGTCGGACAAGGATTGCAGGTCTTCATTTGTAGTTTCATTGTCTGTATATGCTTTGCTTCGGTAGTGAGCTCGGGATTTTTTATTTTCCACTATATTTAAAGTAATTCTAATCATTCTGTGGTCACTAGGGTGGTGCAATTTGCTCATTACATTTACGTTTTGTATACTTTTTGTGACATTTGTAGCTATGAAGTCAATTTCGTTTTTCGATTTTCCATCAGGTGTTTTCCAGGTCCACCGAAGCTTATTAGATTTTTTGAAAGTTGTGTTAGAGATTTTTAAGTTGTATTGAAGGCAGAATTGTATGAAAGTTTCTCCTCTATCGTTCCTTTTTCCGTAGCCATACCTTCCCATTACTAATTCTTCATTTTCTTTGGGGTATCCTATTTTTGCGTTCATGTCTCCCAGAAATATTATGTTTTTTGTGCATTTATTCATAGCTTTGTCAAGATCGGCGTAAAAGTTTTCTATTTCAACTGTAGTGGCTCTTTTCGTAGGTGCATATGCTTGGATTATAGAGAATTTCTTTCCGTATATACCTACTTGTAATACAGCAGCTCTCTCGGATATCGCTATAAAATCATGTACTTCCGTATTGTTTTGTTTCTTTACCAGGAATCCAACACCTTTCTCTCCCTTTGTTTCCCCATAGTAATAAAGAAGATATCTTCCCCTGTCTTCTATTTTATAACCCAGTCTTCTCGCTTCAGCTATACCGATAATGTCCCAATTAATTTGCGATATCGCGTATTCCAATTCAGCTATTCTTGCTTCATTTGCTAATGATCTGAGATTGAATGTAGATATATAATATTTTTTTAGGTTTGGAGGGTGGTCGTCTACAACCCCCGCGGTGACGAGCCGTTCTGGGGGAGGATTTGTAGGTTTTGTGTTTGTCTTTGAAATATAACGTTTGTGTTTTGTTTTAGAGGGTGCAGTGTTTTCATTTTTCTGGAGTTTTCTTAATTGCTATTCATCAGAATCATTTGAAGAGTAAAGAGTTTCCCCTTCCTCGGGTTTTTTAGTTGAAATAACATTTTGTTTAGTGAAGAAATTTTTCATAGAGCTTTGATTTTTTCCCATTTTATATGTTTGAGTTTTATTCTTTTTTATTGCTTGTTGTTGTGCGGTGTTCTTGTTTGAATCTATTAACTGGTGGGGAGGGGTTATTTCTAACTCTCTCTTTTTTCTAGTTTTTTCTGTTTCGGTTTTGTTTGTCTTTTCTTCTTCTGTTTCGCTGCTGTCTTTCCTGGATGGTTCTCGAACTATAAGTTTGTCGTATCGCAGGAAGGCTATTTTTCCGGCTTCCTTCTCTTTTTTTAACTGTTCTTGTAACTCTTTACGCGTTTCTAGGATTTGAGGTGGGAAATCTTCTTTCATATACATAGTTTTCGTTTGTATATATTTCTTGTTTTTCAAAATTGTAATCTTCCTGCCGTACGTTGTAAATGTTACGACGATAGGTCTCACTTTGTCTTTTAAGTATTTTCCCATTCTCCGGACCGTCTCTAATTCTTTTCTGTCACATTCCAGCTTAAGCTCGTCTTTAATAGTTTGTAACACGGTTCCTTCCAACTCCTGATATGATTTTTCACCTTCTTGTACCCCAAAGAATATAACATTCCTTTGCCTAATGTGTTTTTCTATGGCACTAATTCTTTTGTCATGTTTAAAGTTAGTTTCCTTAATTTGTTCAA
Organism: Arctia plantaginis; assembly: GCA_902825455.1. Lineage (NCBI taxonomy): Eukaryota > Metazoa > Arthropoda > Insecta > Lepidoptera > Erebidae > Arctia > Arctia plantaginis. Next base: position 282,699 of record CADEBD010000387.1, on the reverse strand, counting down.
GTTCCCTTTGTAAGAAGTTAAAATTTTGGTCTATTTTATCATTTATTTTGCTCGTGATGCTGGTCTCTAAATTCAGCAGTGATTCTTCAGTGTCTCTTTTAATATCTAATCTTAGTTCTTTTAAAAGTTTTTCTATTTCCGACATAGTGGCGCCCTCTGTTAACTTTAGGCCGTATTGTATACTTAAGCTCTGTGATGCCCTCTGTGAGTAAGGTGCTGTACTATGTGAACTTTTGGACGTTTTTGTGTAAGTATGCTTTGGAAGTAGTTTCCCTGAGCGGAGACAGATGTCGCTCTTCTTTGCTATTTCTTATGGTTTAGGTCATCCGTTAGATGTCGTTGTGCGCCGAGTTTCTAATCGATTTTCGTGCAATGGTCTAGGGATGACTTTGACAATTTGATTTTGTAGGGTAGGTTTGCAATTTTTCGATGTAATTTTAAACGGAAAACTATTTCTTTATTTTTAATGCACAAAAATGTTCAAGTTTTCAATGTTCACACGATTTTTAAAGCACATCGGCTAGTTTTTCTTTAAAATGTCATTGTCATTCACATCACTTCAAGTCACTTTGTTTTGCAATTTTGTCCTTTATTTTTGGAATTATTCACTTGATAACACTTGTAATCAGGGTCTCCACTATTCTGCACTGTTTTAACATAAGTTTGTCTAATTTTTGTCGTGATTACACTTTTAAAAACTTTAAAATCGACGAACGTTTAAACAAACAATGTTTACATCACCGCGCCCTCTATCGGTCTTGATACTATACTTACTATACTTGATACTTGATACTATACTGAATGATAATTTTATTAGTTCCCGTAAATACTCAGCTGCGATTAGCGCAGTTGACGTTCGCACGGTGGGAGCCGCTCGCGCGTCAGATCTTGCTTTTAACCAAAATTGTCAATTCTAGGTCAACCGAAAGTACCTTGTGGTAAACAAACTGTGGTATACCACTCTGCGTTAACCGTTCTACGATCTTCAAGTGCAATAGTCGCAACATGGCCGGTTTTTCCAACGAACGTGGCCACCATCTTCTTTGAAGTGCTCCGAGAACGAACAACTTAAGTCGCCTTTGGCTCGTCTTGAAAGACCCAGATTGCAGATTGTTGTTTGGAATCAGGATCGTAGGCATAGATCCAAGATTCGTCACCACTGATGATGTTATTACGTGATTTGACTCTCCTCGGTTGAACCTTTGAAGAATTTTCTTACACCATCTGACACGGGCCGCCTTGTGATCGTCGGAAATCAGATGCGGTATCCAACGGCAAACTAGCTTTCTCACACAAAGCACTTCATGCAAGATCTTCTAAATGGTTGTCCCTGAGATGCCTAATAGAGCCTCTATCTCTCGATACGTCACATGACGATCTTCGAGAATTAGTTGTCTCACAGCAATGATGGTATCTTCGGTGAAGGCGGATTTTGGGCGTCCTTCACGAGATTTGTCACTAACACTAGTATGAGACAGTCCGCAGACACAACACAGATGTTAGCTCTTCAAAACACTGAAGCCGTGTCAGGCCTGCAATAATTGCGTGCGTGCAATAATTTTCTTACCGTGTGGTGACGGATTTAAAATACAGAGTGTCACCACCCCTATTCATCCCGTGGGTGTCGTAAGAGTCGACTAAGGGAGTAAACTACGCACTACAACAGCACTGCAGAGAGAAGGAAAACTTGACACAAACCCTATACCAACACGTCTGGCCAACGTGGTATAGTAGGCCAAAACCTCCTTTCTAAGGAGAGGTTTATGTCCAGCAGTGGACTATTAAAGGCTGTTGATGAACGCACGCACATTTTCCTTAGAAAGATTCATTTTCGTACGTAACCTGACAGATTCCAATCGACGCTGTGACTAAACAATAGCATTAATCCTAGTACTTTCAACTGTTTTGAGATTCAAAATTTAAACACATTCGAATATAGAACAGTTCCAAATTAAAAATTGCCGGGAAATATGGAAACGACAGAACTTAAAAGGCATGCCTAGTAAAACAAGTGCCTTAGAAAATAGTGCGACAAGATAGCGAGAAAAGTTTAGATGACAGTGACGGTGAGTTAATAACTGTGAGCTGAAACTCAAAACGAATGCATCGAAGTTTTTCTAGTAATAATAATTCTGGGCGTATGTCAGAGACTGAAGTTTCAGAATCAAGATGTGACACATTTGATGTTTTTATTACGTCCAAAGACATGTTGCCCAAGCAAATTGGTTTGGCCAAACTTTTAAAAACAGAAGGCATTTTTTCAAAAGTCAGATATAAAAACCCCTTTAGAGTATGTATACAATTCAACAGCAGGGTAAACGCTGAAAAGTTACTATTATGTGAGAAAATTAAAGATTTGTCCTATAGATATCACTTGGCTCAAGAAGTGAAGTTATCATACGGCGTAGTTAAAATTAGCGAGCTCGATATTACAGAAGAAGAATTAAATAAGATATTTACTTGCGAATACGATAAAATCTCTGTAAAAAGATTGAAACGTTCCACAGACGAAGGTAAATGTAATTTCCGGTAATACAATGTTCAAACTGCTGGAAGTATAGGCACCTACAAAAGCAGTGTACTATTAAAAAAAATCGGTTGTCTGTAAAGTCGGTTTACTGACGATAGTTGAACGTGACAACGTCATAAGAAAATACTGATGGAATGGTTGCATTTTTCAAAAATGTATTATTGTATACGAGTAGCAGCTGTCCACGCGGACGCATCGCTCACTCAAGTAGGAGAGAGACAGATGTCGAACGCTGCCGAACGCGGAGGCCGATTGTGCCTCTTTGTCGCTCGTTCCGCGCTCTCGCTTGCACTTCACGCCTTAAATGGAACGCCTCAGAGCGAGGTAACGCCGCATGAGTCATGTTTTTTCGTGCGTGCAGCCGGCTCCATCGAATTATAAGACGTTGTCACGTCAAAAAAGTGTATGTCCAAAATGTAGTGATTTTCACGCTAATTGTTAAACTACAAATTTTAAATGTGTCAATTGTTGTAACAGTTATTTATCGATTATATTTGTATTGCGTACGGAGTTGTAAACAGTGACACCTGTCGCCCCGCGTCGCATTTATTGATTTATCCGAAGTAGATTATAACTATAGTCTTGATGTCTCTTTGTCCGCCATCGGACCACTAAATGGCGTGGTTTTTTTGGTAAGTCGTAGTAATAATTTATCCTGTCAAATTGTATTGGTGTTTAAAGTGTCCTGTTATGGTAGGAAGCGGGTTACTGTTGAATTGAGTCGTGTTAACTTCAATGATAATTTGCATTCGATTGGGCTCCCATTCATGATTAAATAAAGAAGGGATTCTTTCTAGAAATTTCACAAACCGAGCATATATAAGTCCGGCTTTCAGCCGCAGGGGACACTCTGGTGATTCTAGTCTTCCGATCTGAAGTAGCATTTTGATTGTCTGTTTATTCATTTTTAGTAAATTCTGTGTCCTAAGTACCCACTTCAGTGGTAAGTTAATATTATTTTTCTTGTAGTCATTTGTTTTTGCAATCTGAACGATTATATGAGTGTTAATCCATTCGTAGGGCTCCAGTTTTCGGGTCAAGAGATACTTCTCAGACGGCGTGCTCTTTGGTTTGTGGCCTTCTTGTGCGTAAATGAGCTCTTAAGTTTCATCTGGCATCATTACTGGCAGTCACGCGGCTCACAAGCAAGCGGTCAGCCTCATTCAAGGGTTACGTAATTTTTGTTAATGTAACTAATATAAATACCTAACCTCGACTCGGGCAGATGTGGAAATAACCTGCAGGATTGCTGACGAAGAGGCTCCTAGCAACATCAGCTCGGCCTTGACGCGCGTCGCTGCGGGATCTTTTTTTTATATACCCACTATTTATATTTATTCAATTTTAACTCTGTATTTGGAATGAAATATACATGTATGTATGACTAGGATGTAAGTTGTGTTTCTCTGAAGAGTCCCATATCCATACCCTTCTGTTGTCGACAAGGCGCCCTGAGGTAATCTCGTGTATATCTCCGCTGGGTAAGCCGGTGAGTAGACCGCCTGACACGTTCAGAGGTTACATTGTAAAGGTAGATATATAGCGTTGAGCAAAAAATGTCCAATTTTTTTAAAAGAGAAAGAAATTCGTCTTATCATGGCATCAGAAAACTGTACTTACAAGAGTGCTCTTTACAAATATCTGAAAGAGACACGGGCTGTAGTAAACGTATTACTACATAGGAGTAAGTACATTGGAGGAAACGTAGGAAACTCAAGCGAACAAGCAAGCGATCTCGATGATATACAACAGTTTTCAAAGCCGACTGTAGAACAAACATCTAAACCCACATTCAGAGATATTTTACTGAAAGATCATCTCAAATCCAATAAAAAGGATGAACAAAGTAAAGATAAAACACAGAATAAAAATAGAAAACATAACAGGAAAGATACATCTGAAAACTCCATGGATTTTCAGGAGCATATTATAGAAGAAAATACAGGAACTGGGGAACCTGAATCGGTAGCAAAGAGAAAAAGAAATAAAAACGCTTCATTTTGGGAAATACTAAAGCAGATAAAAAGTACACTAATTTCAAACAAGAGTCTAGAGGAGAAAATAGTAGAAGTTACACAATTGATTTTAAAAGGCTTAAATAATTAATAATTGATCAAATTATAAGTGGGAAATGGTTTAAATTAATGTTAAATATCTTTAATGGATAATACAAAACGGCAAGCACCATTAAACTATTACAATGGAATTCCCAAAGTTTGAGACCTAAATTATTGCAATTTAAATGTCTTTTGAATCAAGAACATGTACATGTGGCGATTATTAGTGAAACTTGGATGGAATCTGGTTCTCGTGCCCATATAAGTAACTACAATATACATATATAGAAGTGATAGGCTTGACTCATATCGCGGCGTAGCAATTATCTGCCACAAATCATTAAAAACTCAAATATCATCATTTACTACTAACGAGAGACTGAGAAATAAAGGTATAGAGGTGATGCATGTGAAGTTACTCAATTGTCCATCCTTGGAAAATATTGTAAGTATATACTGCCCTTCTAATGTCAGAATCACGCAGTCAGACTGGGATTTACTTTTTGGTGCATATTCTCATAAATTTTTAGTAGCAGGGGATTTTAATGGCCACAATACTAACTGGTTATACAAAAATGACACCAGAGGTATACAACATATGGATTCATCTTTAGAAAATTACTTCATTTCCTTAAATAATGGTAGGCCAACAATAATAAAATTAGTTGATGGAGTACTACAGCAATCATCTCCTGACATAACGTTCGTGTCATCAGATATTGCAGTAGACTGCAAGTGGAATACTACCAATGAAACCTTGGGTAGTGATCACTTAATAATCAAAATACAAGTATTGATATCCAAGCCTAAACGAAATTTAATTAAAAAACGTAATTTTAAAAAAGCTACATGGTCCTTATATAAAGACATTCTAAACGAAAATTTTACATGTTCTGTAGCTGATCCCAATAATATCCAAGTAGGTTATGACTTTCTAGTTAACCAGATTAATTATGCCGCTGACAGAAGTATCCCTTTAGTAAAGTTATGTACTGACCCTCAGTCTAAATTTAGACCAAGACCTAAGATTGGCACTGGCCAAATTCAGGCGTAACCCAACCGAGTAATTTAGATATCTTACAAAAACGAATAGCAGAATCAAAACGATTGTTGAAGTTAGCTAAATAACAAAGCTGGCTTTTGCAGCGGCGTGAATGAATCTACATCAGTATCGGATATGTGGAATCGTATGCGTTGACATAATACAACTAAAGTATTTGCTCCAAAAGAACAAATTTAAGAATTACTACATAGCCTCGCATCTGATTTTGTTACACCTCCAATGCCCGAAATTTCATCGACTAATACATCTTTAGAAACCAAATTTACCTATCAAGAATTGGAAAGATGTCTAAAGAAACAAGATACGGCACCGGGTGGTGATCAAATCACGTTCTCAATCATATATAATCTCCCTAGAATAGTCAAAATTTATCTGCTAAACCTTTATAATTTGATTTTAGAAACTGGGTGTTGTTCCACTCAATGGCGAAATATACGAATAGTGCCAATTCCTAAACAGAACACAGAAATACAAATGAAATTGAGGCCGATCTCTTTGATTTCTTGCATTTGTAAAAATTTTCATAATTTGTTGTGTAAAAGAATCGAATGGTACGTTGAGAAAAATAAATTTTTATCCATGAATACTGGGGTTTAGACGCTCTCAATCATGTTTGGATAGTTTGGCTCGGTTGATCTGTTATGTTCAATTAGGTTTCTCTAAAAATATACCGACTTTGGCATGCTTTTTAGACATAGAAAACGCTTACAATAATGTAACTATAGATAGTGTGATACAAATTCTTGATAAAATTTATGCTGGTAAAAGAAGTTGCCTCTATTTGTGGAAATTCTTAACGGAAAGACATTATAAAACTAACATTAATTATTGTGAGGACTATTATTTTATGGTCAGATGGACCGGTAAAGGCATTGCCCAAGGTGACCCTTTGTCTCCTTTAATTTCTAATATCATAACTTATGATTTTTGTCAGAGTATTAACAATTGTTATAGTATCACAATACGCTGACGATTTTATAGTGTATACTAGCTATAGTAGTCTTAGTGATAGTGTGAAGAAAATACAAAATGCACTAAACGCTTTTTCTATATTACTAGAACAGTTAGGTTTAGCATTGTCAAGCAATAAGTCAAAATTTTGTGTATTTAGCAGGGGGCGGAGAAGACAATGCATCAATTTAAATATAAACGTATCAATAATCAATTCCACAGAAAATATTAAATATCTTGGCATATGGTTAGATAGAGCATTGCGATGGGGAAAGCACACAAACGAAATATGGAAAAAAACGCAACGATTTTTAAGCTTATTGAGAGTGTTAGCCGTGTCAGCTTGGGGTCTACACCCTAAATATTTGCGAACACTATATATATCTTTAATTAGAAGTAGAATCGATTACGGAACCTTTCTATATAACAACAGCGCGAAATCACATCTGACTAAACTTGATAAGGTACAGAACTAAGCGATGAGGATTGTTGGGGGTTTCATTCGTACCACCTCTATCCATGTTATCGAATGCAAACTGTGTATTCCTAGTCTAGCTCTAAGATGAAAATATCTGGCCATCAAATTTTGCTGGAAAGCTAAATCCCTAAAAAACAATGTGACAATTGATTTGTTGAACAGTTTAGCAGCTATACGACCAATAGATATTGGAAGAATAAAAAAATACCATTATTAGTAGCAGTATATACCGACATTAAAGAGGAAACTGTATCCTCTCGTTATCCATTGGAAATGTTTAGTCTGGATACATGGATATCCATTGTTAATATAGAAAATGTAATAAAGGATCAGCTACATAGTATTAGTTTGCCAAAAAAAGCCTATGATACAAATATATTTAAAAAACAATGTACTTCAGGAATTACATAGCTCGATGCGCCTTTGGATTAAGAGGTTTCGATAGCTTACTCTATTTTAAAACAAATATGGGCATTCACATCTATTAATGTTGATAGTTTGGTGTTGCGATGGGTTCTGTCACATGTTGGCTTACCGGGGAATGAGCAGGCAGATCGATTGGCAAAGAAAGCTATCCTGGATGATACTGAAATCAATATCACCCCAAGCTATTCGGAAGTTTTACCTAAATTTAAAATGATGTGCCAGAAAAATTGGAAATTCCATGGTCATATTCCATGGTTTGCCATCAGAATTAATAATAGGAAATATACTGTAATAGCTCATAGACTACGATCTGGACACGTACCAGCCCAGTACCAGCCCAAATTGTGAAGAATGCGGTATTGTTGAGGACGTCTATCATTTTTTGATGGAGTGTGTCAAAACTAGGGCTGAGGGAGCGGCGTTGTCAGTTTATAAATTATTTGAACTATAGTTTATTTATTTATTTATACTTCCTGAAAATATATTGCATAAGGCGGACTTAATGCCATAGGAATTTTCTTCCAGTCAACATTGGGGTGATGCAGAGATTTGTGTGTGGCAGGTGTATAATGAGATAAATTATTTAAATTGTAGTCGGTTGCAAGATGTTATACTACACAGATATACGGGGATACATATATAGATGTAAATACAATTTATACGTACTATATAATACTATAAATATTAAAAATACATAAACATACACACATACATCCATACATATATGCCTGCATTGATGAACACACGAGGGGTTATTTTAATGACTCCGTCAACAAGTCTCCATAGAGCTTGCGTACTCTGATCTTAAAGGTTGTTCGATTGGTGGATGTCCTGCAGGCTTAGCCAAGTTGACATTCTACAAGCGTAAACGTTATTAGAAAACTAATAAAATGTATGGGAATGACATCATCTCATCGTTAAGTCACGTGGTCAAAAAAAACGAATAGAAAAGTCACCGGAAAACAAAGCACTACACGCAGCAGCTCGCACTCTCGCTGTGATACAAATCCGTGTGGGTTCGTCACGGAAGAATCTTCTTGAAAAAAAATGAAACTTCACATAGTATTCTAATAAGTAACCACGAAAGGCTGGACTCATTACATTAAACTTCCTATTTTTGTTACAAGCATGTTCTCTTGATTTGTCTTTGAAATTCACTTTTTTTAAATGTTATTACCAAAACACAAGAGGTCTGCGCAGCAGTTTACAACATATACATAATAGTGAATACGATGTCTATGTCTTGACTGAGACTTGGCTTTGTGGTGGTATTTTCAATGCTGAAATTTTTTGTAATAATTTTTGTGTATACAGAAGAGACCGCGAGACCTCTAGTTTTAGCATCCAAAAAAAAAAACTGGTGGTGGCGTGCTCATAACTGTGTCCAATAAATTTAGGTCATGTCGCATGTCAGAATGGGAGAGTGATTGAAACTCAGCATTGAAACTCCTTCGAATTCGACTTTGAAGTCGCTGAAAGTTTGTGGTACCTATCTTCCTCCACCAGTACAAGCAGAGATTTTAGAAAATTTTATAGAAAATTGCAATTCCATTATAGATTCAATTTGTGATAGTTACACACTGATAATTGGTGACTTTAATTTGAGTTGTATAGATTGGATCCGTGACAGCAACGATGGATCGTATATGGCTTCTACAAGTAACAGTAGTAACTTAAAAAATACATTTTTAAATTTTATTTCCCTAAATAATTTAAAACAATTCAACAGTATAAAAAATTCTCATAATAAAATGCTTGCATAATGATTGTATCGATCCTATCCGTAAAACAGATAAGTTCCGATATTATTATTAAAAATGATACAAAAAAGGTGACAAAACTTAACTATTATAAGGCTGACTATGAAAAAATAAACTTAGAACTTAGAAAAATTAATTGGTCTAATGAGTTTTCATCTTATCTGGATGTCAATGTGATGGTGGATAGGTTTTACACGATACTTAGAAATATTATAAAAAAACATGTACCCGAAACAGTATAGTCTGTCAAGAAAGTCATGAAAAAAATGGAGGGCGCCACTGCTTTTATACCTTGTATCCCTGTGTACTTCGACTAAAAGATGTAGATACTTTTTTTTATAAAACAATATATTATTTTATTTTGCCAGAATCCCTGTATAAACCCGCGTAGGGTTTATGACTGCAATTATATATATATTTTTTTTTCTTTATTGTACACCGCTACAGTATATATTGTACAGACATGGATGGACATCTACATGTGGTATTACAATAGGCGGTCTTAACGCACACGGCGATCTCTTACGATTATGATATAGGGTATTATGATTTAGGGTAGTCTGTGGTGTACTTTATAGTATTAAAATATATAAAAAAATAAACAAACTAAATACGCTCACAATATACATACTAATACATACATATATCAACATAAATAATAAATACATACAAAGGTTACAAACGTTAATACCAATCTTTTCTAACCTATGACATATCAAGCATTAACAACAATCAGTATCCCTTCAACAGCCCTTACAATGTCAAGTAGTAATTTGTGACCTGTTTTTTAAATGATTGCAACGATTTAGCTTTACGGATTCCCTCGGGTAAGTTGTTCCACAGTCTAACTGCCTGTACCGAGAACGATTTATCCCTAAATTGTGTGGTATGCTTGGGCATTTTCAACTTCAGATTCTCCGATGATCTCAGGAGCCTGCAATGTGAATTGTGTAAGAACTCAAAACGTTCTTTGAGATAGGATGGTGAATGCGGTAAGAAAAGAATACCGTATAAAATAGAGAGGATATGAACATTCCGGCGAAGGCATATAGGTAACCATTTCAGCTTAACACGATACTCGGAGATGTGATCATATTTGCGTAAACCGAATATGAATCTTATGCAGACATTTTGGAGACGCTCAAGTTTGTTCAATTGGTCTTCGGTGAGATCTAGATAGCTAACATCACCATAGTCAAGTATAGGAAGGAGAAGAGATTGTGCTAGGGCGATTTTGGTGTACCGAGATGGCGTCTTGAGACGCAGGGCCATGTCGTGCGGTGTTCCGCAGGGGTCTGTCCTAGGACCACTCCTGTGGAACATTGGATACGACTGGGCCCTACGAGGGCGTCTCCCCCCTGGGCTGGGTGTACTCTGCTACGCAGATGACACTTTAGTCACGGCCCGGGGGGCTAACTTCCAGGAGGCGGCGCGCCTGGCCGCCACGGGAGTTTCCCTGGTGGTCGGGCGCATTGAGGCGTTGGGTTTGCGGGTGGCCCTGGATAAGACGGAGGCCCTATTATTTCATGGGCCCCGTCGTGGTCCACCAGCCGGCGCCTCAATCGAGGTCGGCTCGGTCCTCGTACCGGTCCGGGCCCAGATGAGGTACCTGGGTCTGGTCCTAGACGGTAGGTGGCTCTTCGACGAGCACTTCCGACAGCTTGGTCCGAAGTTGGTGGACGCTGCCTCCGCCCTAGGGCGACTTTTGCCCAATTTGGGCGGGGCCAGTGTTCCCACGAGGCGGCTGTACGCGGGGGTTGTCCGGTCCATGGTGCTGTATGGTGCACCGGTGTGGGTGGCGGCTCTGACCGCTCCGAATAGGGCGCGCCTCTGGCGCCCCCAAAGGATATTGGCGGTCAGAGCCATACGCAAATACCGCACGTTGTCCACCGAGGCGACTTGCGCCTTGGCCGGAACACCCCCGTGGGATTTGGAGGCGGAGGTGCTCGCCGAAGTGGCGAGTGGCTGACTTCCGGGCGAAGAGCGGATTTCGCCCTCCGCCCGAAGACGTGCGCGAAGAAGGCGTTAACTACGTGGACCCCTCCTAAACTGGAAGCGCAAAGAGGGCACACCGTGTGGTTTTAGTCGGTTCGAGTCCGACACACCGCCCCGCCGCACGAGAGCCCCGGCGGGGTGACGGTCCGAGGGGATTTCGAAAAAAAAAAAAAAAAGATAAGCATGACTTTAGCCAAGATTCTGATATAAGGGTGGCGTGTATGTTCGTACAGTTTAAGCTAGTTAGCATATCATTGAAGTGTGCCGGAATGCTTTGGGCATTTATATGAATGACATTGAAGTTCCTGGGTACATCAGAGAACTGAGCCGAGATTGTATCCGCAAGTGAAGGAATACTTATGAAACTGATGTCACTACTGGATACCGAAAAATAATCTTCAGTATCACTGTTACCGGTAGATGAAGTCATTGGTGTAGCTTCCAAAAGAAAATATGTCTCTAGTTTAGAATAAATAATATATATATATATATATATATATGTAACGTAAATGTATTATAAATATAAAATAACAAACATAAAGTATAATACCTTTAAAATTCTGTTTTAAGACTTCTCCAATCATTTATCCATCTGCCGGTTGTATGTCAAAAACAAAAAACAAAAAAGCACATGAACAACAAAGCGAACAATACAAAATACAACATAACGGCACTAAACAGTATGCATAAACAGTTAATTTAAAGAAACATATTTGAGAAATATTTAAGATTGCGTTCCAATGAAATTAATGAAGAAGATGTTGGTTGTACAATATGATTATTATTATTGCTAGATTATAATTTATTTGAAAAATAAAGTAAAAAAATCTATGGCTGAAAAGGCTAGTACTCATGTCAAGATAAATCAGTCGAAACTTACACAGTGAAATGGAACGCATGGTTATGTTATGACAGCTCAGCAATGAATGACATTATATCTATTTATAATATGTATGTGACATCTTGATTATTGGTGAACGTACATAAAACAATTAAGAACAATTAGAATTAATAATCTAACAAAGAATTAATTTAATAATGTCATTGTATGTTCGGTAAGCATAAAATGTAAATTTAGGGTAAACAGCAGTGGAAGTGACATTTAAGTGACCATTTTAGATTACTAACTAGTTTATGCATACTATACACTCCCTGCACACATACAATTGCAAACAAACAAGGAATGCATACAAAACATTGTTGGAATCCCATGACCTTATTTCTTTGCGGCACGCCTGGATTTTGTCGCTGTTGCCTTAGAAGCTGCAACCGGCTTCACTGCATCTTCACAAATAGCACCAAAATCCACCAATGAAATGACCCGATGCCGCTTATCTCCAGGCCCCAGCACATAGACAGGCCCTCCCGGGTCCAGCACTTGTTTACACCGAATTTCTCACGTGCAGACATGAAAACATCATGCCGCGATTTGGTTAGAAATTCAGATATGGTAAATCCGGTACCCTTCAACTTAGTTTTAGCAAACCATACTGAGTCCCGGGTGGCGATCTGGTTAAATTTAATGAGAATAGGTCTAGGCTTACTTGCTGATGGGCTCCGACCCATCTTGTGGCTTCTTTTGACAACAGTTACGGTAAAACCACTAATTTTAAGATGTTCGGTGATGATTTTAGACGCCAACAATGTAGTGTCCTCACTATTGTCCTCGACAACACCATGGAACAGCAACATTTTTCGTCTACTTCGCATTTCCATGTTGTCAGCAGAGTGAGCCAACATTTGCACTTGATTTTGCAGATCACTCAGTGCTTGAAGAACAAACTTCTTGAATGCTACAAAGTCCTCCTGAAGTGTTGATGAAGTGCTGGTATCTTTATGCAGACGGTATCTGGATTCAAATTCCTCCATGCAATTGTTGAACATCATGTTCATATCAGCAATAGCTTTCAAGAGCGACTCCATAGTGCAGCTTAAATTGACTAGTATTAGTAGTATGACTTGAAAGTGTATGTTAAGCAGATATATCCAGGAGATAACACTTGTACCAGCAGAAGGTAGTGTCAATAACTATAATAAGTCATTAAATTGTACAAAGTTATGATATTGTAAATATATTTTAAATTTGAATTTGGAGCTGAAAATTTACTATGTTTACTGTTGAACTACCCACAACTTTATAAACGTCTTATAAACTTCATTATAAACGTCTTGATTTTGTAGGACAAATTAAAGTGCTAAGTGCTCGTTTGCTCAAAATTATTTATTTCAAGCTTATTTCTCTCTTTAAAACCAAATATACTTCCCTGGCTTGTGCTCTCCCACTTATCTTTCTGGGGGGGGGGGGGGGGGGGTAACAAAATCACTTTAAAAAGAGCTGAAATAGCTCTAAGTGCTATTTTGAAAGTGTGTTAAGAACGTCTAGCGCCATCTAGGACCTTGGGAAGGAACTGAGGGGATTGAAGATTGAACAGGAAGTACCGCTCTTTTGATTGTATTTGCTCGTTACTTTTTGAAATGTCAACGATCACTTATATATATAGATCACACTTGTAACGAGGACATTTACCAAATGAATTTTGTCTGTACTACTTACCTTAAATATACGCATTTATATAATATATAAAAAATAAAGGAATTCATTGAAGAAAGCCCTACCGACCTAAATATTCACCAGAAGAACATACACAAATTGACAAAGTGTGTTTATTAAACTTTTTTACACTTAATTTAACACAGTGTAATGAGAAAGTACAGATCTACCTGCTTAGCCTTATTTTGATGATACAGAAGGGCTATTACATTTTCGTAGCTAAAGATAACTTGTATTCAGCTAGACAAATACACCAACACAGGCAGTATGTATGAATATATGTATGTATGTATGTATGTATGTATGTATGAATATGTTTTTTCCGGTTCCGGCGGTCAAACTGAAAACATGTACGTCAACGTCGTCCGCGGATTTTAATCGTAAAATTTTGTTTTAAAGCAACATTTTCGTGCTGTGAAACGTAAAAACATTAAAACAAAGCTCATTAACTACTACTAATAAAATAACACAATAAGAGTGCTAAAATTCGTGGGATAATTGTTGAAAAAACACCCTCGGAATTATAATTTAAAATTAGTCACGGTCATAGACAATAGACTCGTCTCAGTTTAATACCAACATTACGCTAGTGTGATAGTGACTTGACGGTGACATTGCCAACAATAGTGTTGCCACGCAAGAAAAATAAAAGCTACCAACCAGTGATACCACACAAGAAACGAAATTTCCCCAGTCATGGATAAAAACATGGAACTACTTCTAAACAAACTCGACGAGAAACTTAAAAATCAAACCGAACTCATAACACACTCCGTAACTAAGAGCGTCATGGAAGCTTTAGACGAGAAAATGAAAACTATCATGGAGTAAAATACTAAACTCAAGGACAAAATTTCAGAACTTGAATTTAAACTTAAAAGAGCAGAGATAGAAAAGAGAAAAAACAATCTTGTCTTTTTTGGAATCAATGAAAATATTAAATTCGAAACGGAATTAGTGGATTTCATCAAAGAAATAATTGTGAGTATGGGAGTTCATTTAGATAGCCAAGAAATTAGCAAAGTATATAGAGTTGGGCAGAAAACCAAAAATAAAAACCGTCCAGTGATAGTCACCATCACAACTCAATGGAAAAAACATCTTATACTGAAAAATAAGCCCAACCTTCTACAAGGCGTCAACATCAAAGAGGACTACCCCAAAGAAATCCTAGACAATCGCAAACAGTTACAGCCGCAAGTAGAAGAAGAAATAAAGAAAGGAAATATCGCATATATAAAGTATGACAAGCTCATCGTAAAGAAGTCAAAAGAAAATAGAGAGAAAAGGAAAACAGAAACTTCTGACTCACCAAAGGCACCAACAGAAAAGAAAACCAACAAAAAAGCAACACTGAACAATCCATCAACCACACTACCGAAATCACATACTAGAGAAACCATAAGACCCAACATGCTAAACTATGTAGAAAGAGCAAGCTCTGATGCACAAATAAATCTCTCAAAAAACTAAATATGCCCCCGGACCACCGGAATCAAATGATAAATACACCAACAATTAATTATATACACAAACCATCAACAAAATGTCTTCCACCAGGGCTGGTCCCCGCGGAAGACTTAGACCATCACCCTCTAACAAGAATAAAAAACAAAAGGAATGAGAACAAGCTATACATAGCAACTCTAAATACCAGAACTTTACGAACACCAGAATCTTTATCAGAACTTGAAGAAGCATTGAAGGACCTAAAATGAGATATTTTAGGAATTAGTGAAATGAGAAGAACAGGAGAATGTATTGAAGAGCACCAGGGCTTCATATTATTCAACAAAGGAGACATCGAGGGACAAAGAGGGGTCGGATTCATAGTTAAAAAGCACCTAAAAGAACAAATAATATGATTCTTTGGAATTAGTGACCGAACTGCCATACTCAACATCAAATTACCTAGCTTCAAAAAAACATGGACAATAATCCAAGCCTATGCTCCTACGGAGCAAGCAAATGAACTTAAACATGAGTCTTTTTACAATGACCTATCCCAAGCTATTATAAGTAATTACTCAGAAAACATAATTATAGTAATGGGAGATTTTAATGCGCAAGTGGGAATAAAACAATGTAAAGAAGAATATGTGTTGGGAAACTTTGGCTACGGCAAAAGAAGCAAAAATGGGCAAAGACTGGTTGAATTCCTATTAGAACACAATCTAACCCTCCTAAATAGTATTTTTAAGAAAAACAAAAACAACAAGTGGACCTGGATCTCTCCAGGCAGGAATCATAGAAACGAAATAGATTATATTATAAGCAGCCACCCAAATCTATTTACAGACACAGCAGTCATATCAAAATTAAACTTTAATACCGACCACCGCATGGTAAAGGCGTCACTCAAGACTATACCACCCAAAGGATCCAGAAAGTTTGCTATACATGACACACTCTTGACATGTAGCACAGAACCCCACAAAACAATGCAGAACTCCTTGTCAATACTCAGCAGAGAACTATAAGGAACCGATGCAATAGAGGTAAAAACAAGCTACAACAAACTACAAAACAAAATTACATGTCAAAGAGACCAAAAAAGGACACAACATAATTACAAGTTAAGTAATTCAACACTACAACTTATAAAAGATAGAAAAAGTTTACTTGACTGCAAAATAAGGAAACAGAACATCCAAAAAATAACTAACTTAAGCAAAAAAATCAAAGAGGGCATCAAAAAGGACAGGAAAGTCAAAAGGTTGCAAACCCTAGAAAAACATATAGCGAGGACAAGAGGAACTAGAAAAGCTCTAAAAGAACTCCGAGAATCAAACCAATGGATCCCGAAATTGAAATACAACCAAAAAAACGTAACAGGCCGAAAGAACATAAATAGAATAGCTACAAAATTCTACCGCAATCTTTATTCCAACCAAGACACCACTACACATGTAAGTCGAGAAACCCTGAATTATAATCTGCTCTTAGTAAACCCAGAACCTGACATATTACCCAGTGAAACTAGGAAAGCCATACTAAGCCAAAAGTTAGACAAAGCACCAGGTCCAGATAAAATCACAAACGAGCTACTGAGAGGAACCGTAGAAGAACTGGTCCCCATTTTAACTAAAATCTTCAGCGGAATCCTGAGATCGGGACAGATTCCAGAACAATGGGAGACATCCCACATCATTCTCATACATAAGAAAGGACAAAAAGACGACATAGGGAACTACAGACCAATAAGTCTGATGTCTAACTTATATAAAATTTTCTCCAAAATTATTTTAAGTCGGATAAGCAACATACTTGATGAAAACCAACCGAAGGAACAAGCTGGCTTTAGGAAAAACTTCTCCACAATAGATCACATTCACACAGTGAAGCAAATTATGGAAAAATACAAGGAGTACAACAAATCGCTATATATGGCTTTTATTGATTATTCTAAGGCATTTGATAGCATTAGCCACACAGCCATATGGGAAAGCTTACGAAACCAGGGAATCCCGACAGTGTACATAAACACCATTAAAAACATTTACTCCAACAGTAAGGCAAGAGTAAAACTGGAAACCTTGGGTGAGACATTCCAAGTAAAAAGAGGCGTCAGACAGGGCGACCCGATGTCCCCAAAGCTGTTCTCCAAATTAAACCATCTTAGATTCGCTGACGATATCGTTTTGTTTGAAGAACAGCCAGGGATCCTAGAAGAAATGATACAAGATCTAAATAAGGAGAGTGAGAAAGTGGGCTTACTTATGAATATAAACAAAACGAAGCTATTAACGAATTCAAACAAATATGAAATAAAAATTAACAACCAACCTGTTGAATATGTAGATGAATATATGATGAATAGATGAATATATTTAGGACAAATCATCTCACATACAGACACAACTACAAAAGAAATCAAAAGACGAATAGCTAACGGATGGAAAAGATACTGGTCACTGAAAGAGATCATGAAATCCACAGATCTCAGTATAGGTATCAAAAGGAAGGTCTTCAATACCTGCGTTCTCCCATGTATTACATATGGGTGTGAAACCTGGGCTCTTACGAAACATCACAGAAACATGCTAGAACACTACCAAAGAGCTATGGAACGAAGTATGATAGGTATTAAGAAACAAAATAAGATACGAAACACTGTCATAAGAAGTAAGACAAAAGTCACAGACGTACTTACTAGAATAGATAGTTTGAAGTGGAGATGGACTGGGCACATGCTGCGCGGTACACAAGAGAAGTGGAGCAACATCATAACAGACTGGTACCCTAGAGATGGGAGAAGGAACAGAGGAGGACAAAGCAAGAGATGGGTAGATGAACTAAAACTGACGGCAGGCCCAAAATGGAGAAGTTTTGCTAGAGACAGAGTACAATGGAAATTGTTAGAGGAGGCCTTTGCCAAGAGGCACACTGAACTCCGAGATATTTTATAACGAAAGAGACAACCACAATACAAGGAAAGAAGAAAGCAGTTAAGGATAGGAGGCTTATTATTATTATTATATGTATGAATATGTATGTAAGCCAGACAGTCACATGGTGTTAAAATGAATACAAAAGATGTAAGTATTATAATTATATATATTTTTTATACTGATTTATTCATCCCAGTCTGAATCAAGGTAATCAACACCCGAAATTTTGCCGGAAACTCCTGTATAATTTATTCAGTCCACTTCTACCCCTTCAGAATCACTGGAACTATCATCACATACAGATACAATAAGTCTGTCTATCTCATTGTACAGAGTTCTTCCACGGGTAAAATATTCTTTTTCAATGCTTTTTACATGCTCAACACAATTCTTCCATTCTTGTGGTGTTACCGACTGGAATGCTTCTTCAGCCAATTTCGCAACATTTTGACCACCAACATTCTTTTGCACAATTCGTTTCTTTACCATTGCCCAAACTAGTTCTATAGGATTCAGGTCGCAGTGGTAAGGTGGCAGTCTTATCACTGTATGCCCATGATCTCCTAGAAGACCATCAATATGGTACACCGGTTCAGGTTTGTGTTTTTTTACAAGCATTAATAAAGATGGCTTTCGTAACGATTCATCAAATGGAATGTTATTTTCCAGTAACCACAATTTAATTTTATTTACAGTTGAAGCTTTTGTAGGAGCCTACAACAAAGAAGTAAAAAAATTATAACAGTCACATTCCATAGTATATAGTCCAAAAATAGTTCATTATTTTTAACAAATCTTAATAAAAAGGGAAGTATAAAAATTAAGAAATATTACAAATTTATAATACCCTGTTTGTTATTACGGAATGGTATGGTGCATTGTCCATAACAATAATTGAGGGTTCATGCAAATTGGGTATTAATTTTTCTGTTACCCATTTAGTGAAATTTTGGGCATTCATCTCAGAGTGGTAATCCTCTTGCCTTATTATTTCTTATCTTATTTTTGCCCGTAAATATTAGAAGTGCATTAGGCACAAAACCTTTGTTACTTCCGGCATGCACAATTATCCATCTCTTACCTTTGCCAATATTTTGCTCGACACCAGCAATATTCATAGATTGCCAACATTTAGTGACCTTGTACGACTCATGTATGTAGCTCTCATCTAAATAAATTATATTTTTTTGGAGCTCCTCAGGCAATCTTCGGTTATCAAGGATCTGCTTCAAATATAACTCGCGTTTTGAAGCAATTGCAGGTTTTTCGATTAAAGCTTGTCTGTTTCATTGGCATTTTTTAAATTTAAATCCAATCGATATTAAAATTTGCCTTAGAAATTCATGGCTGCCATCAAAATTTAAGTCTGCCTTAACAACTGCCAGTAATTTCCTAAGCGTAGGTACTTCTTTCTGCACTGTGTAAAAAAAATAACCTTTTGACGAATCGCACATAAATCAAAATCATCAATTTGTTTTTTTGGCCGGCCTTGTCTGTGTTTTCCAGACGTTACTAATTTTCCTTCATTCTTGAAGCCTTCATCTACTATACGACGAACTGTGCTTACGGAAACACCTGAAACCACCATACCATAAAAAATATTTTTCATAATTAATTATAATTAATACAGAATGGATCAAGAATGTTTGCGTTGAAGTACAATTCGTAGGTAACTAACATAACCTTTACAAAAAGAAAACGATGTTTAAAAATAGATAAATTTGTATAAAAACAAATAATTATTACAAGATATGCACTTCCTATACCGTGTTTAACATAAGAATAAACTTACGTACCGGTTTATTTTGCTGTTCGACCGTAAATATCATCCAAATCGGAATAAAATTTTGCCGCTTGAAATTCGGCCATACACTCTTGAAAAACATTGAATACAACCTGTCTCGCACCACTCTTATAAGTATTTCGATTCATTTTTTATCTCCAAACTGTAACTGGATAAAAATAAACTCCATGAAAACCAAAAAAAAACAAATTTGTACAACAAAACAACGAAGCTGACAGCTGAACTACTTAGTTTGGCAGACAATGGGTGTTTCGAATTGTTGCCGAAGTTTTAGTTCTACAAACATTAATTTCATGACTTTCTTGACAGACTATACTTCCGTGGGAAATATCCAGCCTGGTATTCTCATCAACCTTAAAAAAATGCTCAACCAGAAATTAAAATTACGTAAGAGAATAAGGAAATATAAAAATTCATTAGATATTTTGGAATTTAATTACATAAGAAAAGAATGTCATACCCATACTCAACAATGTTACAATGATTATGTAGAAAAGAACAGAAATTAAAATAAAAGAACATCCGAAGTTTTTCTGGACACATCAAAAATCTCGGGAAGAGCAATAATTCCTACCCCTCTAAAATGGTGTTGGGCAACTCAACTGCATGTGACAGTACCTCTATTTCAAATTTATTCGCTAAACAATTCTCTTCGGTCTTGGATCCTGCCAGTTCTGATCACGATTTTAGTAATAATTACACCTGCTCGGCTTCGGTAACAGACATCAACGATATTTCTATTACTCCAGATGCGGTGTATAAGAAACTCTCTGGACTGGACCTCGACATACCTCCTACATTTTGGTCACGGTGCGCCCGTCCGATATCTTGTCCCATAGCAATAATTTTTAACACTTCCCTCAAAACAGGCGTTTTTCCTGACGTGTGGAAATAGGCTAGAATAGTACCCGTTCACAAAAATTTTAAACGGGATATGGCCACTAATTATCGGACTATCTCCATTCTATGTACCCTGTCCAAGGCTTTCGAATGTTTTATATATCCTGTATTGTATGATCACGTGAAGAAATATCTATCCCATAATCAGCACGGTTTCATGGTAAATAAGTCTACAAACACCAACCTAGTTACTTACATTACAGAATTCGCGTCTGCAGTTGATCAAGGTTTTCAGGTTGACACAATATATGCCGACTTTTTGAGGGTCTTTGATAGGGTTAACCATAAAATTTTATTATTCAAACTTCGTGCTCTCGGTGTTACTAAATCAACTCTACGCTGGTGGAGCTCCTATCTCAACAACAGGCCATCCTCAGTTGCTGTTGATGGCAGCCAGTCTGAGCCATATTTTGCTACATCCGGTATACCACAGGGTTCCAATTTGGGCCCCTATTTTTTAATATATTCATCAATGATATATCGCAAGTGTTCATACATTCAACACCGTATCTTTTTGCAGATGACTTAAAATTGACCCGTATAATTTTGAAAGAATCAGATGTAAGTTTACTTCAGGCTGACCTTGATAATTTAAATCAATGGTGTCTCAGTAACAAAATGAATTTAAACTGTGCCAAATGTTACCACATTAAATTCAGCAGAAAACGCAACAAAATCCCATCTGAGTACAACATTCGAGGAGACAAATTAAAAGAAGTAACCACTATCAGAGACTTAGGAATACATTTGGACAGTCAACTTAACTTTATACATCATTATGATACGATAACTAACTCAGCATATCGAGCCTTGGGTTTTGTACTACGTTCCTCGAAAGAATTTAAAAAGCCATCTACCATGATCATTTTATTTTATTTATTTATTTATTTATTTAACTTAATGCACTAGTTGTACAAAGGCGGACTTAATGCCCAAGGCATTCTCTGCCAGTCGACCTTTGGGTGATGTAGAAAAATGAAGCTGTAGGTGTGCAATCATTTTATATAATAGCTATGTACGAAGTCATTTGGAATATTGCAGCACGGTATGGAACCCAATGTACCAAGTTCACATAAACAAAATAGAACAAATCCAAAAGAGGCTAGTCCGACATCTTACTTACCGTTTTGGGGTTAGGAACTTAAGGACTTATGAGGATAAACTAACGCACTTCAACCTTATATCTCTTAGGGACCGTCGTACTATCTTTGATCTAGTATTCTTATACAAACTGTTCCATAACTACATTGACTGTCCAGACCTCCTCAGTAAGGTCGGTATAGGTGTTCCAACTAGAATCCCACGCTACCCTCGCCCGCTATTTAAGGTCCCACGAGCCCGGACGAATTTAGGGAAACAAGCACCAATTGCTACTCGTAGGATGACTCGCGAATATGACACCATTTCAGTTGCTTCGGAGGACATAGACATCTTTTCTAATAGTCTGGGTAAATTTTGAAAAAATGTTCGCACTCATATATTGAACACTGTGTGATTGTTGACGTACCTCCTTACCATAGCCAAGTTGACAATTGTTCAAAGTGATAGAATGGAATGTAATCGTTTCTAAAACGTTGATCGCTAAGTCCATATAAATGCTAACCAAGTGACCATTTTGACAAGCGCTAACGAAACGATGTCGAAGTTTTTGAACGTTCACTTACCGATCTCCAGAACCCAATAGTTATCGTTAAAAAAATGGCGTCTATATGATCCAACAGAGCATTGTGCTGAGACCGATAAGTAGTTTGTTTGTTTACCATAGTTTTGGACTATGTTTACCGTTTAAAATAATACTTTGAATATGTTGTGGTGTGCTTATAATGAAGAGGTGTGGCTTAGGCGCCGAAATAAAGTCATAAAGTCAGAGCATGGAGACAATACTTTTGGATATACAAATCGACTTTCAAAGCCCTTTCTCAAGAAGGACGTAACTGCATTGAACACTGTTTCGGATTACTCAAGGCACGGTAGAGATGTTTGCTTAAAGACAGGGTTCTTCACTATCATCTTCATGTAGCTATAAGCTTTGCAAGCTGGCTTTCCACCAATGGGGATGGTATAACTAACCCAGATAAGCCTACTGTCCCATATGTAGGACAGTAGAAATAAAAAAATATTTCAACTTACGCACATATTAACAGAATATATTTAATGTATTTGTAGTGACAATCTATTGAAATAAAAATTAAAAAATTGAAAAGTATATCTAAAAGTGCATTGCAGACATATGGGACAGTAGGCTTATCTGGGCTATACAAGATCCTACACCCGCTGCAACTGTGAGTAGCCAATTTGAATCCAAGGAAGAGCCAGTCTTACTTCTTTATTGAAAAGGTCACAATAAGATTATATTTTACATCGTAATTATAAATAAAAACTTTTTATGTTCTCTATAAGTAATTTATCTTATATAAATATGAATAAGTTATTGATAGTATTTTTTGTAAAATATCAAGTTAATTTTATTTTGTATATAATGTATTTAGATATTAAATTATTAATAAAATAGCTTTATTATTACAAACAAGTTTGTTATTATTTTTATTAAAACACAAACGATCATAATAATTTGGTGGTGATGTGCAGGATAGGTAACGAGGAAGGATTATTCAGTAATCTAATACTTTGTATTTACAATTCACACAGTAAATACTTAGAAACCAATAACCTACAGTTACTGTATATAAATATTGGTATCAGGTTTTACATTTCAAGTCTAAATTAAAATAGGGTTTGTTTAATACTACAAAAAGATTTAATACTAGCCTAATACTATATACTAAATGACAGAAGAGAAAGGATTATTCAGTAATCTAATACTTTGTATTTACAATTTACACAGTAAATACTTAGAAACCAATAACCTACAGTTACTGTATATAAATATTGGTATCAGGTTTTACATTTCAAGTCTAAATTAAAATAGGGTTTGTTTAATACTACAAAAAGATTTAATACTAGCCTAATACTATATACTAAATGACAGAAGAGAAAGGATTATTCAGTAATCTAATACTTTGTATTTACAATTTACACAGTAAATACTTAGAAACCAATAACCTACAGTTACTGTATATAAATATTGGTATCAGGTTTTACATTTCAAGTCTAAATTAAAATAGGGTTTGTTTAATACTACAAAAAGATTTAATACTAGCCTAATACTATATACTAAATGACAGAAGAGAAAGGATTATTCAGTAATCTAATACTTTGTATTTACAATTTACACAGTAAATACTTAGAAACCAAACTTAAAAACTTATAGTTACTGTTGTAATATAAAAAAAAAAATGATTTTTAGTAATGTAATGTCTATGTTGCATACAAATGAATAACTAACTGGTTCGGCACGACAAATAATAAAAAACAAATAATCTCGGGCGCCAGGTGCCGGCTTAAATGAACATAGACAACTAATAACGAATACAACAAACACCAGATATAGCTCGGTCAGCGCTTAGACTTTTAATCTAGGGTGGGGGGCAGCTATTAAATAAAGAGATGTTATATGATTAAGAGGCAGTTTATTTATCCCGTAGTGTCTGTAGAGTACACGGAATATTATAGGTCTAATTACAAATGTAATTCTTATTCTCAAATTAGTACTGTCATTAATGCAACCTGTTTACCTTGATAATACAAATTAAAAGTAAAATATCTTAAAAATTCTCATAAAGACTGTTCAATACATAAAGAAACTAAAGGTAGTTATCATAACGCCCCGTAGAGCCCACAGTCTCCGTTATGACAACGCCAATACAAATTCATAAACAACAAAAGACATACCAATAACTCCGGCACAGTCTGTTTGGAACTATGGCAAAACTAACTCTTTCAAAGCTCACTCCTGGTCTCCGCGTGATTCGTCGTGGCGGGGTAAGTAATCCAATCTCCCTGGTTCCGGTTCCAAGCGAATCCTAATAATGGGCTACAGTCAGAGGACTTTTCCTGCCATTAGAGGTACTTAGGAATGGAAATCCACTCTTCGAAGCAAACTAAATCGTTGGATCAGGCAGGTAGTGAGGTAAAAAACTAATTGTAACGTAAGGACATTACAATATAATAAGAAGAAAAACCAAAACTATAAAAAAAAACCAGAAACCCTGTTACACCTGTAACAAACGAAAATTATAGGTTATTTCCTTATCTCCAAAGAGGAAGTCTAAGCTTGGTAAGATACAATAATTTACTCACTAGGGTTTCAAAGCGTCTCACAAATAAATCAGAGGCATTACTAATAATTCCTGTAACCAAATAATCGAAGAATTAGAACACTAGTCTCCTTAAGCCAAGTACGAAAAACGTGTCGATCTCGTCGAATCAAAACTTACCAAAAAAAGCAAAATAATATTTCCAATAAAAAACTCGTTTCCTTAACAAGACTGGCCAACAATAAAAGGTGAATTAATCCTCTGATTATAACAGATGGAAACGGATTACATTTCCATCTTTTCAAAAATCACCACATATCAAACCCTCTACACTTCAACCAGCCAAATACCAAAGTGACAATCAAATGTTGCCAGAGCAAAAGTTCAGCTTCGCCCAGGAATGCAACAAAAAATGTTGCCAGAACAAGAAGTAAACAACTAAAATCGATTCAATACAAAAGTCAATTAGAATAGACTAAAAAAATCTCGACTGTGACGCCAACTCTCGGAGCCTTACTGAAACGTCAGAAACTTCAACTGTCAAAATAAAAACAAGTGGATTATTAACTTTTCTGTAATGGTGCGAAATGCACCGTTACATTACATACCTTCCCAAAAAAAAAAAAAGAAAGGACTCTTTCTTTTATGCCGAAAAGTCAATACCCAAACAGAATATACAACAAACAAAAAAGTTGAAAACATCTAAACTCTAAAATTGACTCTACAAAACTCTACAGACTCTAAGAATACAAAAGTCCAAATGTAAAAGAAGGACTATAAAAACCAAATACACAATCAAAATCATAAAGTATATCAAAAGCTCTACAAATAAAATCACACAAACCTCACAAAACAAATCCTTTAAACTAAACAACCATTAAGAATTGAATATCTAACAAAGATAACAATATCCAAGGAGTGCGGTTGGACACCTTCGTCACCGACTCTAATGGAGTTATGAAGCTGTACAAAATAAACCTAAGACAACAACAAAATAAACCTAAAACAACTTCCATTAGGAATTGAATATCTAATAAAGATAACAACTTCCAAGGAGTGCGGTTGGACACCCTCGTCACCGACTCTAATGGAGCTATGTAACTCTACAAAATAAACCTAAAACAACATCCATTAGGAATTGAATATCTAATAAAGATAACAATATCCAAGGAGTGCGGTTGGACACCTCCGTCACCGACTCTAATGGAGTTATGAAACTGTACAAAATAAACCTAAGACAACATCCATTAGGAATTGAATATCTATTAAAGATAACAACTTCCAAGGAGTGCGGTTGGACACCTTCGTCACCGACTCTAATGGAGCTATGTAACTCTACAAAATAAACCTAAAACAACATCCATTAGGAATTGAATATCTAATAAAGATAACAATATCCAAGGAGTGCGGTTGGACACCTCCGTCACCGACTCTAATGGAGTTATGAAACTGTACAAAATAAACCTAAGACAACATCCATTAGGAATTGAATATCTAATAAAGATAACAATATCCAAGGAGTGCGGTTGGACACCTCCGTCACCGACTCTAATGGAGTTATGAAACTGTACAAAATAAACCTAAGACAACATCCATTAGGAATTGAATATCTATTAAAGATAACAACTTCCAAGGAGTGCGGTTGGACACCTTCGTCACCGACTCTAATGGAGTTATAAACGATGCTTCACGCTAAAATTGGCAAAACGAAAAACACATTTCTAAAAATGCCAAAAAAGGTTTATATATTTGACACAACAAGGCGGTGCGAATATATAAAAAACCTGTGTATTGTGATTGGCTCAACACCACCGAACTACCGGGCACAATACAGCAAATGTCAAACCAAAATATTCTACTCAACAAGGCGGTGCGAATATATAAAAAACCTGTGTATTGTGATCGGCTCAATACCACTGTTAGCGCCAACTGGCGGTGGCCATAGAACCTATTGGCGCCGATATCTTCAGCGACTAAGCGCTGCCTGAAACTGATATGCTAAGTACGTTACGGCTGTCGGACAGGTGGGTAAAAGGATATGGGAAAGCACGCCTACCTTGATGGTATTGAGATGCTGGTCGAGCTGCTGTCCAGACCTGGCGGCTGATCAGGCGGCCTGGTCTCTCGCGGCTTCGGTATGGCTTGTGAAACAAAATGGCGGCGCGCTGCGCGGTATAAAGTCACTAGCTTGCCGGCAAGGCACGATTGAACACTCAGCGGACAATGCGGTAGCGTGGTCCGAAGACACTTGAACGCGGCGCGTGTTATTCCAATATTTTTGGTTTTAAAGTTTGTATGAGATGCGGTAGTGGAGAGAAAAAAATAACGTGCGGTGTGCCTCGCGTCTCGAGCGTCCACTGTCTCCTTATTGCGGCGTGCGTGCAGGATGTCGATATATGATCAAGGGATTGATAGGTGTCGACAGCCTCACCTAGCGGGAATTTAAACTAAAACTTACAGAGTTCCTGTCTCTATGGACAGGTGGCGTTACCAACCACCGAACTACCGGGCACAATACAACAGAAGGCAAACCAAAATATTCTACACAAGAAGGCGGTGCGAATATGTAAAAAACCTGTGTATTGTGATCGGCTCAACACTACCGAACTACCGGGCACAATACAACAGAAGGCAAACAAAATATTCAACACTTGGAGAGTGTGAATCCAATAACAAACAAACTATTCAACACTTGGAATAAAAAGTGCGAATATAAGAACAAATAAAATACAAACAAAGTATTCTTTTGATGTTGTTCTTGCTATGAGTGAAGCGAAGAATTAATAAACCAAAATGACCTAAGTAAACTTTTGAACTTTTAAACCCTAAAGTTAATATATTGTTATGAATTCCTCACACTACATCAACATACAAAGCGCGATATCCTAGCATACATCAATCTACATACTTCCTCACACAAAGGCGAAATCCAACAAATATATCAGATTAAGACCAAAAGTTAATGACCAAATAGTAAAAATTTTAATACCTAATAATATCTTTAACGTGATAACGACCAATGGTGTTCTTTATTAGGTCCTGTAAAAGGTAAACATTATCTGAAATCTTCTCTAGAATTTTACACTTAACAAACTTAGGTGCAAGCTTTGCCGAAAAATAGGCTGGAGCATTAGACTAAACAAAACTTCTTCTCCAAACAATATCACCAACATCAAAAGAAATGGATTTTCTACCAATGTTATAATAACGCGCATTACGTTTATACGCTTTTAACAAATGTGACTCAACTCTAACAAAAATATCACTAAGTGATTTAAGGGAAAGGGCATAAGAATCTCTTTCACCAAATTCAGGTTGGTCTAAGTTACCCATAGAATTACTAAAACGGTGTAGAGAAGCATCAACAATTAATTCTCTACCAAACATGAGAAAATTAGGTGTAAAATCGGTAGCTATTACACTGCTATTTAAACTAAATTGAATATGAGGCAAAAATTTAGACCAAGAACAATCTTTAACTAAATCTAATCTTCTTTAACAAAACAGGAAATACAATCTCTATTCAAATCTCTATTGTCCTACTATACCTCTCCACAGGGTTTGGAGTGTGTATAAAGTGTTATAAAATATTTTTGTAATGTTACAACCTTTCATGAAATCTACAAAATGCTTAGAAGTGAATTGAGTACCACTATCACTATTATTTTAGGACAACCAAATTTAAGAAACTGTTGGTGACTATTAGAACCAAGAATATAACTATTTGAACTACTACACCGACCCGAAAATTTATCCCCTCTAATTGAAAATTCTACATGAGGTCGTGAATCATTGTTTTTAACAAATAAAACAGGCGCAGCCCTATAAAAGCTAAAGAAAGTTTTTAAATAATCTAACTAGTCGAAAAATTCCCTCCTGCAAGTGACTTTGTCAGGCCCTTTAGTGTGTCTAACATTTTTTCTCAACATCGAGGCATCTCTAGTTTTCTTAGAAACCGGATCTCGATGAAACCTAATCAATTTTTTGACTCATGTGAGTTTTTCTTGGCCGAATTGCACACATCAATCACATCATCATAACAAAACTTTGTGATAACCCCCAACTTCTGACACTTGAAATAAATCATACCAGGAATAGAAGAACAGTTCTTATAGGTGTGACTTTACACGTGACGTTACACTTTAAACAAACAACGCTAGTATTGTCTGACATGACAGCGTTGGACTATACTTTTTCAAATTTAAAAGGTTTGGAGGAATCTTTAAGAGAATTCCGATTAACAAAAACTTCAAACCGACAAAAACTACAAAACTCCAAAGCATCAGTCCAAATGTTAAGTTCTTTAAAGGACAATGGCAGGTCCCCATACATAATTTTATTTGAACTGAAATGTTAGCGTTTAAATATCAAAAAATCCTTAACACTTGAGAATTTATTCTTGACCATTCTCATATCAAAATTACTTGCGAAAGAAGTCTAGGAAAAAAGATATTGGATTTTGAATGTTTCGAGGTTAAGTACTAACATATTGTTAATGTTTTGTTTGAAACTAGATGGCGTTGTGTGTCAGATAGCCGAAAATATTATTTTCATTATTATTACAGTATATGAAATAAAAAAAAATAAAAGCATAACATCTATTCGAGTTTAACACTAAATTAAACAAAAATAAAATAACAAACGTGGTGAGTCCGGAACTTGACAGGATCTAAACCACAGATTAAGAGATATGTACTAAACGACGACGTATCGACATTTTGAAAATATCGATGTATGTCTATTTATGTGCCGTTATCAATGACAATGTATTTTTCTCATTACACTGTGAAGTGGAAAATAACGTAACTATATTCTATTTCTTTATTGTGTTTAAAATCGTTTAAAGAGAGTAAAAAATATTTTAAATCATTTCTAATTATGTTGATTCAGTCTCTCTACCGTACGAGTATACGAGTGAAGACGTGGGCAGAAGCAAATTCATAATCATAATAGTGAACCTTCGGTAAATATTTCAGCCAAAGCTATAAGAATCGATTATCGATTAATTGTTCCATAATATAATATTGCCACCACGCATCCCTAGTCAGTTATACGTGATGGCGAATCTGACGTTACGTACTTAGGTCAAATAAAATCTTCAAAAATATCTTATCTCTTATAAGACTTATACAACACATGGTGGTGTAATAATCAATCATAGAAAAAAAATTGATTAAGTTTACTGTGACTCGATTTTTTAAACGCTTAAGTTTTAGTTAAATATGTTTCTGCCATTGTTCTTTACTTAAGTTTACATTTATTTAAAAGTGAAATGTAGTGAAAAGATAAATTTAAATTTATTTAAAAGGTAAATGTTGTGAAGAGACAAGTCAAAATTTATTTTACAGTGAAATAAGAAAACTTAAGTTTTAATTTAAATATCTAAGTTCTGTATTAAAAAGGATGTAAAGATTACAGTAACCACTAACAATTGTTGAAATAACTAGGTAATAACAGTAAAGTTAGGCTAAGCTAAGTTAATCTTAGTTTACAATAAGCTATAGTATAATATTTCCAATACTGAAGTTAACTTTAAAAGTTTTCCGAGCAGACTTTATAAACACAATCAAAGTTATTAAATTGTAAAACAAAATGTTCAAGTAACTATACCCTTTTTTTGTTTTTTGTTGTTGATAATATTTCCAATACTGAAGTTAACTTTAAAAGTTTTCCGAGCAGACTTTATAAACACAATCAAAGTTATTAAATTGTAAAACAAAATGTTCAAGTAACTATACCCTTTTTTTGTTTTTTGTTGTTGAAATCCGCTCTCCGCCCGGGAATCAGCCACTCGCCGATAAACTTCGGCGAGCACTTCCGCCTCCAAATCCCACGGGGGAGTTCCGGCCAACGCGCACGCCACCTCCGTCAAAACGGTACGGTAACCGCGTATGGCTCTGACCGCCATTACCCTCTGAGGGCGCCAGAGGCGTGCCCTATTCTGGGCGGTCAGAGCCGCCGCCCACACCGGTGCACCGTATAGTGCCATTGACCGGACAACCCCCGTGTACAGCCGTCTTGTCGCGACGCTGGATCCACCCAAATTGGGCAAAAGTCGCCCTAGGGCAGACGCAGCTCCGACCAGCTTTGGAGCAAGCTGTCGGAAGTGCTCGTCGAAGAGCCACCTCCCGTCGAGGATCAGGCCCAGATATTTCATCTGGGCCCGAACCGGTACGAGGACTGAGTTGACCACGATTGAGGCGCCAGGTGGTGGACCACGACGGGGCCCATGAAATAACAGGGCCTCCGTCTTATCTAGGGCCACCCGTAAGCCCAGCGCCTCAATGCGCCCGACCACCAGGGAGACTCCCCTTGTGGTCAGGCGCGCCGCCTCTTGGAAGTTCGCCCCCCGGGCTGTCACCAGAGTGTCATCTGCGTAACAAATTACACCCAGCCCGGGGGGGAAATCGGCTCGAAGGGCCCAGTCGTACCCTATGTTCCACAAGAGGGGTCCAAGAACAGACCCCTATGGAACACCGCACGACATGGGCCGACACCTCAAATTACCCTCTCGGTCCTCGTACACGACGGTACGCTCCTCTAAATAGTCTGCCACTAGCCGCCTCAGGTACTTTGGCACCCCATGATAGTGGAGTGCTTCCCTGATGCACCTGAATGGCAGACTATTAAATGCGTTGGCGATGTCCAATGACACCGCCAACAGCACGCCGCCACAGCTCACGGCCTCTTCGGTCACGGCCCTCAGGCGCAACACAGCGTCGACTGTCGAACGCCCCGCCCGAAAACCAAATTGGGCGTCCGACAGATCGGGGCCCACCTCGTAGAGGTGCCAGACGATGCGGGCAGAGAGAACCCTCTCAAACAATTTACCCGCCTCGTCCAGCAGCACGATGGGCCTGTAGGCCGCGACCGAATCGGCAGGCCGTCCCGGCTTCCTTAATAGGACCAGCTTCCCGCTCTTCCAGCACTCAGGGAAACATCCCGACGCCAAGCTAGCGTCGAACACCTCCCCGAGGCGGTCTGCCATGTGGTTGAGGGCCAGGGCCAGCACTCGGGCCGGTACCCCGTCTGGCCCAGGGGCGGTGTTCTTGGAACGGATCCGTAGAACAGCCGCCCCTACCTCCGAATCCCGGACGGGCGGAACATCATCCTCCTCGTGCTCCCCGTCGTCTCCGGCCAAGGAGGCCATCGCCGGGGGAGTGTGTTCCGCTCGTTGCGGGAAAAGGCCCTCAACCACTTCTCGCAGAAAGCTGGGCTGGAGAGTCTCGCGATAAGGGCGACCCCAGGGGTCACGATTAAGACCCTCCAGCATCTCCTCTCTCTTTTCTTCTTTGGCGCGGCTAATGGCCAGCTTCAGAGTTTTCCGCGCCTGTCGGTACTCTTCATGAAGCCGGTCCTCCTCACCGTCTCCACGGTGACGCCGCCGACTGCTCGTGTAGGACCTCCGGGCACGTGTACAGGCCGCACGGAGGTCCGCCAGCTCCTGGGACCACCAGTAGACCTCCTTCCTTGGAGGCCGACGACCTCGAATGCGGGGCATGGCCGCATCGCAGATATGCGTAATCGCATCGCGAAAGCGACCAGCCCCCACGTCGACCTCCTCGGTCGGAGTCTGAGGAGACAGCCACGAGTGAATTATGGCTGCCTCCTCTAGTAGGTCCCGGTTCAGTCTGGCAACAGCCCACCGCGGAAAGCGGGATAAACGCCGCGCCACGTGACCCCTACTGGAGTCCTGGGTCCAGGAGAGCTCAAATCGGATATACAGATGATCCGAGAGCGTCTCAACCTCTTCCAGGACACGCCAGTTCCTTACTCGTGCGGCGAGGGCAGGGGTAGCGAGCGAAAGGTCCACTATCGACCCCCCCCTGCTGTCGCACGCACGTGTTGGTGGAGCCTCTGTTGAGAAGACAGAGGCCCACCGAGGCCGCCCACTCCTCTACGGCCTCGCCCCTTGCGTCCGTCCTGGGGGAACCCCACGCAATGGACTTTGCGTTGAAGCCCCCAGCACAAGGACGTGCCCAGACGCTAGTCGCCGTATCGAGGTCTCCAAGCTGGTTAGGAAAACCTCGAAGTCGCTCAAACTCCGGTTGGGGGAGGAATAAACACCATATATGGTGATCCCCCCCCCACTCGGCGGCAACATATCCAGTGCCCTTGTCTCTTAGCGACAAGGGCGGGGAATGAGCCGCCGTGGAACCGACGACTGCCACGGAGCCGTCCCAGTCACCCATCCAGTTTGGACGGGGAGGGACAAAATAGGGCTCCGCGACTACGGCAACACCTATCGACCACTGTGCCATGGTTTGCAGGAAGTGATCCTGGGCCGCGGCACAGTGGTCGAGGTTCGTCTGTAGCGTGTTAATTTTTGATTAACCGCTTCATCATACTTTCTTGGTAGAAGCAGATTAGAATTTGATAGTAGTGAGACCTTGCGACTGGATGGCAACACCACAGAGGACTGGGCAACACTGAAAAGGGCGGCTGGAAGCAGGTCGCTTGCCTCTTATATTTTTTTGTCTTTATTTTTACCTTTTGAAGTTTACTTTACACAATTGTTGCTGAAATGGTTCTTTACACCATTGTTTGTTGAATGGAGACATCCTGGTGAGTATTTACAGTTGTAGTTGAACTCGTACCCTGTGGAAAACGGGTTGTACAAAATGGCGTACATAGTATTTGTGACGAATCATAATTTTTGTTAATTCTTTTCAGATCTGCAGTTGGGCCTCTAGGAGTGGATGGGTGTTTTGTATGTTGTGTCGGAAGACACTTTTGTTCGTTTTCTTGTTTAAACCGGGTATGTAATTGAACTTTAATACTCAATCTGAGGTTGAACGCGAGGGCGGTTCGGTTTCAACAATTGAATGGTAATATTGTTTTTTTTTTTTTGTTTGCTTTTAGAATGACTCCGGTCGTTATGCAGGGCCCAATATATTGAGGGACTAGAATCTCGCATCAGAAACTAGTGGAAGATGGTGTGCCAATAGGCCCACATATGAACACCTTTGAGGAGCGCTGATGAGGAAGGGGCACGCTTCCCGCATGCTTTCCAGGTCAACTTCGTAATCACACTCATGAAGTAATTTCACAGGTGAAGCCTTTCCGTGCTTTCCTTTCACACAAAATCAAACTAGATCAAATTTTTTTATAAACAAGTTTGACTGTCTATGTTCTGTCAAAATGGTGCAGTGTTATAACATAGGTATGGTCAATCTAATAACAGCATAATATTCAGCGTTTGAGGCAGATGTCAGCACTTCAGATCACCTCCTTGACTTTATAAATTTAAGTATGTGAAAGCAGCTGTTGCTTTAGTACAGTAAGATTGTTATGAGTTTTATGACCATTCTCACTTGATTTTTTTGTTCTTTTACATACATTTGGTTGAATGTTAGCAATTTAGTACACTATGGTATACAAAGTAGATTGAAGCTCTAGAACTCTTATAACAACTAACTTTGAGAATTATACCAACCTCAAAATAATTTAAAAGAGTTTCATTGTTCACTCATTCTAGACCAGCGTGCCATGGTCTTAAAAGATTAGGCACGTGGCGCCCTTTTGTATCTTAAGCAGCCTGTTGAGAGCCTCCAGAACCCACAAGCTAGTCGAGGCACTCCACCTAAGTCAGATACACTTTACCGACGACTAAAGTTTTTTTTTTTGTTACACGTCTGGACGAGGAGGTTGGAGACCTGGTCCATTACTGGATTGTCTCTACAACCTCCTCCATGGGCGATGATGTCGACGCACGAGGGATGACGGAGGTAGCCTGGGTCGACTGGCTAGCCCCCGACGTCTGCCGAAAATTTGCGGGGAGGCTTGCAGCCTCTCTGCCCCATCTGGTGATTGGCGGGCTTATTGCCCGCCGCACACGCTGGGCAGTGAGGAGCGGCAGAGCATTCTGCCGCCTTATGCCCCGTTTGACCGCAGCGGAAACACAGTCCGTCGCAGTCAAAGCAGCTATCGCACTTGACGCGCGTGTGTCCCGATGCTAGGCATTTGTAGCACCTCAACGGTCTCGCCGCCAGGACTGTGATCCTGGCGCTCACGAAACCGATAAGCAGCCTGCCGGCGTCGGCCAATACTTTGGCCGACGCTACGGGACAGCTGACCCACACGGCGCCAAGCCCCCCTGGACCGGGGCGGATGGTGCCGACCTTGACGTTGTCCGCGCTGCACCCCGTCTTCTCCCGGATTACAGCGCGGACATCTTCGGCCGTCACAGAGTCGTCCAGGCCCGAAATGCGCAGCTCCGCGCACTTGGTAGGCCTGGCGGTCTTCACACCATCCGTAGCTGTAAACAGTCCTCGCAGCTTCTCAGCAAAATTCGTCCGCCGTCTTTGCGCCTTCAGCCCCTGGGAACTCGAGAACTCGAGCTCCCGTCTGGGCGAGGCGCATCCTGACCCCCACCGTCCCAAAATCGTTGGCGAGGCTGTCCCGGGCCTTTTTAAAGACGGCCGCGTAGGACAGCCCGCCGTCAGCCGCCTCCGGGGACACGGTCACCACTACAGCCGCGGTTTTGGGCGGCTGCAGCTTCCGCGGCCTCTTTGTAGAGGCCGTTGCCACCGGTGGCGAAGGCTGGGCTTGGGCTGCTTTTTGGGCAGCCCTTCTGGCCCGCCTCGGGACTTCTTGGAGCCCCTCGCCTCCTGCCAACCCTCGTTTGGGGGGGCAGGTGCGGAGGGGCCCGGCAGGGGTGTTGGAGTGGGGAGCGGAGGGAATGCCACTCCACTCCTCGGCGCCGTTTTAGGCCCCGACTTGGCCGGCACTTTGGCCTGCGCCTGGGGGGGTGCTTTGGCCGGTGCCTTGGCCCCCCTCCTCGGCCTTTGGGGAGCCGATGGAGTCGGGGCAGACGCCGCCGCCGCGTAAGAAACGCCCACCACGGGGAGCGCGGTCGGAGCGGCGGCCTTAGGCCGCTGTGCCGACGCGAGCGGGGGGCGCACAACCGGCGCAGGGGGCAGTCTCGCCTCCAGGCCAGCCAGGCGTCCGTCCAGCATATTCCCAACTGCGATGAGGATTTCAAGCAGTTGGGAGTCAAATGCCCCTGAGTTGGTGGTAGGGGCAGGCTGGGACGCGGACGGGGCTTCCCGCTCGGGGAGGTTCGCCTGGAAGCGGGCGAACTGAGCGCTCAGCTCGTTCACCCGCTCCGTCAGCCTCTCGTTGGCCACCTGTAGGCGAGAGATGTCGCCCACTAGGCCCTCCACGACCTCCGACAAAGCGGAGGAGGAGTCCTTGAGGGCCCTCACAAATGAGCTCTTAAGGTTTACGGACTTGGTGGCCACCTTGTGGATGACGGCCACCGCCGCTTTCGCCCTCTCCTGCACGGACACGGGAGCCTGGGGGGCATTTCCCCCCACCCGCTCCCGAACCTTGAGCAGGAGATCCGCGATCTCCTCCTCCGCTACGGCCTCGCCGTCCACTCGTACATGTCTGTACGACTCCGCGTTTGAGAACGCGGAGCCTGACGGGGTCGAGACCGAGGCCGGTTTTCGAGGCCTCCCTCGATGGCTGCTTGCCACTTTTGGTGGCATCATTTCGCCGGACGTGTCGGTCTCCTCGTCCCTGGAGCGTCCGCGTTTCCGGCTGTCGCTTCGCTCCGCCTCCATGGCCTCCGCGCCATCCGACGAAACGACGGATCCGGAACGCAAACGATCCGATGCTCTTCGGCTCCCAGAGACCAGAGTCAGACTGACTTCTGGGAGCCCCATCGAGATAGGCGTTCCCGACGCCACCTCACCCTCAGTGGACGACCCATCCACTCCACTGTTCCTCTTCTCCTTTCTACTCTTCGTTTCCGTGTCCGTTTGACTTGCCTTTATTTATTGTATATTTGTTTCCGATCGTTTCTTAGTATTTTTAGAAGATTGCATAATTGATCCCACGAGTGGGGGAGAACTAAAGGTCCACCCGGGCAGAGATCCCTCATTACCCGGGCAAGCGTAAGTTTTTAACCCAACCTAGGGGTCCGCAGGTACCTCGGCTCGGAGTGCGCTCGAGACTGAACTTCCTATCAGCCATGCATCCCCTGGACACGCACCAGAACACGGGATTCGGGGAATTTTTTAGAGAGGTTGTCTTCCTCGCGGTGCCCGGACCGCGAGGAAGACAATCTCTCTAACCCTCTCTCGGCTTCCTCTTCTGCTAGAATATTAGCCGCTGGCGATAATCCTCTCCTCCAAGTGGACAAGGAGGAAACAGTGCCATCGCCAGCGTTTCCAGGGTGCACCACGGGGAGGTTTTCTAGCCGAGCACCCCAAGTAACTATACCTTTAATTGAGCATACAATAGGCAGCAGAATAACTTAAATAACTGTTGTTTTGTTAAAGCAAAAATAACATTATGAACATTATGAATAACATTGAGTCACAATGATGTAAACCAATGTTCAAAAATTGCAAATATAACCTCACTTAAATGTTAACACCATTAGCACAAAATTAAAAAGTAAATAATACACAAGGCAAGTAATACAAAAGTAGAACGCAGTAACGACAGTATCTAATTAGTTATCTAATTAACCTACAGACACCACCTCAGTCCCTGAGCGCTGGCGACAATTGTAATATTAAAAAATTAAAAAAAAAAAATGATTTTAAGTAATGTAATGTCTATGTTGCATACAAATGAATAACTAACTGGTTCGGCACCACAAATTCTAACAAAACCAATAATCTCGGGCTTTTAATCTAGGGTGGGGGGCAGCTATTAAATAAAGAGATTTTATATGATTAAGAGGCAGTTTATTTATTCCGTAGTGTCTGTAGAGTACATGGAATATTATAGGTCTAATTACAAATGTAATTCTTATTCTCAAATTAGTACTGTCATTAATGCAACCTGTTTACCTTGATAATACAAATTAAAAGTAAAACATCTTTAAAAGCCTCATAAAGACTGTTCAATACATAAAGAAACTAAAGGTAGTTATCATAACGCCCCTTAGAGCCCATAGTCTCCGTTATGACAACGCCAATAAAAATTTATAATAATAATAATCTCTCCGAGCCGATTTCGGCTACAGCGACTACTGGACAGGCTCAGCAGATGGCATCTCGTTGGTCCGCGCGGTGGTGTGCTCGCGTATGGCTGTTAGTGTTAGTAGCCAATTTCGGCCTTAAAAGTTCTAGAGCATTTTGGACAAGTGAGAACGCCGCCACTATAGTGGTAAATTAAAGCTGTTTGTGGTCTGGCTTTTAGCTCGTCTCTTTTTGTGTCGAGCTCGTCTTTACGTGAGCTTTCAAAGGCGTCGATCTTCTGCCTTACGAGACATCTCCATTCCGGGCGGTTTGCCGCAGATGACTCCCACGATAAGGGGTCAACACCGCAGCTTTTCATGTGCCTTTTAAGCACATCTTTGTATCGCAGGAGCTGTCCGCCATGCTTGCGCTTACCCTCTTGAAGCTCGCTATAAAAGATGCACTTGGCGATCCGTTCATTTGGCATACGGAACACGTGACCACACCAGCGTAATTGACGTCGCATTATATATGTTTCAATACCGCAGATCTTAGCGCGTCGAAGAACCTCAGTGTTTCTGATGCGATCCGTCCAGTGGATGTTCATGATATCCCGCAGACATCGGAGATGAAATTGGTCTAAAGTCTTTATGTGTCTGCGGTAAAGGCACCAAGTCTCTGAGCCATATAACAGGCTTGGTAGGACAATAGCTCCGTAAACTGCGATTTTTGTAGCCAGTTTTAGATCGTGCGAACGAAAGACCTTAGTTCTAAGTTTACCGAAAGAGGCTGAGGCAGCACCGATTCTGCAGTTTATTTCGGCATCAAGGTCGCACTGTGATGTTATTGTGCTTCCCAGGTACTTGTACTTCTCTACGCGCTTCAGGACATCTTGAACGAGACAGATTTTCAGAGGTTCATCTGTTGAGACGCCTGTTGTCATGACTTCTGTCTTGCTGACATTTATCTTAAGGCCGAAAGTGGTGCACGCTTCGTCAAGACCAGTCATCAGCTGTTGCAGAGAAGTCGGGGAATCGGCTAAAAAGCATAAGTCATCCGCGCACATAATCTCGGTTACCATTTTGTACGAAACCTTGGTGCGGGCTTTCAACCTAGCCAGATTGAAAAGCTTTCCATCAGTTGGGAAGCGAATGCGGACGCCTGTAGGTACTTTTTGTAGCGTCTCGTTCACTACAGCTGCAAAATAGATGGCAAATAGTGTGGGAGCAAGGACACAGCCTTGCTTAACCCCAAATGTGACGGCAAAGAAACCTGATTGTTCCCCAATTGCAGACACACAGCATGTCATGCCATCGTGTAGTAGGCAAACCAGACGGACAAATTTCGCCGGGCAACCCACCTTCTCCAGAACAATCCATAGGGCCCCACGAGGAACACAGTCAAAGGCCTTTTCTAAATCAACAAAACAGAGAAACAATGGTCGACCTTGTTCACGACTTTTTTCTTGCAACTGTCGCACACAGAAGACAGCTTCACAGGTTCCTCTCTCAGGGCGGAAGCCAAACTGGGATTCCGGAAGTATTTCCTCTGAAACTGAGGTCAGACGGTTGAGCAAAATCCTGGCAAAGACTTTTCCGGGCGTAGAGAGCAGCGATATACCACGATAGGAATTACAGCTGGACCTGTCACCTTTATTCTTGTATAGTGAGCAGATTTGCGAGATCTTAAAGTCAGATGGAACTTGCTCATCACGCCACATCTGAGTAAAAAGTTTCCATATCATGTCATATAGCCCCTCCCCCCCGTACTTCAAAAGTTCACCAGGAATACCATCCACGCCAACCGCCTTCCCGCTTTACTGATTCTTGATAGCTACTATTACTTCCTGCAATGACGGTGGCTCATCAAGCTCATGTCTTTGCGGATGAGATGTGATCTCTTTTATCTGCTGAATATCAGCTGACCGATCAACATAAAGTAGTTCCGCAAAGTCCTCAGCCCAACGATTCAACACGTCCTCCTTGGACGTCAACAGCGTCCCGCCGTCACGTGACCTTAACGGTACACTTTTTCGCTGAGTTGTTCCAGTGAGTGTTCTCAGCTCGCCGAAAAACGCACCAAGTTGGTTTGTATCAGAGAGCCACTGCAGGTGTTCCGCTTTCTGTAGCCACCACGTGTCTTTTATCTCCCTTGTCATCTTTCTGAGATCACAGCCACTTTATCGTACTCTGTCCGATATATCTGTCCGACCGTGTTGCTGCTGATATAGAAGGTCGCGGTGTTGTTTAAGTGCTTTACTTAGTATCTCATCATTCTCGTCAAACCAGTCTTGGTGGACACGCTTTTTAAGGCCTAAGGCTTGCGTTCCAGCTTCAATAATCTGAGAAGTCAGGGCACTCCAGTTGGCACTGAGATCACCGACGTCGATGTTAGATGGCAACTTATCGGAAAGAATATGTTGGTACTCCATCCGCGTTTCTTTATCTGCAAACCGCTCAACATTAATGCTGGGTGGTTTCCATCTGCCAGACCTGCTCGGTGGATGCAAGCGAAGCTTCAGTTTTGTGACTATAAGTCGATGGTCTGACCAGCAGTTAGCAGCACGCATAGCGCGTGTGACATGGACTTGGGAGATATGTTTTTGCCGAACGATCGCGTAGTCAATTAGATGCCAATGTTTCGACCTCGGATGCATCCAGGTGGTTTTATATTTTGCTGGTAGCCGGAAGCATGTGTTTGTGATGGTTAGGCCAAATTGAGCACACAGGTCTAGCAATAATAAACCATTACTATTCATACTGCCAATCCATTGTCTTCCTAAGACCCCTGGCCACACTTCATAATCACAGCCTACTCGAGCGTTGAGGTTGCCCAGCAGAAGAATCTGCTCTCTCGGGCGTATCCTGGTGAGCAAGCGTGTAAGGTATTCATAAAATTTACCTTTAGTTTCATCATCCTTGTCCATTGTTGGAGCATATGCGCTGATAACGTTCAAGTAGTTGTCATTGTCGAGATGCAGACGCAATGATATTACGCGGTCTGAGATGTATTCAGGACAGTCTTCCAGTTTGCCAGCAATCTGGGTCTTTATTGCAAATCCAACACCAGAGCGTTTTGGTTCTGTAGCCGGTGTACCTTTCCAGAAGAATTTAAATCTACCACCGTATTCCATAAGCTTGCCATCATCTGACAAGTGGATTTCGCTAAAAGCGGCTATGTCCACATTGTAGCGTGAAAGCTCTCTAGCCACAGCAGCAGTTTTCGGTTCTGGACAAAGGTTAGCGTCGCGATCGAGAAGGGTGCGGACATTCTACGCACCAAATGTCATAATTGTTGTTTTTGTATTTTTCTTGTATTTTCGACCACGAAAAAAAAATGGGATGCTCCGGCAGCCGCGGTTACTACCCCCCAGTAAATGTGGGACAAGCTTTGTTTAGGACACCTTTTCTAGTCCCCTCCCCATGCGGGGGAAGCAGTGCCTCCATAAATAAGGCTTCTCCGTCATTCTGGCTGCTACCGAATCCACGCTGTTGTCCCTCATGCAACGTTTAAACGACCATCAACACCAGAGCCGCCAGTGTGCAGGCATCAGACAAAGCCGGGTGCACATCACAGCCCGACCTCTCTACCTCTGCCCATCGCCACAGGACTTATTCTCGGGAGCCTTTATTAATGCCGCAGTCATCTGCGCGGGATATATTTAAGTGCATAAGCGTGCGCGCAAACACAGATGCACTCTCTCGTCCTTACCCTTCTGTATCCGATGGAGCGGAGAATCGCTACGACCGGAGAAGATTTTAGAGGCAGCATCTGATCGACAGCGCTTTTGACCTCTGCTGTCGCCCTTGGCCTTCTGCAATGCCTTGCTGTTCCGCCAAATCAGCCAAAAAACCATTTGTTTATCAACTTTGGATTACCGTTAAAGCCGGAACAGACTTTATATTTCATGCGGGAGGCGTCCGCAGACCTAGGAGAGACGTAAATAGGAGTAGGATTGGAAAGGAATAATTGTGACTGCGAGAGATAATATAAATATAATGGGATACTATTGTCTCGGAATATAGGTGAGGTGACGACAATAGTAGCTCGGGAAGCCGGGGTCGCATACCCGTGTATTAAATCACAACTTTCGGCCCGGAAGTTGAGATTGACACCCCCTGAAAAACATACCAATAACTCCGGCACAGTCTGTTTGGAACTATGGTAAAACTAACTCTTTAAAAGCTCACTCCTGGTCTTCGCGTGGTTCGTCGTGGCGGGGTAAGTAATCCAATCTCCCTGGTTCCGGTCCCAAGCGAATCCTAATAAGGGGCTACAGTCAGAGGACTTTTCCTGCCATTAGAGGTACTAAGGAATGGAAATCCACTCTCCGAAGTAAACTAAATCCTTGGATCAGGCAGGTAGTGAGGTAAAAAACTAATTGTAACGTAAGGACATTACAATCTAATAAGAAGAAAAACCAAAACTATAAAAAAAAACCAGAAACCCTGTTACACGGCACTGTAACAAACGAAAATTATAGGTTATTTCCTTATCTCCAAAGAGGAAGTCTAAGCTTGGTAAGATACAATAATTTACTCACTAGGGTTTCAAAGCGTCTCACAAATAAATCAGAGGCATTACTAATAATTCCTGTAACCAAATAATCGAAGAATTAGAACACTAGTCTCCTTAAGCCAAGTACGAAAAACGTGTCGATCTCGTCGAATCAAAACTTACCAAAAAAAGCAAAATAATATTTCCAATAAAAAACTCGTTTCCTTAACAAGACTGGCCAACAATAAAAGGTGAATTAATCCTCTGATTATAACAGATGGAAACGGATTACATTTCCATCTTTTCAAAAATCACCACATATCAAACCCTCTACACTTCAACCAGCCAAATACCAAAGTGACAATCAAATGTTGCCAGAGCAAAAGTTCAGCTTCGCCCAGGAATGCAACAAAAAATGTTGCCAGAACAAGAAGTAAACAACTAAAATCGATTCAATACAAAAGTCAATTAGAATAGACTAAAAAAATCTCGACTGTGACGCCAACTCTCGGAGCCTTACTGAAACGTCAGAAACTTCAACTGTCAAAATAAAAACACGTCGATAATTAACTTTTCTGGATTCTGTCGCGTCGTTCGTTCGGTTAGCACGTGCGTCTAGAATTTTTTCAAACCTTTGGTGATTTTGTGACTATTGGGTCTTTTTTTTTTGTTATTTTGTGCTGTCCTTGGTTACGGTGTGTAGTTTGTAACTAAACATTATTACCGGTAATTGGGACTAATCCCACCCACACGCCCACCACTGTAACTCCTGTACACCAGGATCCACAGCAGTGACCCACGAACACACCGAGTTATGACACTCGGGAAGTCCCAGGAAGAATTTAAACTGTCTTGGAACCCGCAACGAAATTAATCAGAAGAAAATTGGAGGAGTTGGAAATACAGTAAATCCACTTCCCTCCTTAGCAAAGCGGGAGACAAAATGAAGTAAAATAGGCATACACCGTTTTAAACAGGGAAGCACCACGGCCACAAAATATTACGGGTCCTACATGAGCTATATTTGATTTCTATAATATGTATGGCAGAATCGCCTAAACGCACGGAAATTCACCCTAGTTGACACAAGATCCCCATAGTATACCGCCCCAGATGTCACCTGCAAGCTATTCAGCATTATATTACGTTCATTATACCAAAGACTACATTCCCAGAGGATATGATGAGCAGACTGTTCATAGTAGATT
Organism: Arctia plantaginis; assembly: GCA_902825455.1. NCBI lineage: Eukaryota > Metazoa > Arthropoda > Insecta > Lepidoptera > Erebidae > Arctia > Arctia plantaginis. Next base: position 239,014 of record CADEBD010000387.1, on the reverse strand, counting down.
ATTACCGGTAAGTGAACATGAACGGAAATAAACCGCCCGACCCTCCCGATATTCCATGTCCAGTAACCCCTCCTTTCACCCCTATTCCTCCCTTACCCGATCAACCTTCAACCCCTTCCAACCCCTTAGAACAGTTTGCCAATGTGGTCTGCAACGCTACGGTGGAAGAAACCAGGCCCCTCGTTTCTACCTCACGGAAACGAAATGGGAACGATGAGGTAAGTGCCCCACCTCTTAAACGTCTCCAAACTCAAACGAAAACCTTTGTTAGTCGTGACAAATATACAAACAATAACAGTGGTCCCTACATGGTACATGTTTCTCGCGTGGAGAGCCAGTTAGGCTCTGGTACAACTCTCTATCCTGTTTCGTTTGGACTTTTTCTTTTTACACACAATATAAGTAATATTGTCAGAGACGGTATTAAAAAAGTTGGAAGGAATAGAGTATCCGTACAGTTTTCATCCCCTCAGGATGCTAATGCATTCCCAATTAACCCCCTCTTAAATATATGTAAATTCACTGCCAGCATTCCTACTTATAACATTACTAGAATGGGTGTTGTTTCTCGTATCCCTACCGACATGAATGATGATGAAGTAATGAAATTTGTGACAGTGCCGCAGGGCTGTGGGCAGATTATTAAAGTCAGGCGTCTTAACCGAAAATCATTTAATGAAGGTATCTTGGAGTGGAAGCCAACAGAATCCTGTGTCCTCACTTTTGATGGCCAGGTTCTACCTAAACGAGTTTTCTGCTGCTATAATTCTCTTCTTGTACAGCAATATATTTACCCCACCGTCCAATGTAGGAAATGCTGCAGCTTTGGTCATGTGGAGTCTATCTGCAGATCTAGGCCTAGATGCAACAAGTGCGGACATGAGCATCCCAGTAACGAATGTGAGGTAACAGAAACGGGGGCCTTTTGTGTCCTATGCTCTGGTGGTCACTTTGCCAACAGCAAGGCTTGCCCGGAGTATGGCAGGCAGAGGGCCATTAAGATCATGATGGCGGAAAAAAACATTTCCTATATGGAAGCAAATAAAGTGGTCCCTTCTACTACTCGCAGCTATGCTGATACCCTAAAGACCCCACAATTTACCCAATCCTCTCAGCCCACCCAACCCATCCAGTCTACCCAGACCCTTCGGTCTACCCAACCCCTTCAACAAACCCAGTCCTACCGAAAAACTGTTCTTCGGCAGCCTAAACCTCGCCCTACACTATCCAAATCCTATGATATAACTGCACACCAATCTATCATTCATTCTCCCCAACCTTCTCAACCTAATGGTTGTGCTCTTAACTCATCACTCGAGACTTCTACTATTGACCTTATAATACAGCTTTTGACTTCTCTATTAACCTCCAATTTCCCTCTATCTCAATCCCCTTCTAGTATACCGTCCAACGTTGCTAACACACTCATCAACTTATTAACCAACTTTAAAAATGGCATCCCAACAAGTATTCCTACAGTGGAATGTGAGGAGTGTGTTTCATAAGAAGCACGACCTCATATTCTTGTTGAATAAATACAAGCCTTTGGCTGTCTCTCTTGCTGAGACTTGGCTTCTACCGGGTCTCAACTTCCATGTTCCACATTTCAACATGCTTAGATGCGACAGGTCTGATGGTTACGGAGGTGCAGCCCTCCTTATAAATAACAGAGTCCCTCTATTACCCCTCCCCTTACCCCCATTCCCAGATGATATCAGCATTGTAGCAGCGAAAATCAGTAGTGTATCTGTGCTTTCCATCTACATTGCTCACCCCCAGCAGAGTTTCCTCCCTATATTGAGATACTTGCTACAAAGCCTACGGAGCCCAATATTAGTTATGGGAGATTTCAACTGCCATCACTTTAGGTGGGGATCTGAGCACTGTGACAGTTTTGGCATTGGTTTGTTGGAGATAATTGATGATTTGAACCTCTGTGTTCTCAATAACGGCTGCTCCACTCGTAGAGTCCTCCCTGGTCAGAACAAAAGCTGTGTTGATTTGACCATTTGCTCCCTGGAAGTTGCTGCGGCTGCTTGCTGGCGGTGCACGGATTTTTCTCATGGTAGCGATCATTACCCAATATTATTATCCCTCCCTAGCTCGACTCACCTGGAAAAATCATGCCCTCCCCTCTTAAAATATAACCTCTCGGAAGCTGACTGGCGAAATTTCTCTCAAATCCTTGAATCCAATGTTCATACCCTCCCTAGATTTGACTACAGATCCCTATCCTACGATGATCGCGGCCATGTGAAGGACTATTGTGATGCCTTTGTGGATGCAATTAGGTCAAGTGCGGACAGCTGCTTTAAAATTAAGAATTCCTGTAGGGGCAAAATTCCCTCACCCCCTTGGTGGGACAGTGAGTGTACTAATGCCATTAGGCTAAGAAAAGAGTCCGAAAGGAGATACAATGCTCACATGTCAACTCAAAATTTACTAAATTATCAAAATGTTTTTGCTTCTACCAAGCGACTCCTCCGACGCAAAAAGCGCATTGGTTGGATTAGCTTCTGCTCCTCTTTGTCCCCATCTACTCCATCTTCTATTGTGTGGAAGAACATAAATCGGTTCCGGTCTGGATGCTCTCCCTCAGTGTCTTCCTCTATCTCCACAGATACAGCTGAACTCCTCCTAGACAAAATTGCCCCCCCTTATGTCCCACATCTAGATGAAGTCTCCCAACCAAGTGTTCCACCTCAGTCGCTAGGTACTCACGATGAGCCTTTCTCCTTGGAGGAGCTGAACATGGTTCTTCACAATGTGCGAGACTCTGCTCCTGGCATGGATGGTATCCCATACTCTTTTATAGCCAATGCTAGCTCTAGTACAAAATCCTACTTCCTAAACATTTTAAATTTTTGCTATACCAATGGTTGGGTCCCGGATAAGTGGAAGGTTCAAATTATTATTCCTATTTTGAAACCTGGCAAACATGCAGGAGACCCAAATAGCTTCAGACCAGTTGCTTTATCATCAGTTTTACCTAAATTACTTGAACACCTTATTAAAATCCGTCTTGAGTGGATTGTGGAATCAAGGAATCTACTACCTAATTATCAGTTTGGCTTCCGTAAAGGTCTTAGTACCATGGACAGTGTTGCGGTGCTGGTAACCGATATCCGCCTTTCTCTGTCGCAGGGTGCGTCCACAGTAACATCTTTTCTCGACATAACTGCGGCATATGACAATGTCCTACTACCCATTCTCAGGCAAAAACTGCACCAGCTGAGACTTCCGGTCAGAATGATCCATTGCATATGTGCAATGCTTGTGTCTCGAACTCTAGTCCTAAGGATCTTAGGAGAGGAGTTCGACCAGAGAAAGACGTGGAGGGGCTTGCCACAGGGCTCTGTACTGAGTCCTCTATTGTACAACCTGTACACTGCAGATATGGGCTCATGTTTAAACAATGATTGCAGTATACTACAATACGCCGACGATCTGGCATTGTATGTAACCAGCCATTCCATCCAAGATGCAGCCACATCGCTCACAACCTCCCTTAATTCTCTGTGGCGGTGGCTATCATCCCACGGCCTTAGCCTCTCTGCACAGAAGAGCGCAGTCGTTGTCTTTACCGGAAAGAAGAATCTGCCACAGATTGATGTCAAAGTACAGCTGCAGGAAATTCCTCTCGTTAATAAATTTAAATTCCTCGGGGTATATTTAGATTCTAAGTTGACTGGCGTTCACCACATTAACCATCTAGCCTCAAAATGTGAACGAACTATTCCAATTTTAAAGGCCCTGGCCGGAGTTTGGTGGGGAGCCCATCCATACACCATGAAGCTAGTGTACAATGCCTTAGTGCGCAGCATATTGGACTATGGTGTTTTCCTACTGGTTCCATGCAATAAAGGCGCATTAGCAACTCTGGATAGGATCCCATCTAGGTGTCTTAGAATTATTACTGGTTGCATGAAGTCATCCCCCATTAACGCATTACAGGCTGAATGCTCAGATCCACCTCTAAAATTAAGAAGACAATATTTTGCTTCATGCTTTGTTTTGAAATTTATTTGTAAATTGACCCACCCTCTTCTTCCAAAAATTACTGACTTAGACATAACTTGCAATACCTCTAAGTACTGGGCACATAAAGAAATTCCATTGATTCTGCAATCCTTTCGCTACTACTTTCCCTTTACGAATTTAACTGTAAAATTTGACAAACTTCCTCTTTTTTCATTTGAATACAGTATTCTTAGTTTTAAGCCGAATGTGTTCTTGGATGTGGGAATTCCTAAGGGATCTGCCTCGGCTGTTTCCACCTTTAACGCTTATGTGGATGACCACTTGGTAGGCTTTGAGAGGTTTTTTACAGACGCATCCAAACTGTCAAGCGATAGTTACACTGGAGCTGCGGTGTACTACCAAAACTCCAGAATCATTTTGCAGTTTAAGTGCCCAGAAGAGTCTTCTGTATTTACGGGCGAGTGTGTCGCGGTATTGGAGGCATGCCTATATGTTGAATCGCACAACATCTATAAGGCTGCTATATTTACTGATTCTCTTAGCTGTCTTAAAGCCCTGCTAAAAGATCCATTCCATAGCAAACTCCATAGCCCCTTGATCTTAGAAATCAAAAAAAGCCTCTTCAATTGCTCCAATAGTGACAAATTGGTCCAGTTGGTATGGGTTCCCAGCCATAGTGGCATTATGGGCAATGAGTGTGCAGACTCGTTAGCCAGAAGTGCTGCTACTTCCTCAATGGCAGACCAGAAACATATGGTTCACCATCACTATGACATCCTAAGACTGCCTCAAAGAGAGTTGAGGACATCCTGGCAGGCGGAATGGAACAGGTCTGCACAATTTAAAGGCCGGTACTATTTTTCAGTACAGCCACGCATTCCTGCGAAGCCTTGGTTTTTTAATTTTAAAAAGGTGTCCAAACAAGTTGTCTCCACCATATGTAGGCTTCGTATTGGCCACTGCAGCTCACCTGTCTTCTTGAATAAAATTCGGGTACGGGACTCGTCTCTATGCGAGTGTGGCCTGGATAAAAGGCAACCTGGACCACATCTTCTTTAATTGTAGTAAAAATAATCCATTCTTTATTCACACCTAACTAAATTGAAAATCCCCCTCCCTATTAACTTTGCATCCCTACTTACCTTTTCCTCCCCAAAACTTTTACAAGCCTTGATGTTTTTCATCCGCTGCAATGGCATCAAACTTTGACCTGTGTACCTAATTTAATGTTGTGATGTTTATTTGTGTTTGTCTACTAATTATCTTTTTATATATTACATACATACTTTATTTATTCGTATTTGTCTGTTTGTTTCAGTGTACTAACCACAATCAAAAGACCCATATGCAGTCCACCTGCTAATTTTGGAAAACTTAATGGTTGCAAATTCCTTTTCTCTTATGTATTTCTCTTAACCCACGTATTTCCATCGCACTTGACATTGGCAGAATTGTCGACATCGGCACAATTTGCCATATAATAAGAAGAAGAAGAAGAATTAACTTTTCTGTAATGGTGCGAAATGCACCGTTACACTGTATATAAATAATTGTTTAGGAATTCAGGAAATAAAAAGGCAGGCGTGTGGACTGTATGCTGTGAGCTTTTATAATGAACTTACAAACTATAAAAATTAAATGAGACAATATTCATGACAGGATTGTGACAGTGAGCTTACACTATGAGCGTTTACATATTGCTAACGCATTCGACGTAGGCGCTCCAACATGCCCCCGGGCGTTGAAAGTACCACTTTCAACAAGATTCCGAAGATACCGGTAATGGACATATCCTGTTGAACGCCCTCCGTATTGTGCCAGTTGAGGTCTGGATGTCGGCGACACGCACGATTCCGTCACATCCCGGGTGAACAGCCGTAATCCTTCCTAATCTCCACTGCAGAGGCGGAAGATTATCCTCCTTTATGACAACCAAGGTACCAATCTTCAAGCCATCTTTACAAGAGCGCCACTTGACACGTTGCTGCAACTCAGCAATGAACTCCTTACTCCATCTCGTCCAGAAATGCTGGCGGAGCTGTTCGATGCGCTGATACCGACTAAGAAAGTTAGCGGAATGCTCTTCAAATTTTGGCTGCGGCAGGGACGTAAGCGGGCGACCGACGAGAAAATGACCTGGTGTCAGCGGAGTGCAATCAGCAGGCAGTGGAGGGAGTGCAAGATAGTGGCGTTAATGGACGTGAATTTAAAATTGCCTCGATCTGTACTAATGTGGTGTTAAGTTGTTCGAAAGTTAAATTACAATTGCCCAACACTCTTTGTAAATGGTACTTGGTAGATTTAACACCCGCCTCCCAAAGACCGCCGAAGTGAGGGGTATAAGCAGGAATAAAATGAAAGTTGATTCCCTCATTCGCCATACTCGTACCCAAGGAATCTCTAGAAGTCTTTAAAAATTTGAAAAGTTCGTTGTACACACCAACAAATGAGGTACCGTTATCGGAGTACAGATGTGCGGGCTTTCCTCTCCGTGCTATAAATCTATGTAATGATAGTAAGTAACTGCTGCTAGTCAAGTCACCTACAAGTTCCAAATGTATAGCCTTAGTTGTGAAACAAATGAAGATGGCAATGTATACCTTCACGAGCCTACAACCGCGACATGGACGATTAGCACACATAATAGGGCCGGCATAATCGACTCCTGTGGTTTCGAAAGGAAAACCACCTGGAAGAAGGCGCTGCCGTGGCAAATTTCCCATCAATGGAGTGACCACCTTATCCTTCATTCGATGACAGAGTACGCACCTATGGTAACAGGCCCTAGCTAAATTTCGGCCTCCTATGGGCCAATAGGACTCTCTTATTGAAGCCAACAATAGTTGAGGGCCTGCGTGCATTAACCTCTTATGCTCATAATTAAAAAGTAAATTTGTGAAGTCGTGAGTGGACTGTAATATAATAGGGTGCCGCTTGTTATAACTAAAATCTGAATTGTCGAGGCGTCCTCCTACACGCATTATGTTATCGTTATCTAAATAGGCATTCAACTTTAAAAGGATGCTCCTTTTAGGTAACCTTTGTTGTGATAAAAGTAATTTATACTCGAGGAATGATTGACTCTGACTTTGTATATTCAAAATGTCTAAAGCCCCTTTTAATTCATCGCCTGATAGAAAGGTAGAACTTAACGATTGCTTTCTACATAATTTAATGAATCGCAACACATAAGCCATAGCAAGTACTAAGCGAGAGTAATTGGAACAGCGACTAAAATCTATTAATTGCTCATTATCATAACGGTTGACACTAACGGTTAGTGACACATCGGGTCGAGTTTCGGGAAGAGTATCCGAGTCCGAACCTTTAACCAAAGACGGCCAGTTACATGACTCTTGTAGTAGAAAGCTAGGACCAGACCACCACAAGTCTGAACCCTGCAGACTCTGAATATCAACGCAACGTGATATAAGGTCGGCTGGGTTTTTATCCGTCGGAACATGTCGCCAGATACAGTGACCCGCCTGTTCTAAAATTTCAGCAACGCGATTGCGTACAAATGGCTGAAGTTTAGATGGCAACATCTGTAACCACTCCAACACTATAGTAGAATCAGGCCAACAACACACGCGACTAAACTTCACTCTAAGTGAGTTTAAAATCTTCTCGAAAAGACGAGCTCCCACGTAAGCGCCACACAACTCCAATCTAGGAATTGTGGTTGGTTTGATCGGCGCTACTCTACTCTTTGCCATCAATAATCGGACCATACAGTCACCCTCACTATTGACGGCGTCAATAGTGAGGGTGACGTCAATTTGACGCTACGTATATAGGCACAAGCTCCGTATGCACGTTCAGATGCGTCCGTAAAGATGTGGAGTTCTAAGTCTGTGTACGATTCACAAACGACAAGACGTGGAATCCGAAAGGCATTCACACAAGGCAAATTTGTCACAATGGCTAGCCATTCTGAATTAAGTTCGGGAGATAATGGGTCATTCCACGATAAGTTATCAAGCCACATTTTCATGCTAATTACAAAGGTGGATAACAATCCTAAAGGGTCAAAGATTCTAGCAATGAGAGACAGCAAGTCACGTTTAGTATGATTGGTCTAAGACACGGTGGAACTAATTGAAAATACGAGCTCATCTGAACCTGCATACCAGCCTAAGCCTAGCAGTTTGTCAGGCTCAGTAGACCCAAAATTTAAGTGAAGTGATGACTGGTCAATCGCAGACAGCAACTGAGGCTCGTTTGACTTCCACTTACGAAGTGGCATGCACGCCGATGCAAGTGTCTTCGTAACCTCTTGATGAATAAATCTGACGTCATCTAATTGATCTCCCCCTGTCAGGAGATCATTTACGTAGGAATCATGCTTGATGACGTCAGCAACCTTCTCATTCTTACAGTTAAGACCTAACTGATAAAGACATCGGGTAGCTAAAAATGGCGCACTAACTGTACCATAAGTGACAGTGTTTAATTTATAGACCTTTACAGGATCTGATTCCTTACGGCGCCAGAGAACTTGCTGCAAGTGTCTATCAGATGGGTGGACGTCCACGCATCTGTACATCATCTGGATATCTCCGGCTAAGACATATTTGTACTGTCTAAACCGAAGAAGTATAGATAGAAGGTCATCTTGAATAGTTGGACCAACCATCTGTAAATCGTTCGATGAAACACCAGAAGATGTGGGACAGCTTGCATTGAAGACCACGCGAAGTTTCGTGGTACTGCTTTGCTCACGTAATATCCCGTGATGTGGTATAAAGTAACCAGAAGGGTTTAAGTCTGATTGTTTACATTCAGTCATATGCCCTAGTAATTCATACTCGGACATAAATGCGTGGTACATTTTACTAAATTCAGTCTTGTATTTTAATCGACGCTCTAATGAATAAAGACACTGAGTTGCCTTATGGACTGAGTCTCCCAGAACAGAAGGGTTTTGTTTGAGTGGAATACGAACACAAAAGCGACCATTCGCCAATCGAGTATATATTTTTAATAAAATGTTCCTCACACTTCTTCTCTTCTGGAGAGTACTGAGAAGTCATCTTGTCAATCTCCTCTAACTGCCAAAACTTGCTCAAGTCAGTTCGAATTTTGTCTAAATCTGTAGAATCAGTTGAACCCAATTTAGTAAAATGACATCTTATATTATTGGAAAGCAAGGTAACGTAATTACGACTGATGGGACCGGACACGATCCAGCCTAGTCTGGTTTCAAATAAGATTGGTTTTCCAGCACCTAACTTTATCCGCTGGGTACCCAGCAAGTCCCAGAAAATATCAGCACCAAGTAATAAATCCACATCATCAGGTTTGTAAAAGGTAGGGTCAGCTAGACAGACATAAGACGGAATACATAAGTCAGGAATGTTTACATTACGACATGGCACCTCAGTTGTGATTGATGGTAAAACAAAACACACTAATTTTACATCAAAACAATTATTCATTGATGTCATATCGATACGACATGTTCTACCTACGCGTGATGTCACGTTATTAATGCCAAATATCGACTTATCTATCTCATTGGTACTTAAATCTAACTGTTTACATAATCGTTGCGTTACAAAGCACGACGTACTACCGCTGTCAAGCACTGCGCGAACTACATGTTCACGACCACTACGATCACGTAACTTGACCAACGCGGTCGATAACAACACATCATGTTGATTATTATCAAAGAAAGATGTAGTGCTAGCCGATAACGCAACATTACTTGTCTCAGTGCTCGCAGACGGCACCGACAATACAGGAAGCGAGTTATCAGACGAGTTTTTCAGGTTATCCTGACTAGTATTTACGGTATTTTTAAAATCAGCTACATGGATAAGTGTATTATGCCGGCGCTTACAATGTTTACAACCCGGCTTCTTACAGTGATTAGCAAAATGACCCGAACGAAAACAATTAAAACAAACTTTGTAGGTAGATAACAACTTAATACGAGTTTCGTTGCGAGTGAGTTTAGTGCGAGAAACTGTGCACAATTATTTAAATGATGGTCACCTTTACATTTAGGACAAACCTTCGTAATTGTAGTTGTGCTAGAATTGTTGTTACCCTGCACAGCCACCATAGATTTAACCTTACTTAACTTAATATTCGGCTGGGACGAGTTATCTCGCGACAACTCTAACGTTTCTATTAAATCAGCGCGCTCGCGTATGAATTGAACGAATGTATCAAAGGTAATTTTACTATCTTTATCTATCCGACCCTTATACTCCTCCCACTCACGGAACGTTTTGCTATCTAGCTTAAGAGTAATTATGTAAATCAAAAGAGTGAAAGAGTGTCCCAATGCTTAACGGGTTCGCCTAAAGATTCTAAAGAACGTAGGTTTTTATTTAATTGGTCAATTAATCCCTTTAAAGTAACTGATGATTCTTTAGTGATAGTATCAATGTTAAATATAGCCGAAATATGGTTATGTATTAACAACCTCTTGTTGTCAAAGCGCTCGCATAGTACATTCCATGCCACAGTATAATTACATGCCGAAAACTCGATAGATTGTATGACGACAGCAGCGGAACCTTCTAGAGAAGTACGTAAATAATGGAATTTATTTATGTCGTCGATATCATCATTAGAGTGGATGAGACTCGTGAAGGTATCATGAAACTCCAACCAGTTGTTGCAAGACCCATTGAACTTAGGCAGCTGAATTGTAGGTAACTTGACTGGCTTATAACAACTAGCGCAGGTACTTTTACCACTGTGAACAGATTCACTATCTTTATTTAAATCGCTTAATAGATTTTGAGCCCTAGAAAGTGATTTATAGTACAGGGATTCAAACTCTGAACGCTCAGATGATTGTAATTTAATATCATCGACGATACACTCTAATTTTAATTGTACCTCATCATATTGGTCGTACACCGACTCAATCTTGCCAATACGCAGCTGAAGTTCCGTTACGTCGCATCTACTCATCGATTTAGGATCAGTTAGGGCATCTAGATAATTGATGAAAGCGGTTAAACGGCCTTTAAAGCTCCCTCGCTTCTTTACAAGCTCCCTTTCCTCGGCCATACTGGGAAACGGGTGAATTAAACCTGTAATTTACAATAATGAAGCGTACGTAAACACAAAATAAGTATAACCTTTATTTTATACTATATAACAACATTAAATCAGAACAATAAAATAAACGGCAACGGTAGTAAGCGAATACTAAGTACAAACTCGTTTTATAAAATGACTTACTAAATATTAACAAACAGAAAAGAAAGAGTATAGCAGTACCTATGCGGGTATAAAATGTTAACAATCGCTAATTATTGCATACCAAATAATATCAAACACTCAACAAATTGTATCTAACATCTACACCCAAGTACCTACTTATATGTGAATAATAATTTTACATTAAACTTTTTATCTCAACAATTAAATTGATATAACGTAATATTAACTATTACTATACCTATTACAAATAAGTATGATTTGCAATTTAACTGCTACTCCTTAAGATTAAAAAGCACTATTCACATTTACTATTAACTGTGCGGTAGATACCTATGCGATGAAACTACACTAATTGATACAATAAAATTGATAATAATACACTAACCTGATAATATTTCCAATACAGTTCGCTTATATTACCTGAATAGAGTGTTGGGTTACGATATAGTTGATGCATAAAAGTTAACACCACAAAGTACTCCTTTCACATACCACTTCGCCGGTAGTTGACGCCCGTGAATATTTTCTTCTTTGATTTTATTTTTAGTTGATATTCCTTGTATAATTGATTTTCTTCAACAATATAGCTGATTACCGATTATCCGGTACGATAGGACCATGTTTAGGAATTCAGGAAATAAAAAGGCAGGCGTGTGGACTGTATGCTGTGAGCTTTTATAATGAACTTACAAACTATAAAAATTAAATGAGACAATATTCATGACAGGATTGTGACAGTGAGCTTACACTATGAGCGTTGACATATTGCTAACGCATTCGACGTAGGCGCTCCAACAATAATGGTTTCAGTTCTTACATTTCAAGTCTTAATAAAAATTATGTTTGTTTAATACTACAAAAATATTTAAATTAGCCTATAGAAGAAAATAAAGATCTATAATCTTTATTTTCTTCTATAAACCAATAAAAAGAAATAACAAGGGTTAATACAATTTGTGAGTCAATATTATAAAGAAGGGAAATTTATATAGACTGGAATAGCAAACAATTGAAATTAAAGTTTATCGTTTCTCTGATATTGTAGGTGCAATTTTAAATGTTTATAGCCCACATCTGAGACCACTATCACTAAATTAGACATTTTATGGTATAATATCAGTTGAAGGTAATGATGATAGTCTAGACTGTGGTAAAATTTCTATCAATTGGTCTACAGTACCAGTCAAAGGATTTAAAATAATATTTTGGTTTTCTGCATCTGCATCATTTTAATTCTTCTCTATTCAAATCGCAGCCTTGCCAGCTCCCTCTCATGCAATTTTTTTGCCCAATCTGTCTCTAATTGCAGCCGGTGATTTCTGATAGACATAAACTCGCTCATTGCTCGTTCGGTGGGTGTCCGTAACCGGTGTGTACGCGCTCGATACAGTGGATGTACTAGAAGCCTCACCACATATTGCAAAGGCTTTTTTCTTCGTTTTAGCTTTCCAGTCTGCCCACACCTGAACATATTTGTCTGTTAATTCTTGTCATGCATGTTAAATCTATGAAGTAAGCTCATTGTTGTATAGTATGTACTTAATCTTGTAGAAAACTAAATAATAATAATAGGTATCAATGAAATATTATTTTAACAGTGGTTGCAAATGATTTTGCAAATAAAGGAAGATATCTACGGCATAACATGTACCTTTCCATGATTTCCAATAAAGCTGCGAATTGTTCTGGGCTTGTTCAATATCTAGATTCTATCCCATAAAAGTTTTCACATCATTTAAGGTTTCTTTCATTTTAAGGCAGGATCTTAACATAACGGGGTGCTAGGCTAGAAAACCTCCCCGTGGTGCACCCTGGAAACGCTGGCGATGGCACTGTTTCCTCCTTGTCCATTTGGAGGAGAGGATTATCGCCAGCGGCTAATATTCTAGCAGAAGAGGAAGCCGCTCATCGGCTCTCGGGCAAGGCCTGGTCCAGCAGGGTGGGCGTGTCTGCCGGTTGCCCTGCTGGCTCTTCGCTCTTCGGAGCATGGAGGAGGAAACCTCGGTAAAAAACCGGATGGCGGGGCCCTGTAGGGGCCACAGTTTCTCCTCTGACAGCGGTGGAGAAAGGAGGACGGGCTCGGCGTGTACTGACACTACCACCGAGCAGGCAGGGGGACGTAGTCTCCCTGTCAACCGTTGGCATATCGTAATCCCGAGAAGAGCGCTGTGGTTAAGTCTCGCGCCTCTGATCGGGTGCGAGGGTCTTGGCTTAATCGCCCGGACCGCGAGGAAGATAACCTCTCTAAAAAAAATCCCCGAATCCCGTGTTCTGGTGCGTGGCCAGGGGATGCATGGCTGATGGGAAGTTCAGTCTCGAGCGCACTCCAAGCCGAGGTACCTGCGGACCCCTCGGTTGGGTTAAAAACTTACGCTTGCCCGGGTAATGGGGGATCTCTGCCCGGGTGGACCTTTAGTTCTCCCCCACTCGTGGGATTTAATATGGAAAACATAAATTCAAACCTAAATAAAAAACGATCGGAAACCCAACAACGACGAAAACAGGCAAGTCAAACGGACAAGGAGACGAAGAGGAGGAACAGTGGAGTGGATGGGTCGTCCACTGAGGGTGAGGTGGCGTCGGGAACGCCTATCTCGGTGGGGCTCCCAGAAGTCAGTCTGACGCTGGTCTCTGGGACCCGAAGAGCATCAGATCGGCTGCGTTCCGGATCCGCCGTTTCGTCGGATGGCGCGGAGGCCATGGACGCGGAGCGAAGCGACAGCCGGAAACGCGGACGCTCCAGGGACGAGGAAACCGACACGTCCGCAGAGATGATGCCACCAAAGGTGGCAAGCAGCCATCGAGGGAGGCCACGGAAACCGGCCTCGGCCTCGGTCTTAACCCCGTCAGGCTCCGCGTTCTCCAACGCGGAGTCGTACAGAAGTGTACGGGTGGACGGCGAGGCCGTAGCGGAGGAGGAGATCGCGGATCTCCTGCTCAAGGTTCGGGAGCCGGTGGGGGGAAATGCCCCCCAGGCTCCCGTGTCCGTGCAGGAGAGGGCGAAAGCGGCGGTGGCCGTCATCCACAAGTGGCCACCAAGTCCGTTAACCTTAAGGGCTCGTTTGTGAGGGCCCTTAAGGACTCCTCCTCCGCTCTGTCGGAGGTCGTGGAGGGCCTAGTGGGCGACGTCTCTCGCCTGCAGTTGGCCAACGAGAGGCTGACGGAGCGGGTGAACGAGCTGAGCGCTCAGTTCGCCCGCTTCCAGGCGAACCTCCCCGAGCGGGAGGCCCCGTCCGCGCCCCAGCCTGTCCCTATCGCGACCACAGGGGTACCTGACGCCCAACTGCGGTCAATTCTCGACGCAGTTGGGCGTATGCTGGACGGCCGTCTGGCCGGCCTGGAGGCGAGACTGCCCCCTGCGCCGGTCCTGCGCCCCCCGCTCGCTTCGTCGCAGCGGCCTAAGGCCCCTGCGCCAACCGCGCTCCCCGTGGTGGGAGGCCGCGTCTCCTACGCGGCGGCGGCGTCGGCCCCGACTCCACCGGCTCCCCAGGGGCCGAGGAGAGGGGCCAAGGCACCGGCTCAGGCGCTAGTCAAGGCGCCGGCCCAGATGCCGGCCAAGACGAGGCCTAAAGCGGCGCCGAGGAGCGGAGTGGCTTTCCCTCCGCTTTCCGCTCCGACATCCCTGCCGGGTCCCTCCGCACCTGCCCCCTCCAACGAGGGTTGGCAGGAGGCGAGGGGCTCAAAGAAGTCCCGAAGGCGGGCTAGAAGGGCTGCTCAGAAAGCAGCCCAAGCCCAGCCTTCGCCACCGGTGGCAACGGCCTCAAAAAAGAGGCCGCGGAAGCTGCAGCCGCCCAAAACCGCGGCTGTAGTAGTGACGCTGTCGCCGGAGGCGGCCAGTGGCGGGCTTTCGTATGCGGCCCCCTTCAAGGGGGCCAGGCCCGGTCTCGCCACTGAGTTCGGGGCGGCGGGGATGAGGCTGCGCCGCGCCCAGACGGGAGCTCGAGTATTCGAGTTCCCTGGGGCTGAAGGCGCGGCGACGGCCGATAAATTCGCCGAGAAGCTGCGGGGGATTTTTGCCACCACGGATGGTGTGAAGATCGCCAGGCCCACCAAATGCGCGGAACTGCGCATCTCGGGCCTGGACGACTCTATAACGTCGGAGGATGTCCGCGATGCAGTCATGGAGAAGACTGGGTGCACCGCGGACACCATCAGAGTCAGCACCGTCCGTCCGGGTCCGGGAGGGGTGTGGTGTGGGTCAGCTGTCCCGTGGCGTCGGCCAAAGCGTTGGGCGACGCCGGAAGCATGCTCGTCGGCTTCGTGAATGCCAGAATCACGGATCTGGCCGATGAGGTGCTTCAAGTGCCTAGCCGCGGGACACACTCGCACCAGGTGCGAGAGCTGTTTTGACTGCAGCGGTTTATGCTTCCGCTGCGGTCAACCCGGGCACAAGGCGGCAGAGTGCTCTGCCGCCCCTCACTGCCCCGTGTGTGCTGCGGCTAAAAAGCCCGCCAATCACCAGATGGGGCAGGGGGGCTGCAAGCCTCCCCGCGCTTCTCGGCAAACGCCGGGGGCTAGCGTGCCGACCCAGGCTACCTCCGACGTCAATCTTGCGTCGACGCCGACGCCCATGGAGGAGGTTGTAGAGACGATCCAGTAATGGATCAAGTCTCTAACCTCCTGGTCCAGACGAATCTGAACCACTGCGCTGCGGCGCAGGATCTCTTCCTGTAAACCATGGCACAGTGGTCGATAGGTGTTGCCGTAGCCGCGGAGCCCTATTTTGTCCCTTTCCGTCCAAACTGGATGGGTGACCGGGACGGCTCCGTGGCAGTCGTCGGCTCCACGGCGGCTCATTCCCCGCCCTTGTCGCTAAGAGACAAGGGTACTGGATATGTTGCCGCCGATTGGGGGGGAATCACCATTTATGGTGTATATTTCTCCCCCAACCGGAGTTTGAACGACTTCGAGGTCTTCCTTAACAACTTGGAGGCCTCGATGCGGCGACTAGTATCTGGGCACGTCCTCGTGCTGGGGGACTTCAACGCAAAGTCCATTGCGTGGGGTTCCCCTGCGACGGACGCCAGGGGCGAAGCCGTCGAGGAGTGGGCGGCGTCGGTGGGCCTCTGTTTGCTGAACAGAGGCTCCACCAACACGTGCGTGCGACAGCAGGGGGGGTCGATAGTGGACCTTTCGTTCGCTACCCCTGCAGTCGCCGTACGAGTAAGGAACTGGTGTGTCCTGGAAGAGGTCGAGACGCTCTCGGATCATTTGTACATCCGATTCGAGCTCTCCCGGTCCCAGGACCCCAGTAGGGGTCACGCGGCGCGGCGCCTTTCCCGCTTCCCGTGGTGGGCTGTCGCCAAGCTCGACAGGGACCTACTAGAGGAGGTGGCCATTATTTACTCTTGGCTGTCTCCACAGGCCCCGACCGAGGAGGTCGACATGGGGGCTGATCGCTTCTGCGAAGCGCTTACGCAGATTTGCGATGCGGCCATGCCCCGCGTTCGTGGTTGTCGGCCTCCAAGGAAGGAGGTCTACTGGTGGTCCCAGGAGTTGGCGGACCTCCGTGCGGCCTGTGTACGTGCCCGGAGGTCAATCACCCGAAGTCGGCGACGTCACCGCGGGGTCGGTGAGGAGGTGGACCGGCTTCATGAGGATTACCGAGAAGCTCGGAAAACTCTGAGGCTGGCCATCTGCCGCGCCAAAGATGCATGTAGAGAGGAGATGCTGGAGAGTCTCGAGCGTGACCCCTGGGGTCGCCCTTATCGTGCGGTGCGTCAAAAGCTCCGCACGTCGGCCCCCCCCCCCTTACGGAGACTCTCCAGCCCAGCTTCCTGCAGGAAGTGGTCGAGGGCCTATTCCCGCAGCGGGCGGAGCACACACCCCCGTCGATGGCTGTATCAGCCGGAGACGACGGGGGCAGCGAGGCTGATGTTCCGCCCGTCAGGGAATCGAAGTTGGGGGCGGCTGTTCTACGTATTAGATCCAAGAACACTGCCCCCGGGCCGGACGGGGTTCCAGCCCGAGTGATGGCCCGAGCCCTCGACTACATGTCGGACCACCTCAGGGGGGTGTTGGACGCTAGCCTGGCGTCCGGACGCTTCCCTGAGCGCTGGAAATGCGGGAAGCTGGTCCTGCTGCAGAAGCGGGGACGGCCTGCCGAATCGGTCGCGGCCTATAGGCCTATCGTGTTGCTGGACGAGGCGGGTAAACTTTTTGAGAGGGTGCTCTCTGCCCGCATCGTCCGGCACCTTTGCGAGGTTGGCCCCGATCTGTCGGACGCCCAATTCGGTTTCCGAGCGGGGCGTTCGACGATCGATGCCGTAATGCGCCTTAGGGCCGTGACCGAGGAGGCCGTGAGCTGCGGCGGAGTGGTGTTGGCGGTGTCCTTGGACATCGCCAACGCCTTCAATAGTCTGCCATTCAGCTGCATCAGGGAAGCGCTCCGCTACCACGGAGTGCCAGAGTACCTGAGGCGGCTGGTGGCAGATTATCTTGAGGAGCGAACCGTCATGTACGAGGACCGAAATGGCGTCTTGAGACGCAGGGCCATGTCGTGCGGTGTTCCGCAGGGGTCTGTCCTAGGACCTCTCCTGTGGAACATCGGGTACGACTGGGCCCTACGAGGGCGTCTCCCCCCCGGGCTGGGTGTAATCTGCTACGCGGATGACACCTTACTCACGGCCCGGGGGGCTAACTTCCAGGAGGCGGCGCGCCTGGCCGCCACGGGAGTTTCCCAGGTGGTCGGGCGCATTGAGGCGTTGGGATTACGGGTGGCCCTGGATAAGACGGAGGCCCTATTATTTCATGGGCCCCGTCGTGGTCCACCCGCCGGCGCCTCAATCGAGGTCGGCTCGGTCCTCGTACCGGTCCGGGCCCAGATGAGGTACCTGGGTCTGGTCCTAGACGGTAGGTGGCTCTTCGACGAGCACTTCCGACAGCTTGGTCCGAAGCTGGTGGACACTGCCTCCGCCCTAGGGCGACTTTTGCCCAATTTGGGCTGGGCCAGTGTTCCCACGAGGCGGCTGTACGCGGGGGTTGTCCGGTCCATGGCGCTTTATGGTGCACCGGTGTGGGTGGCGGCTCTGACCGCCCCGAATAGGGCGCGCCTCTGGCGCCCCCTGACGATATTGGCGGTCAGAGCCATACGCGGATACCGCACGGTGTCCACCGAGGCGGCTTGCGCCTTGGCCGGAACACCCCCGTGGGATTTGGAGGCGGAGGTGCTCGCCGAAGTTTATCGGCGAGTGGCTGACTTCCGGGCGGAGAGCGGATTTCGCCCTCCACCCGAGGACGTGCGCGAGTGGCGCGAAGCCGCTCGCCGAGCCACCATGGTCAGATGGTCGTTCCGGCTGGAGACTCCACGCGCTGGCTTCGCCGCCGTGGAGGCTCTCCAGCCGGTCATCGCCGAGTGGGCAGGGCGGCAGCACGGGACCCTTTCCTTCCGGCTGACGCAGGTGCTTTCCGGGCACGGTTGCTTCGGAAAGTACCTGCTCTCGGTCGCTAGGAGGGAACTGAGTCCCGCCTGCCACCACTGCGACTGCAGTGAGGACTCGGCCCAGCACACGCTGGCGGTCTGCCCCGCATGGGCGACGCAGTGCCGGGCCCTCACTGCAGTCATCGGAGCAGATCTCTCGCTACCGGCCGTAATTCGTTCCATGGCCGGTAGCGACAGTTGTTTTACCGCGGTCGCAACCTTCTTCGAGGAGGTAATCTCGCAAAAGGAGGCGGCGGAGAAGGCCCGAGAGGACGACCTCCACTCGGACCTGATCCGCCGCAGGCGAACCGGGCGGCGGAGGCGCGCTTACCTGCGCCTTATGCCGCCCTGAGTGTGGCCGCGGGTGGACGGGGTGGGTTTCCCCTCCACCCGCATTAGTTTGGCCAGCCGCGAGGGGGCGGCGTCCGCGTGTGCCGGACGTCGCCTAAAGAGAGGAAAATTTTGAGACGGGGCCCGCAATAGGAGCGGGCCGGCGCTAGGAGGGGTCCAGAAGGCGATAACTACCTGGACCCCTCCTAAACTGGAAGCGCAAAGAGGGCACACCGTGTGGTTTTAGTCGGTTCGAGTCCGACACACCTCCCCGCCACAAACCCCGGTGGGGTGACGGTCCGAGGGGATTTCCACACGATAAAAAAAAAAAAAAAAAAGGATCTTAACATAACATTTCGAATCACAGTAATATTTAAATTATATTTCGCACTGATATTATTATAAAACAACAAAAAGAACCGATTAAACAATTATAACTACCAAAACAAAGTTTAAATACTTAAAATTCCAAACAAAAGTTTATCCCGCGCTCAAAGTAAACAACTGTTTGACTTGACTAGACTAGTGTTGCCAGGGCCCTTAGCCCTGGCAACACAGCCCCAGCCGTAAGCTACGTTTCGTTCCTTGAAATGTTACATTTTTGCTGCAGAAGTTACATAATTGTTTTTTGTTTTTTAATTTCTTCATCTTTGGAGATAGGGAAATAACCAATAATTTTCGTTTGTTACAGTGCCGTAACAGGGTTTTTTATATTTATGGTTTTTCTTTTAATTAGATTGCAATTTCCTTATGTTGCAATTAGTTTTTACCTCACTACCTGCCTGATCCAGGGATTTAGTTTGCTTCGGAGAATGGATTTCCTTTCCCAAGTCCCTCTGATGGCAGGAAAAGTCCTCTGACTGTAGCCCATTATTTGGATTCATTTGGGACAGGAACCAGGATGGTTGGATTACTTACCCCGCTACGACGACCACCACATGGAGAACCGAAGTGAGCGTTATAAGAATTAGTTTTACCATAGTTCCAAACGGACTGTGCCGGCGTTATTGGTATGTCTTTTGTTGTTTATAAATTTTTACTGGCGTTGTCATAACGGAAATTGTGAGCTCTAAGGGGCGTTATGATAACTACCTTTAGTTTCTTTATGTATTGAACAGTCTTTATGAGACTTTTAAAGATATTTTACTTTTAATTTGTATTATCCAGGTAAACAGATTGCATTAATGACAGAACTAATTTGAGTATAAGAATTACATTTGTAATTAGACCTATAATATTCCATGTACTCTACAGACACTACGGGATTAATAAACTGCCTCTTAATCTTATAACATCTCTTTATTTAATAGCTGCCCCCCACCCTAGATTAAAGGTCTAAGCGCTGACCGAGCTCTTCCAGGTATTTATTGTATTTGTTATTAGTTGTCTATGTTCATTTAAGCCGGCACCTGGCGCCCGAGATTATTGGTTTTGTTAGAATTTGTGGTGCCGGACCAGTTAGTTCATTCGTTTGTATGCAACATAGACATACATTACTTAAATTTTTATTTTTTATTATTACATTCCTTATTAGAAGATTGTCAATACAGTGTACATGTGCCTCTTTATCTGCAACAAGGTCAAACACAGTTATCGACAGCAGCAGCAAATAAATCACGAACAGTGACTATTTGCAGATGGGTGGTTGAAGCAGTGAATGGGATTTTCAAAATGTCATATAAATTATTTCGAAGTGAATTTTTTAACACTTTTTTTTTTTTTTTTTTTTTTAACGTGTGGAAAACCTTACAATATCTTTCCACGCTTCCAGCTCCTAATTACCCACCGTTCTGTTTTAATCAATTAACTGCTTGTAGTGTTAAAGAGTGTATTATGTCCATAAATTCTAATGCTGTTGGAAGCGATTGCATAAGCCGTAACATGATCCAACCAATTCTTGATGAACTATTACCTACAATATGCCATATCCTAAATTACTCCCTTTTTGCCAGTACTTTTCCGGAGGCATGGAAAGAAGCACTACTTATCCCACTACCTAAAAAGAAGAATCCCGCATCCTTCTCCGAGTATCGCCCCATTTCCATATTGCCCTTCCTTTCAAAAGTCCTTGAACGTCTTGTTCACATCCAGTTAAATTCATTCCTTAATAAAAACCAACTCCTAAGTCCTCTCCAGTCAGGTTTTCGTGCGGGTCATAGTACGGCAAGTGCGTTGATCAATGTTACTGACGACATCAGGCTTGGAATGGAAAATAAAAAACTCACAGTTCTTTCCTTACTGGACTTTAGCAATGCTTTTAATAGTGTAGATTTCCACATCTTGCTGGCCATATTGCGCTCTATCAACATATCTCCAACAGTAACTGATTGGTTTCAAAGTTACCTGTTTGGTCGAAGGCAGCGTGTGCGCCTTGAAGAATCTTTTTCATCTTTTTGTAAAACGTCTGCTGGCGTCCCACAGGGTGGCGTTTTATCTCCTCTATTTTTCACTATATTTATAAACTCTATCACTAAGTCATTAGCCTCATCCTACCACCTTTATGCAGATGATTTTCAAATATATACACAAGCACCGTTACATCAATTATCTGAAGCCTTTTCAACTATTAGTCTAGACCTGGCGCGCGTGTGTGACTGGAGCAATGAGTATGGAGTTGTAGTGAATCCGTCTAAGACCCAACTTATTGTTGTGGGCAGTCCCGGGATGGTATCAAGAATAGACTGGTCACAATTACCGAATATAATGTTCAACGGTACTGCACTACCAATGAGTACCTGTGTTAAAAATCTAGGGATTTACATTGATAATACCTTATCCTGGGGCCCCCAATTGCGAGAGGTCAGTCGAAAACTGACCCTTGCGAAGACTACGCAATTTTCTCCCAACGGCAACTAAAATTGCGCTTGCACAATCCCTCCTCCTTCCTATACTCCACTATGCTGATGTCAGTTATCTCGATATCACGGAGGAGCAACTAGATAAACTTGAGCGCCTTCAAAACTTTTGTATAAGATTTATATTTGGATTGCGCAAATATGATCATGTATCTGAATATCGGAATCAGCTTAAGTGGCTCCCAATTCGCCTTCGACGGAATGCTCATATTCTTTCCTCACTTTATAGTATTATATTTCATCCGTTTACTCCAACTTATTTAAAGGAACGATTTGTTTTCCTTGGTGACACACATTGAGGTCCCTGAGGTCATCTGAATCTCTGGAACTGGCAGTACCATCTCACTGTACCACGTTTTACGATAAGTCGTTTATTGTACAGGCTGTCCGACTATGGAATGCTTTGCCAATGCCTATAAAACGTGTAAAAACTTTACCTACCGTTAAAAAACTGGTCAAAGAACATTACCTGTCATTTTAATTTATTATTTACATAACATATCCTATCTGCTGCATTCCTCTGCAAATGAATGGTGGAGTTTATGTATTTGTTTATGTATTACAGATTCCTTATGTATTTACTTGTATTTATATAAGTAGGTATTGCTGGGACTGACTGCTGTATACAATTGACACTACTTTGTTTTGTAATTGTCAAAGGAATTCTGTTGTGCTGTATAAATATTTTTCTTTTTGTTTTTAGTTTCCTTTACACTTTTTCTCTCCAAATCTGCCCATGAAATTACCTATTTACAGTCTATTTGTCCATCCAAAGGTTGCCTGTAAGATATTGCTTTTTAGCGATAAGGCCGCCATTTGTACATGGTCATTAACTTGGAATACTATTGTATGTATAATATCCTGAATTGGTGTACAATAAAGATTATTCTATTCTAAATCCCCTCGGACCGTCACCCCACCGGGGTTTGCGGCGGGTCGGTGTGTCGGACTCCGACCGACTAAAACCACACGGTGTGCCACTCTGCGCCTGTAATAGGAGGGATCCGGGAACAGCTGTTATTAAGACATCCGGACCCCTCCTAGCGCCGGCCCGCTCCTGTTGCAGGCTCCGTCTCAAAATTTTTTTCTTCTCTTTAGGCGACGTCCGGCACACGCGGACGCCGCCCCCTCGCGGCTGGCCAAACTAATGCGGGTGGAGGGGAAACCCACCCCGTCCACCCGCGGGGCCACACTCAGGGCGGCATGAGGCGGTGATAAGCGCGCCTCCGCCGCCCGGTTCGCCGGCGGCGGATCGGGTCCGAGTGGAGGTCGTCCTCCCGGGCCTTCTCCGCCGCCTCCTTCTGCGAGATTACGTCCTCGCAGAAGGTTGCGACCGCGGTAAAACAACTGTCGCTACCGGCCATGGAGCTTACTACGGCCGGTAGCGAGAGATCCACTCCGAGTGCAGTGAGGGCCCGGCGCTGCGTCGCCCATGCGGGGCAGACCGCCAGCGTGTGCTGGGCCGAGTCCTCACTGCAGTCGCAGTGGTGGCAGGCGGGACTGAGTTCCCTCCTAGCGACCGAGTGCAGGTACTTTCCGAAGCAACCGTGCCCGGAAAGCACCTGCGTCAGCCGGAAGGTAAGGGCCCCGTGCTGCCGCCTTGCCCACTCAGGGATGACCGGCTGGAGAGCCTCCACGGCGGCGAAGCCAGCGCGTGGAGTCTCCAGCCAGAACGACCAACGAGCCATCGTGGCTCGGCGAGCGGCTTCGCGCCACTCGCGCACGTCTTCGGGCGGAGGGCGAAATCCGCTCTCCGCCCGGGAGTCAGCCACTCGCCGATAAACTTCGGCGAGCACTTCCGCCTCCAAATCCCACGGGGGAGTTCCGGCCAACGCGCAAGCCACCTCCGTCGAAACGGTGCGGTAACCGCGTATGGCTCTGACCGCCATTACCCTCTGAGGGCGCCAGAGGCCTGCCCTATTCGGGGCGGTCAGAGCCGCGAATTTTTTAACACTGCTTCAACCCACGCAATATCAGATTTCAGAATAGCTGCTGGCTTGATAAATAGGTTCCACGCTAGAATATCAGATAGACCTGATGCAGGCTTGATACTCAACAGAATTCTAGAAAAAATAAATATGGAGAACATGATGGCTGATTATGTCATATTGATAATTATTTGAGGGTAGTAGCTAAGTAAACATCAAAAATTTTAGGCTTTATTTTAAATTATAATTAAAATAGTTTTCACAATAAATTATACACATTTGATGATCTACTTTACAACCTTATAATACCTTCTGCCGGTGAAAGTGTTATTTCCATAAAATACAAGTTTGTTGTCTGCATATATGGATAATATGGAGTCCCTACTCAAAACCATCGCTGACATGAATGTCATGTTTAATATTCACATGTCAGAATTCGACGCAAGAGACAAGCTCCAAAAGGAAACTGGCTCATCCGCATCGCCCACTAATCTTGAAACCGAGTTTGCAACCTTCAAAATGTTTGTTCTCCAAGCTCTCAATAATATCCAACAGCAGGTTCAAATATTGGCTCAGACTGCAGATAACATGGAGACTCAGAGCAGGAGAAAGATGTTGTGCCTACGGCACTTCAGTATTGTATTGACGGCTATATTAAACAGACGTGTCATCGTATATTGAGAGTTTTATTACAATACTCGACACCAAATAAAGACTATACATACAAAACAGTACAGTGGTGACCCCGATATCTAATACACCTACGCCTTCAGGATAAAGTTCGTGCATATATTTTTTTTTGGCAAAATGACAACGGGTCAGCAACCATCGAGCGAAGGGGAGGTAGCGGTTGTTACAGTGTCTTCTAGAATTCCCGAGTTTTGGTGCGACCAACCACGCCTTTGGTATGTGCAGTGTGAAGCCATACTGGGACCACAGAAGCTCAGCGACGAGGCCAGATATAATTTAGTTGTCACGAAATTAGGTAAAGACGTAGTGCAACAGGTCAGTGACATTCTTCTCAAGCCGCCCGAGGTTAAGAAGTTTGACACCCTTAAAGAGCGCTTATTAAAAATCTATTAAGAGTCGGAAATCAGACAATTTCAAAAGCTATTAGGGGAAATGGATGAGGGACTTGGCTCGTGACAAAATACCCGATGACACTCTACGCATTATGTGGCAGGGACACCTGCCTTCTACGGTGCGAGGAGTGTTGGCGGTCAGTGAAGTGAAGGATTTAGAACATTTATCGGCTATTGCGGATAAAGTCATGGAGACCACACAACCATTGCAAGTGGCAGAAGTACAGGCCACGTCCAGCAGTTCTAGTGCCGATCATAGCTTTATTTTAGCGGAAATAGCTAATCTGAGCCTAAAAATAAGAGAAATGGAAAGGACCGGAATCATAATCGTAATTTCAATCGATATCATTCACGGTCACGCTCAGCATCGCGAGGACGTAATATGACACGGCGTTCACCGAGCAGCCCGGACTGGCTTTGCTCTTATCATTATAGATTTAGGCATAGATCGAAGAAATGTATAGACCCGTGCGCCTGGAAAAAACAAAAAAATCCGGTAAAGTAAATGTGGTGTACTCGCAGGCGGAGATATGCACCATTACTCCTATACACCGCCTATGTGTTACAGATAAAAATAGTGGTTTAAAATTTTTAGTAGATACAGGTGCAAATATATCGGTACTACCATTTATCAAAAATAAGTTCTATAGTGGAAAATGTGAAGACTATAAACTTTACGCAGCTAATGGTACAGAAATAAAGACTTATGGTGTAAAAACGTTGAACTTAGATTTAAAGCTACGTAGACCCTACAGTTGGACATTCGTTGTGGCAGAGGTCAAGCAACCTATACTCGGAGCTGACTTCTTGTCTCATTACACGTTATTAGTGGACGTTAAAAACAGAAAACTAATAGATTCACTGACTAGTCTACAGACTATTGCGTCTGTGGTTATGCAAGAAGAGCCTACAGTAAGGACAATCGACTACAAAAGTGATTATAGTGATATTTTGGCAGAATTTCCCAACGTAACGAAACCAATGAATTTTAAAAATACTCCATGTCATTCAACGGTACACTACATCGAGACTTCGGGACCAGCCGTACATACTCGTCCACGACCATTACCACTTGATAAATACAACAAAGTCAAAGCTGAATTTCAACGCATGCAAGAAATGGGGATATGTAGGCCTTCCAAAAGCAATTGGGCGAGTCCTCTGCATGTAGTTATGAAGAAAAACGGTGAAATTCGACCTTGCGGTGATTATAGGCAGCTCAACGCGATTACGAAACCCGATCGTTACCCAATACCGCGCATTCAAGACTGTACCTACTTGTTACACGGGAAGAGCATATTCTCCCGAATAGATATGCAGAGAGCATACCACAATATACCTATTTTTGAGAAGGACTTTTGAGTTTTTAAGATTAGGCTTCGGATTTAAGAACGCTGCAGCCACATTCCAACGTTTTCTTAACGACGAGGTACTGCGAGGCTTAGACTACATATTCATATATATTGATGACGTCATTATTGCATCATCATCAGAAAGTAAACATAGAGAGCATGTACGTGAAGTATTGAAACGACTGAATGGATATGGCATTACAATAAAAGTGTGAGTTTGGAAAAACGGAGCTAAATTTTCTGGGATTTCGTGTGTCGAAAGAAGGTCTTAGACCGTTAGATGAACAGGTCAAAAGCATATCCGAATTTCCGAGACCTAGAACAATAAGTGAGTTGCGTCGATTTCTCGGGATGATAAACTTCTACAGGCGTCATATACCGAAAGCAGCCAGTATTCAGGCAAAATTGAATATTTTCTTACACAACGCGAAGAAAAAAGATAAAAGTCTGATTCCATGGAGCGACGTAACAAATGAGGCATTTGAACAATGTAAACATAGCCTAAAAAGCGCAATCACATTATCATTTCCGTCAGCAGATGCACCGATAGCCCTCATGACTGACTGTTCTAATACCTGCGCAGGGGCCGTACTGCAACAAAAAGAAATCCAATCCTCCCCGATTGGAAGCCCCTAGGATTTTTCTCATCCAAACTAAGCGATACGCAGCAGCGGTATTCAACATATGACAGAGAACTATTGGCAATATATCTGGCCATCAAGCATTTCAGACCTATCGTTGAAGGCCGATTATTTACGGTGTACACGGATCATAAACCGATAGTGTACTCGCTACACAAAAATACAATGGGTAAAAATGATACACCACGGAGAATACGACATCTAGATTTTATTATGCAGTTTTGTACTGATATTAGATATGTTTCCGAGGAAGAAAATATAGTTGCGGATTGTTTTTCGCGCATAGCAGCGATAGACGCATCACCTATAGATTACAAAAAGTTAGCCGAGATACAGAGTAAAGATACAGAGTTAAAGGATCTTTTGGAATCGAACACGTTACAATTTCGAAAGTTATTCATGCCCAATTGCGAGTTACCTATATATTGCGAGGTATCGACTAATAGGACGCGACCATATTTGCCTAAGGAATTTCGTGTATCAGCTTTCAACGCGGTGCATGACATCAGCCACCCTGGGACGCGTGCAACTAGAAGAATGAGATCAAGATCGTTATATATGGAAAGGAATGAACAAAGACATTACACAGTGGGCTAAAGCGTGTATAAGTTGCCAAAAATCTAAAATACATAGACATACTGTATCACCTCATGGGCATTTTGTACATAGTGATAGATTTGAACACGTTCACATGGATATTGTGGGTCCTTTAACTTATAGCAGCGGTTATAGGTATATTGTAACAATGATAGATAGGAACACCGGGTGGCCTGAAGCCATTCCTGTAAAGGATATAACCGCCCAAACTATAGCGGATATTATTTACACCGGATGGATTGCGAGATTTGAAACCCCTTTATACTTGACAACCGATCAAGGATCTAACTTTTTGTCTAATTTGTTTTTCCAAGTAACTAGAAGAATGGGTATTAATAAGATTAGAACCACTGCTTATCACCCGCAATCGAATGGTATTGTGGTAAGATGGCATCGCTCGCTTAAAACCGCACTTATGTGCCGAGGAAACACGGAACATTGGGTATCAGAATTACCATCTGTTCTTCTGGGATTAAGAGCTAGTATGAGAGACGACACGCAGATTAGTGCGGCGGAGATGGTGTTTGGAGAACCTTTAAGGTTGCCTGGGGATTTCTTCGAGCCTATAAAGCGGGAAACTTCTGACAACAATTTATTTTTGCAAGAATTACGTAGTAAGATATCAAATTTAGTAGCATTGCCCAAAAAGGCGAACCATCAAGGAAAAATATTCGTCCATCCCGATCTTAAAGACTGCACTCATGTATTTGTTCGTGTTGATAAGGTCACAAAACCTTTAACACAACCCTACATGGGGCCGTTCAAAATTATCAGCAAAACGGAAAAAAAATATAAAATTATGCAACAGGATACGGAGAAAATAGTTAGTATAGATCGATTGAAGCCAGCCTTTGCACTTAACAACAGCGAGACATGCTCGAAGATACCAAATATGGCAAGTTATAATATAAACAATGAGCCGAGAGTGTCAAGTTTCGGCCGAACTATCAAACCTGTCATGCGCTTCGCCACATAAACACATAATATACTAAATATCATCATTTATTGTCGAGAACAATGGGTGTGATTATATAGTGGGAGTGATTATATAGTGTTGTGACGTGTGTTTAAATAAGTGCTGATAATGACATTAATAAACAATTGCATGAACTTGGACAGTGTTTTAACCAAGTGTAATCGGAATATTAAACGTATTTTAAACTTGTGTAACTAACTGTTATGTTTGTAACCAATTTTTTTTATTAGGGGGAAGTACTGTGCCTACGGCACTTCAGTATTGTATTGACGGCTATATTAAACAGACGTGTCATATTATATTGAGAGTTTTATTACAATACTCGACACCAAATAAAGTCTATACATACAAAACAGTACAATGTTATTGATTCATGGTGTCCTCTCTCTTCCTCTCTCCTCCTCTCGTCTTCATTCCTCTCCTCGGGTAGAGGAGAGGAATGAAGACATTACATTGGTCGCTGGTAAAATCTTCGGTGAACAATGTAAGGTGAGCGGTTTCACTCTTCAAAATATAACAAGATGCCAAAGAATGGGGCGGATATCAACATCTGGTAAGTACAGGCCTATACTTGTCAAGTTTCAGCAAGTCAGTACCAGAGACGCTATTTGGTTCGCTAAAACAAACTTGAAGGGCACTGGGGTAACTGTCTCAGAATTTCTCACGAAATCAAGACATCATGTTTTTATGTCTGCACGTCAAAGATTTGGTATAGCCAAATGCTGTACCAGCAGGGTGTTACCAACATTACGGGTCCTGATAATAAAAGGCATCGTATAACGACACTTGGCGAACTCGACTCTATTAGTGATAAAGTGGTGAAGCCAGCAGTAGCCGCCAAAGCAGCAGTGACTAAGACGAGGCGTGCCGCTAAAAAATAATAGAATCATATTGTTCGTTGTCACTTAATTGTTTGCGATTAAGAGTGCCTTTGTATGCAGGCTTCGTTGTTGTTTGTCACATAATAGTCCTGATAACTGCTGAGTACCTTAGCTTCACACTATATGTTTACTCTACCCACGTCATATACTTGTTGATTACCCTGTTGTAATTAATTTTATGAGACAATTGATAACATCGTAAGTGTACTCGTAAGTCGTATGTCAAACTAAGGAAGCTGTCACATGTGACAACGGGATTGCGTTCCAGTTCATGTCATTCCTTTTAGTAGATGTGTAACATTCGCATGATCTGGATACCTGCCTTTTAGTACTACACAAATTTTAATTCGTATAAATTTCTATACTAGCATTTTTATCTTTTATCTTTAAATTTTTATTCAGTATGATTTGGATCGCAATCCCAAATTAAATTAATTTTGTAGTGCCAGATTATGCAAACTTTTCTTTTACTTATAAATTAATTATTATAATAACATGCAACCGGCAGACGGATTAATTGATTAGAAAAGTCTTAGTAGCACATTTTATACTATTATAACTACTTATTATATTCTTAATATATTTATACCCATATTCAAATTAAACCATATTTCAAATTACATACTGATGACGTCATCCATCACTAATAGTGACACTGATGAATATTTTTCGGTGTCCAGTGATGATGCTAGTTTCACTAGTATTCCTTCGCTCGCAGATACTATCTCGAGTCAATTCTCTGATGTTCCCAGGAATTTCAATGTCGTACATATAAATGCCCAAAGCATTCCGGCACATTTCTCTGATATGCTGACAGCCTTTGACTGTACGAATATCCACGCAATTCTTGTATCAGAATCGTGGCTCAAGCCATGCCTCTCCACAGTAACGTACTCGTTACCAGGCTTTCAGCTGGTAAGGAATGATCGTATTTGTGAACGTGGCGGTGAAGTTGCCATGTATATTCGATCCCACATTCCTTTCTCCATAGTAAATATGTCATCTCAGCCCACTCCCACAAATGCTGGCGAGCATTTATTCATTGAAATCTTACTCCAAAACACAAAACTACTTCTCGGTGTATATTACAGTCCTTCCCTTCGAGTAGATTATTTTTCTTCACTTGAAGTACTGTTGGAAAATCTAACCCCTTCGTACAGTCACACTATAGTCATGGGTGACTTTAACACCTGTTTACTGAAAAACAATTCTCGTTCTGCCACTCTTCGATCTATTATTGAATCTAGTAATCTTTCTATTCTCACACTAAATCCTACACATAATTTGCCAAACCGTCACTCATCTCTCCTAGACCTCATCCTTGTATCCTCTGTGGAGCACGTCGCCAAATATGGCCAGTGCTCTGCAGATTCTTTTTCCTATCACGATCTTCTCTTTCTATCCTACCTCATTCGTACGCCTAAACCTAAACCTAAAATCATTTCACACCGTAATTTTCGTACAATGAATGTCGAAAATCTTCGCAGAGATGCTGATAGCATCGACTGGGGTCTGCTTTTTCACTCTCACTGTGTTAATGAAAAAATTAACCACTTCACAAATAACCTTACTATCTTATATGACAAGCATGCGCCTATACGAAGAATAAAGGTGAAACATATCCCTGCTCCTTGGCTTACTGAGGATATAAAGGAGGTACAGAGAAGGAAAGCAAGGGCTCAATCTAAATATAAGAAAAACCCTACAGCATCAAACTGGGAAAAATTTGTACTTATTAGAAATCACCGCAATAAGATGTGTAGGAATGCTCAGCGCCAACATATCCACAAATCTGTTGAAGATGGTGACCCAGTTAAGGTCTGGAAATTTCTTAAGTCATTGGGGATCGGCAAGTCACGTTCTAATTGATATTCAATGAATTCAAAAGATATTGATATTGATTCCCTGAATTCATACTTTTCAGCTTCATCTAATTATGGAGGAGCTACCAAGACTGCGACACTAAATTATCTTTCTTCTCTGCCGACTCCTAACTGTTCCCCATTCTTTTTCAATCAATTTGCTGCATGTGAGGAAGGAAGAGCATAATGTCAATAACTTCCAATGCCGTAAGAAGCGATAGCATCAGCCGTAATATGGTTCTCCCTATCCTGGATGAAATCCTACCTGTAATGTGCCATATTCTTAATTACTCGATATCTGTTAACGCTTTTAAATCTGCATGGAAAATGGCTCAAATCATTCCTCTCCCCAAGAAATGTAATCCATCCTCCTTCTCAGATTACCGTCCTATATCTATCCTTACTTTTTTCTCCAAAGTTCTCGAGCGCCTTATTTACACTCAGTTAAGCTCATTTCTCTCAAGAAATTGTCTCCTTAATCCTTTCCAGTCAGGTTTCCGTCCAAGCCACAGCACTACCACAGCCCTAGTCCATATTACGTATGACATTAGATCGGGCATGTAGGAAGGCAGGCTTACGGTCTTTGCTTTACTAGACTTCAGCAACGCCTTTAACACTGTGGATTTTGATGTTTTGTTGGGTATATTGTGCTCTCTTAACATATCTCCATCGGCAATTGACTGGTTTCGTAGTTACCTGTATGGTCGCCAGCAGCGTGCTTGTATCGAAAATATGTACTCCTCTTGGCGCACAACATTTGCAGGCGTACCTCAGGGCGGCGTGTTTTTACCGTTACTTTTTGCAGTTTTTATTAACTCAATCACAAATCAATTACTTTCTTCCTACCATCTTTATGCAGATGATCTCCAAATTTACTCACAAGCTACTCCAGATAATCTAACAGAAACAGTGGATACCATTAACAGGGACTTAGTTCGAATATGTAACTGGAGTACGGAGTACGGACTCAGTGTCCTAAACCCTACGAAACACAAGTCATTATAGTAGGAAGTCCCAGGCTGCACTGTAAAGTAAACCTTCAGCAGCTACCACCTATATCCTGCAACGGTTCGGTTGTCCCATATAGTGAAAAAGTTAAAAACTTGGGGATCTATATGGATAGGTACCTATCCTGGGGTCCTCAGATTGGAGAAGTTAGTCGCAAACTATTTGCAGTGGCGGGATCTCTGCGAAGGCTACGCAACTTCCTTCCTACCAATACTAAAATTGCGCTCGCACAATCTCTTCTTCTTCCCATCCTTGACTATGGCGATGTCAGCTACCTGGATCTCACCGAAGACCAACTGAATAAACTTGAACGACTCCAAAACCTCTGTATTAGATTCATATTTGGTTTATGCAAGTATGATCACATCTCAGAGTATCGTTCCAAACTCAAGTGGCTACCAATACGCCTTCGCCGGAATCTCCATATTCTTTCTCTTTTATACAGTATTCTGTTTCATCCTCACACACCCTCTTATCTCAAAAAACGTTTTGAGTTCCTACACACCACACATTGCAGGGACCTGAGGTCATCGGAGAATTTAAAACTAAAAATGCCAAAACATTCCACCCAGTTTGCAGACAAATCTTTCACTGTGCAAGCAGTAAGACTCTGGAACAAATTGCCCTGAGCTTGTCGGATTGACAAGCTAAAACTTTGACTGTTTTTAATAAAATATTAAAAGATTTTTATCTGTCATTATAAATACTGTTCTGATTCACTATTTAATATATTATATATTCCAATTATGTATGGGTATGTGTGTATGTATGTATGTGTATTTGTATATGTGTAATGTCCATAGATGTATATTTGTCTATGAATGTGTTTGTTTATGTTTATGAATATTTTTAAATATTCACGTGATATTGTGTTACGTGTAAATGTATACTACTCTAAATTGTTAAATACCTAAAATCCATGTTAAGGTTGTCTGGAAGAGATCGCTGGGGGCGATAAGACCGCCGATTGTTACGTTTACTTATTTGTAACTCATCCTTTCTTTTGTTTTTTTTTTCTATTAAAGTGTATACAATAAAGATATAATAAATAAAAATAAATAATTTAAATAGGGAGACGGACACAATTCTCTGACATTCATGTCAGTATGGATAATCTGATGTTTCCAAGATTAGAATATAATGAACTTGTTTTGTTAGCATGTGGAACATATCAAATAAAACAGGCTAGATCATATTTTGGAGAACACATAAGAAGTGATGGTTCATATACAGTCGAAGTTTATATAGAAAGAGCCAGCAACCTTTTGCCAAGTCTTCCTTCAGCCGTCAATTGCACATTATTAAGGGCCAAAATACAAAGCAGAAACATAAGTAGGAAAACATGTTTTATTTATATATTATTTGACAGTAATGTAGAGAATTTAAATGCAATTAAAGAGTATTACTGTAACTGCATTGTTGCTCGAAGAACTGTGGGTTGTTGCTCTCACATTATGTCCGTAATCTGGTATCTAAGTTGGGCAAGGTATGAGAATGTTACTCCTCCACCTCAGTTTCTGGATAATATATCTTGATTGTGTATGAAAGTGATGATGACGACAATTGAAATTAAATGTTTGCAAAAATCAAAGTTTTTTTTTATAGGCCTGGATACTAAATTAATTATATTATTGGTTTCTACATAGCTTCAGCTACTACCTAGTAACGTTTTTATTTCAATATAAAATTGTCCATCCCTTGGCCCAAGTCCCATACAAAGCTGTTGGTGTTTGTTGGTGGTGGTTACTTATGACCAATGACATTGCAATAATTTAAAAGTTTGTCCTATTATCCTGATCAGGGCCTTCAGGATTAACGGGTTTTTCCTCCACGTACTAAGGCGTGTGCTAAAGCACATGAGATAAACTTACTCTAAGACAATAATCATCATTAATTACTAAGAAAGGAAAAATAAATTATAGTTTAAAAAAACTAAAAAACAAGCTTTTGTAATAAAAAAATCTAGTAAAATAATTTTCTATCAGTTCAGAAAGAAAAAAAGTGTGGGTTGCTTTTCATGGTATTTTATAATATAATAACTTTACTTATACCAATATCTGTCAGTAACATAGTTTTACAGTAATTGAGACCTAACACCTCTCGCTTTTTTACGATAAAATGATTTTTCTCTTTGAACTTATATGTATAAGTATATTATTTCCTACTTTTTAGTTCGGCTAGCTACAAAAACGTGTTTTTACACGCTTTATATTAGCTTCACTTGTACATTTGTTTGTATGTTTGTTTGTAACCGACTCCTTTGGGCGTGATTTTGACTAACTTTAAACGGTCAGAATTCGTTCAAACTTTGTAGATATATCGAGGACCGATGACAATACACTAATAAAAAAAAATTAAAAATAATAAAAAAAAAAAAATGATAAAAATAAAAAAAAATTGTTCTAGCCAAGTAGCTCCGAAAGGCGAAGTAGGAAACATGCGTGCACACGCTCAAGCAAAATCAAGTTTTAATCCAACCACTATACGTTTCATTTTCCATTCGTTCCATTCAGAGCCATCTTTCAACGCGCTAAAAGTATTTTACTCCATATCACTAATATGGAGCGTAAAGATTTAGTACTTACTAAATCATTATAGACGCGTCAATTTTAGGTACATTCAATTTGAATGCGTTCGTAATCTCGTTATTTTCAAAATTTACGAAAATTGCCTTAAATATAAAAATTACTCACACGTTACGAGAGGTTGTCAAAAGTTATGAAAAATGTAAGAAATGTAACCTTCTAGCAACACTGTGACTTGACAACGTTAATTTGACATTAATAAGAAAGCTTACCATAGACTAAAGAATAGATGGACTCGGCCCAGCACACTGGCGGTCTGCCCCGCATGGGCAACGCAGCGCCGCGCCCTCACTGCAGTCATCGGAGCGGATCTCTCGCTACCGGCGCTCGGATCTCTCGCTCCATGGCCGGTAGCGACAGGCCGGTAGGGCAGACCGCCAGCGTGTGCTCGGCCGAGTCCTCATTGCAGTCACAGTGGTATCAGGCGGGACTCAATTCCCTCCTGGCGACCGAGTGCAGGTACTTTCCGAAACAACCGTGCACCTGCGTCAGCCGGAAGGTAAGGGTCCCGTGCTGCTGCTGGGTCCCCTGCCCACTCGGCGATGACCGGAGAGTGGCTTCGCCGCCGTGTAGAGCCTCCACGGCGGCGAAGCCAGCGCGTGGAGTCTCCAGCCGGAACGACCATCTGACCATGATGGCTCGGCGAGCGGCTTCGCGCCACTCGCGCATGTCTTCGCGAAATCCGCTCTCCGCCCGGTAGTCAGCCACTCGCCGATAGACTTCGGCGAACACTTCCGCCTCCAAATTCCACGGGGGTGTTCCGGCCAAGGCGCAAGCCGCCTCGGTGGACACCGTGCGGTATCCGCGTATGTCTCTGACCGCCTATATCCTCTGGGGGCGCCAGAGGCGCGCCCTATTCGGGGCGGTCAGAGCCGCCACCCACACCGGTGCACCATACAACGCCATGGACCGGACAACCACCGTACAGCCGTACGCCTCGTGGGAACACTGGCCCCGCCCAAATTGGGCAAAAGTTGCCCTAGGGCGGAGGCAGTGTCCACCAACTTTGGACCAAGCTGTCGGAAGTGCTCGTCGAAGAGCCACCTACCGTCAAGGACCACCCTCCAACCTTCCCATGGCCCTACCAACCTCTCGGTTATAACGGGCCGAAGCATGGGAGGGACACGCGCTACTTGCTCGGGGCTCTTCCACGCGTGTCCTTCTTGACTCCCTACATATTATTTAACTTCTATATCCGTCCCTATGTCATTTGGACACTCTCCCCTTTCTGGGGCTTGACGTCACATAACGGCGACTTCGTGTTCGCGCTCTATAGCCACCGTTATCATCGCTCCAATTTGCTCCTAATGTCGTGCCACCCGTGCGCGAAGTCCCGTAGCTGCTTGAAGTTCGCCTAAGAGGAAACCAGGTCACCGTAGTACACCGGTCCGTCTTCGAGCCTAGTAATCCCATTCACCAACTTACACCTTTGTTCCTCATACAGTGGGCATTACCACAACACATGATGCATATCCTCTTCTACGCCTAATCCGCAGTAGCACTCGCTGACTTCGGTTAGCTTCAAATCACAGAGCCTTTTACGAAAGCAACCATATCCGGTTAGGATTTGCGACGTTTCATAGTGCGGTTCGACCCAAGTTGCCCTGAGTCTCGCCGCCACGTCCGGGAAGAACCGATACGTTTCCCTCCCCTTCTCTGAGGCGTCCCACCTAGTTTGCCAGGCGTCGACAACGAGGTCCCAATTGCGACGTTTCTCCGCCGCTAGCTCCACCTTGGTCGCGTGCTGTGTGCGCGCTACGCCTAGTCTGCCAGCACGGATTACCTCGAGGTCAGCCGGAAGTACGCCGGCCAATACCGGGAGGGCAGAACTGCTCGTCGTTCGGTACGCCTTGTTCAGAAGGACCAAGGCCGGTCTCTGGGTGCGCAGAAGCGCGCTCCGCACAACGTGTAGGGACGCACGCTCGTACCAGCATACGGCAGCGTACGTCACCGTAGCGACGTACGTACCCTAGTACAGTACCCGTTGTGCCCCCCATGAGCTCGCCGACACACTCGACATCTTGCCGAAGCAATTTGCCGCCCGTTCCTCAATGGATGCTGCGTGCTAAGCAAACGACAGGCTCGCGTCGATTACCACCCGCAAGACTGTGGTTGACGTGACGCTCCCGATCGATTCGCCGCCGAACCTGATGGTGGAGGGACGCTGTAGTTTCCCCCTCAGGGTCATCGTAGACGACTTTGAGGAGGAAAATCCCAGCCGATTTCTGGTCCCCCACTCACCGACGAGTTGTAAAACGGTAGAGGCCGTCGCCTCTACTCTCGCCCGGGAATCCGCCTCAACCAGGATCGTCACGTCATCGGCGTACGCCACAATCTCCACCCCCACAGGGAGCGGCAACCGAAGCAAGTCATCCATCAGGACGTTCCAGAGCGTGGGTCCCAACACCGATCCCTGCGGGCAACCCATAGTTGCCGTCTTCCACTCGACATGATCGCCAACGAACAAGCCAACGCGCCTGTCGACGAAGTAGCCCGCAAGCATCGAGTAGATGTTACGCGGGCAACCCCCCCGCTTAGACTTCAGCAAGATCATGGGTCACCATGCGTTGTCGAAGGCGCCAGAGATGTCAAGAAAGACGGCTTGTACGTACCGAGACGAGCTGTTCCTTGCAGATGACAGGAGTTGCAAGAGTGCAGACTCTGTCGACCGTCCCCGAGTGAAACCATGCTGGCAGTCCGACAGCCCGCGGCTGATCTGCGGGGCGCACTTTAACATGACGCGCTCTAAAACCTTACCAAGTATTGGTAGCAGCGTGATGGGGCTGTACGCTTTCGGGTCGGTAAGGGGCTTGTCGTTGCCCTTCGGCAGTACAAGCAGCCTACCTTCCTTCCAAACGTCCGGAAAAATTCCCTCTTTTATGCACCTAGCAAACACCTCAGTGAAGTCAACAGCCGCAGCACGCCAAACGTGTTTGACGATGCGCGCCGAGATGCCATCGATTCCCGGAGCAGTGTTAGGCAAAGCCCTGACTATACTATCTAGATCTTTTACCGACGGAGAGGGGGCATCCTCATCTGAGGGCGAGCACGCAGCCGCCAGGCGCACCTGTCGATGATAAACATCGTCCTTGGACAGGTGGTCGTCCGGACACAGGCTATGTATAAGGCTGTGCGCGGCCTCGCGCACGCTGCCAGCATACCCTTCGGCAAACTTTGTCCCACTAATTACATTGCGTGGAGGGCGAACCCTCTCGCACGCTGCACGGTAAGCAAGACCCCAGGGGTCCTGATTACCGGGTTCGGCTATGTCACGAAAACCGTCAAGGACCAGACCCAAGTACCTCATCTGGGCCCGGACCGGTACGAGGACCGAGCTAACCTCGATCAAGGCGCCGGCGGGTGGACCACGAATAGCCCATAGAATAGTAATAGGGCCCATGGAATAGTAAGGCCTCCGTCCGTCGATGAACCGAATGCAGTTGTTGAGAAGTCGGTCTAATTTACTGAGCAGATCTGCATTCAGGTCGAGGTAACACACGTCACCATAGTCGATAATTGGGAAAATTAAGGTCTGCACCAGCATCGTTATTGTTTTCACTGGGAGTAAATTTTTCAGGCGCTAAAGTCCCCTCAGAATATTCGTTACCTTCTGACTGACGCTAGTTACCTGCGTTTGCCAATTTAGGGTTGGGTCTATGTGCAGACCGAGATCCTTGACTGATTGGCTAATGGGCAATACAGTTCCATCAAAAATAATATCTGCGACAGCGTCAGTATCAATTCTACCCGTCATTCTAGGACTCCCTATAAAGAAAACCTGACATTTGGCTGGGTTCACGAATAAACCAGATCTGCTGGATCAGTTTTCTATGGTGTCCAGGTCGCGGTTAATTTTTTTATCGCTTCGTCTATATTTTCTACTCTCGCATGTGAATAGATCTGTAGGTCGTCTGCATACAGGTGATACGAACACTCAAGTTCATAAGTTATGAAGTCGATGAATAGTGAAAAGAGTAGTGAAAGAATACCGCCTTGTGGAACACCAGAGTCAAGGATGGCCCATAGCGATGAAGATTCATCACTTCGGACAGACTGCTGGCGTCCTCGAAGATAGGACGAGAACCATTCCAGTGCATCATGGGAAATCATGATATGAAAGGAGTGTAAGTAGTATATCGTGATTCACGGTACTGAAGGCATTTGAGAAATCAATTAATGCGAGTACAGTTATCTGGCCATCTTCCATCGCAGCCTTTATATCAAGTGTCACCTTGAGCAGTGCTGTACCTGTACTATGTCCTGGTCGGAATCCTGACTGATACTGGTTAAGCAGGTTGTTCTGGTAAATAAAGTGAGATAGTTGCTTATGTACACAGACTTCAAGGACTTTGGAGAGGAAAGGGAGGATGGATATTGGACGAAAATGAGTAGGAAGGGAGGGTTGAGGTACCTTAGTCACTGGACGTACATAAGCCTTGCGCCATAAGGAGGGGAAAACATTGGAATCAAAGGAATAGTTGATAATATGAGTGATAGCGGGTAAAAGCTGTTCTAGGATAGCGGTTCCCATCCAGCTTCCTGCAGGAAGTGGTCGAGGGCCTATTCCCGCAGCGGGCGGAGCACACACCCCAGTCGATGGCTGCATCAGCCGGAGACGACGGGAGCAGCGAGGTTGATGTTCCGCCCGTCAGGGAATCGGAGTTGGGGGCGGCTGTTCTACGGATTCGATCCAAGAACACCGCCCCCGGGCCGGACGGGGTTCCAGCCCGAGTGATGGCCCGAGCCCTCGACTACATGTCGGACCACCTCAGGGAGGTGTTGGACGCTAGCCTGGCGTCCGGACGCTTCCCTGAGCGCTGGAAGTGCGGGAAGCTGGTCCTGCTGCAGAAGCCGGGACGGCCTGCCGAATCGGTCGCGGCCTATAGGCCTATCGTGTTGCTGGACGAGGCGGGTAAACTTTTTGAGAGAGTACTCTCTGCCCGCATTGTCCATTGACCTTTGCGAGGTTGGCCCCGATTTGTCGGACGCCCAATTCGGTTTCCGAGAGGGGCGTTCGACGATCGATGCCGTAATGCGCCTTAGGGCCGTGACCGAGGAGGCCGTGAGCTGCGGCCTCCTCGGCCATCGCCAATGCCTTCAATTGTCTGCCATTCAGCTGCATCAGGGAAGCGCTCCGCTACCACGGAGTGCCGGAGTACCAGAGGCGGCTGGTGGCATACTATCTTGAGGAGCGAACCGTCATGTACGAGGACCGAGATGGCGTCCTGAGACGCAGGGCCATGTCGTGCGGTGTTCCGCAGGGGTCTGTCCTAGGACCTCTCCTGTGGAACATCGGGTACGACTGGGTTCTACGAGGGCGTCTCCCCCCCGGGCTAGGTGTAATCTGCTACGCGGATGACACCTTACTGACGGCCCGGGGGGCTAACTTCCAGGAGGCGGCGCGCCTGGCCGCAACGGGAGTTTCCCAGGTGGTCGGGCGCATTGAGGCGTTGGGATTACGGGTGGCCCTGGATAAGACGAAGGCCCTATTATTTCATGGGCACCCACGTGGTCCTCGTACCGGTCCGGGCCCAGATGAGGTACCTGGGTCTGGTCCTAGACGGTAGGTGGCTCTTCGACGAGCACTTCCGACAGCTTGGTCTGAAGCTGGTGGACACTGTCTCCGCCCTAGGGCGACTTTTGCCCAATTTGGGCGGGGCCAGTGTTCCCACGAGGCTGCTTGTCCAGTCCATGGCGCTTTATGGTGCACCGGTGTGGGTGGCGGCTCTGACCGCCCCGAATAGAAATCGAAATCGATGGTTTGAACTTTGCTTTGATGATCCAATATAGAGGGAGTGGTGAAATGGCAATTGATATCATCTAAAGCAATATTCGTTGGAAAATCTGCATGGCGCTCACTGCCAATACCAAGAGTCCTTAAGAACTTAAAGATATTAGCAGAAGAGGATGAAGAAATGTTATGGAGAATATGACGGCGTTTGGCGTCACGTATCACCTGATTACATCTGTTTCTCACATTTTTGTAGGCAAGCCAGTTGTCATCACTTTGAGTTCGAAAAGCCCGATCACTGCACCGCATTACACTGCGGATGTTATCTGTCAACCAAGGTGCGGGAGGATGCTTAAATTTGACATCACAAACTTAAGTTAAATTTAGAGATTAGTACATTGTAAGTTTAGGGTACGATGGGGCTGACATGGTCTTATATGTGAGTACAAGCCCCTAAAAAAACAAAAATAAAAAAAAAACTTTCTTGATAGGCGATTTCAACTTATCGAATAAAGATTGGAGCTACATTAAGGATTCTAGGACTTCAACACACATACCCAGTAACAGCGCAATAGAATATAAGTTTTTAGATGAGTTGACTTTCAATAATATGATTCAGTGTAATGATATATCAAATTATAATAATCGTATTTGATTTATTCATGACTGATCACCCAAATAAAATTAAAGTATGTGAAGCTACAAGGCCACTATCAAAACTAGACCAATATCACCCAGCTCTCAAAAGAACTTTTCATTTACCAACCAATAGAAAAATTTAAAAACCAAAAATCCATAAGAAAATAATAAAACATAAATGCATTCCAAAACGTAACAAAAATAAAGCGATTAATGAGGTTCTATCGAAAATTGATTGAGATGACGTTTGTAACCATAACGTAAAAAAAAAAGTCAAATGACAGATTAACTTATGTTATAGTGATCCGTGTTCTAAAATTAATTTATGTGTTTAAAACTGGTATTTTAGTGTCAAAGTACTGTGATTGTGTGGAAGAACTTTGTGAATACTTGTGGCATTGTTGGTGAACATAATCAAGCATAATAAAGTCTATAAAACTATAGAATTTAAAGTGAGATTCGCGATTCCTTTAGGTTTGCTTTTTTTAAATGTGGGTAAACCAACAGCAGTGAATATTGAATCAACGTTGTTGACATTGAGAAGTGACAGTCAGTGACACATTCTGTTTAATATGGATACGAGTCTTTTTGCTTAGAGACATTTGGTAAAACTTACAGTGTTGCCAAAAAGTAAAATAATTGCGCTTTGGTAGCATTTTCTTTTTTGTGTAAAAAAATAATTTCCTCAGTAATAGAAATGAGTACTAATGTCACAGGAAGGCCTGGCAAAAGGCAGGCTTCTAATTCACCTCAAAACGTCAATCCAGGGGACCAACTTACACCATCTCTGGTTAGTGAAATAGTACAGAACGCTGTTGCAAAAGAAATTAGTACTTGCATGAGTAATTTGATGGGGACTGTCTCGGATATTTTGAATAAAGAGTTAAAAACAATTAAGGAAGAAATAAGGGAAATGAAGGAGTCGATTCAGTTTATGAGTTGCCAATACGACAGTATTGTGAAAGAGCAAGGACATACAAAAGACTTAGTCAAACGTCTCGAAAATAAAAATACACAACTGAAAACATCTCTCCATGATTTAACAAAACGAATAAATCTTTTTGAACAGCACGCCCGCGCTAGTAACGTGGAGATCCAGTGTGTCCCAGAAAAGGCGAATGAAAACCTACTCAACATAGTCTCAAACCTGAGCAAATCAATCAACTACCCTGTCAAGGAATGTGATATTATAAGGTGTACGCGCATTGCTAAACAAAACCGGGCTAGTGATAGACCGCGCTCGATTGTCCTCCAGCTGTCTTCACCGAGGATGAGGGATAGCTTTCTTTCGGCTTGTATAAATTATAACCGGATCTACCCAAAAGACAAGCTTAATGCAAGGCACCTGGGATACCCCTCTCTCAATCTCCCGTATTTATCTGCGAGCATCTCTCACCTACAACTAAAGCTCTGCACGCCGCGGCTAGATTGAGAGTAAAGGAGAAGAATTACAAGTTTGTTTGGGTTCGACATGGCCGAATTTTCTTAAAGAAAGAAGAAAACACAGAGTCCATCTTCATCAACGATTTAAGTGCATTAGAGAGACTAGTTAAGTGATCTAAGTAATAATATTGTTTTTTTTTTTTTGTTTAAGTATTGATAGTAAAATTATACAAAATTCGATAACTTAAGCATATACTACCAAAAGATTAAGGACTAAAACCCACAGTTTTTATAGCTATTTATGTTGTTGTAACCATGAAATTATAGCATTAACGGAAACATGGTTGAATGGTAGTGTCTCAGACTGTGAGCTCTTTGATGAAAATTATGATGTATATAGGCGAGATCGCGAAACCTCTGCAATTTGTATAGATGGTAACAAATATAAGGGTGGTAGCGTATTAATAGCTGTTGCTAAAAAGTACAAATCTAAGCGTTTAGAAACAAATCAAAGTAAATGTGAGGACTTGTGGATCACTCTTGATATTCTAGATAATAAGAAAATTGTTCGTCAATTGGCAATTTGTATAGTATATTTACCACCTCCAGTAAAACAAACAACTTTAGACCACTTTATAAAAAAATGTAATCAGTTTTTTGACAGTTGGAATGGTTCTACATGTATTATGGGCGACTTCAATCTTAGCTCCAATAATTGGTCTCAATTATATGACAGATCTGTACCTAATATTAAGTTATCGTC
Organism: Arctia plantaginis; assembly: GCA_902825455.1. Classification (NCBI taxonomy): domain Eukaryota; kingdom Metazoa; phylum Arthropoda; class Insecta; order Lepidoptera; family Erebidae; genus Arctia; species Arctia plantaginis. Next base: position 195,812 of record CADEBD010000387.1, on the reverse strand, counting down.
ACTTTGTCAATCATTTGTTGATTTTCTACACATTAATAGTCTCACACAGATGAATAATGTTCTAAATCACAATAATAAGGTTCTTGATCTAGTCTTATCGGATATTGAAGATTGTCATGTGGGTGTGTCCGGCGATACTCTGTCTTCTATCGACCCTTACCATCCACCACTCAATATTTCTATTGCCTTAGTCGGTGACACTAAATTGGATAAGACTCATTCTTGTAAACTGAACTTTCACAGAGCGGACTACTATGCTATTTGTAAACGTTTGGATGGGATAGATTGGTTTACGTTATTAGATAATAAAGATATTAATACAATGCTTGTGAAATTTTATGATGTTATACATGATGTAGTTAATGAGTTTGTTCCATATTGTAAACAAAAGAGTAATAGATATCCAGTCTGGTTTAATAGACAACTAATAAAATTACTAAGAAAGAAAAATAAATTAAGGCAACGTTATAAAATATTTAAGAACCCTCTCGATGAGATTGAAGTCAGAATGTTAAGAACAGATTGTAAAAAGTTATCCCTGAAATGCTACAATAATTATATCAACACTATAGAGAATAATATGAATAGCGACTGCAAAAGTTTCTGGTCATTCTTAAAGGCTAAAAGGGGTGGGTCAGGTATTTATCCGGCTAATATGAGCGATGGAGTTGAAGTTGCTAATAATGGAACTAAAATAAGTAACATGTTTGCTGCGCACTTTTCGTCAGTCTACACACAGGACAGTCAAATAAATTGCTGTAGTAATGTATCCTCTCTAAATGAAAACTTTTCGAATGTTATGCCAATTAGCAATTACTTTACTTCATTAACTATTGCGGCCAATACATTGTTAACTAAATTTGAAAATCTAGACACATCGAAAGGGGCTGGACCTGATGGCATTCCTAATTTATTTCTGGTTTCATGTGCAAAAAGTTTAATTACTCCTCTCTGTATGATTTATAGTAAATCGTTAAGTACCGGTATATTCCCAAACGTTTGGAAAGCGGCCAGAGTAGTACTCATACATAAGTCAGGCAATAGCGCATTAATTCAGAACTATAGACCAATTTCTATTTTGTCCAGTCTCGCGAAGGTTTTCGAGTCTGTAGTGAATTTACATGTGCAGCATTTTTTTAGGCTTTGTCTCGCAGATCATCAACATGGTTTTATGAAGGCCCGGTCTACTTGCACAAATCTTAGTACGTTTGTGGAGACTTTGTCGGAAGCCTTAGATAAGCAGAAACAAGTGGATGTAATATATACTGACTTCAGTAAGGCCTTCGACAGGGTTTCCCACGAAATTCTTTTAAAGAAATTATCACAATACGGAATAGCGGGCACTTTTCTCAAATGGATACAATCATATTTAACGGATCGGATCTTTTATGTCGTATTGAATGGTTATACATCAGATACCAGTTCTCTTTAATATATTCGTCAATGATGTTCCCAATTGTTTCCTAAATTCGACTCCATTTATGTTTGCCGACGACCTCAAAATTCTTAAAGTAATAAATAGCCTAGACGATATCAAAAGGCTTCAAACAGACTTGGATGAACTATCCAATTGGTGTTTAAATAATAAAATGCAACTGAATGTATCTAAATGCCATCACATTAAATTTACTCGAAACTATAAAGTTATCCCTTCGGCTTATTACATTCAGGGTGCCAAATTGCAAGAGGTTGATTGTGTTAGGGACTTAGGTGTAACTTTGGATAGGAAATTAACATTGGTGCCCCACATGGAGAACATAATGAGGGCAGCCTCCAAACTGCTGGGTTTTGTGATCAGAAACAGCAAGGTTTTTCGAAATCCAAAAACTAAAATATTCCTGTATAACTGTCTTGTTAGGAGTACGTTGGAATACTGCAGTGTAGTATGGCGTCCGCACTATTGCGTACACAGTCTCCGCATTGAACGCATACAAAAGCGTTTTATGTGGCATTTAATAAATACATGTGGCATGCAAAATACACTTAAGAAGTCTTCATATCGTTTTAAATTGAAGCATTTCGGTATTGATTCACTCGAAAAGCGTAGGAAAGTACTAGACCTTATATTCTTTTACAAAATTGTAACGAATAAAATTGACTGCCCAATGCTTCTTAGTAAAATTAAACTACGAGTTCCAACGAGATATCCACGTTCAAGAATCACTCCTTTCTGCCCACCCCTACGAAGAACTGTTTTAGGATCAAATTCTCCAATTTGTCGTCTAACTAGGCTTGCTAATGAGTACAGCGGCTCGTTGGATATATTCAATGATTCTTTGTGTCATTTCCGAAAATGTATTAACTCCGTAATTGACAATTAATCTAACATTGAACTGGTGAACACAATAAACATTCTTCTTTTGTATATGTTAGTAAGGTTGAATTTTTATAGTTTCGCGCGCCAAGATGATATACATATATAACTAGGTCTAAGGGCGGGAGTTAGCGCGATCGCGTAGTTGGTGTTGCATGCCTCTGTCTCTGTCGGAGTGCCGGGCGGTCCGGTGTGTGTGGTGCCCTCGGATAATGCCAACAACCTTGTTTGTATGATTTGAGGTGGTGCCTGTTGCGAGGTCGCTTTGATTCCCGCTCGTATGTTTTCGGATTTTAATGTTTCCTGTTTTCATTTATTAACACTATGCATGTTGTGTTTGCTTAAATTGGTTGTACATTAGCCAATTCTACCACATGTAATTTATTATTATTAAGTAACAATGTTACGACTGGAAGCAAACCATAAATAAATAAATAAACACTGTTAATAACATGGTGGAAGCACTATACGAAGTACTAATGCCAATCGTTATCGAACAAACGCTTCTTGTCAAACCACATAATGATAAATACCTTATAAATTGTCTAAAGGAAAAATTAAAATATCATAAAAAATATGAAACATATTGTAATCCGATAGATAAAATTACAGTTAATATATTAAGCACTCGTTGCGATAAATTATCAAAAATATGTTAAAACAATTTTACATCAAGTGCAGTAAAAACACTTCGTCACCACCCGAAATATATATATATATATGGTCTTATATTAATAGCTTAAAACGTAATAGTAGCTCCATACCCAATGAGGTAACATGGAACCAAAAATCAGAAGTGGGGGCAAGATGTTTGCAATTTGTTTTTCTGAATATTTTCACGTCAACAAACTATCACGTCTAAACAAACATCACAACAAGGTTTAACCGTGACGGGTAGAATTGATACTGACGCTATCGCAGATATTATTTTTGATGGAACTGTGTTGCCACAACAAGGCTTACAATTGGAACTTGATGTTGCAGATGTACTACAATCGCTGAAAAAGTTAGAAAATAAAAAGTCGGGATTAGACAACATACCAGCAATTTTCTTAAGAGAGTGTGCTGACAATCTAGCAACACCCTTAACATCAATATTTTACAAATCCCTAAGATTTTATATTTCTAAATAGAAATGTGCTCGTGTCACTCCGATACATGAAAAAGACGATGCATCTGTTGTCTCGAGCTACAGACCGGTATCTATACTTCCTGCTATGCTGCCACCTACTTGAACTAAAAAAAGCTAATTTTAGAAGAAAAAGGTAATTTTAAACACTTTATTTAAGAAAAATAACAGCAAAAGATAGACCTGGAGATCGCCAAATGGTATGGTAAGAAATGAAGTAGACTACATACTAACTAATCTCCAAAACTATGTACACAACATGCAAGTGATTAATGTAAAGTATCCCAGCGACCATAGAATAATAATAATAATAATAATATAATTTATTTCTCACCACAACATGATAACAATTACAATAACCAAAACAATAACAAAATAGGAATCAATAGTGTGGGAGACTGGTACCTTTTTTTTTTTTTTTTTTTTTTTTTTTTTTTTTTTCTTTTTTTTCTTTTCCCGTGCGGAAATCCCCTCGGATACCACCTGTCGGTGGCATGTCGGACTCGAACCGACTAAAACCGCACGCCTTCGCCGGGTACTAATAGCCGGGGAACCAGGTATACCCTAGAAAGGAAGGCCCTGGTGCCCCGACATACCTCGGGTCATCTACAGACGAGTAGACGACCCCCGCCCCGTGTGGGAACCCCATGTTCCCTGTGCTCCCTGGAAGCGAGCGCGCTTCGCAACGCGCTCGCCGCCACCCCGGCCTGCTTCTGCTAGGGTGACAGATGGCCTCACCTGTCACCCCCAGGCCTGCGCTTATGGAGGACGGAGGTCGTTCTGCGACCTCCGGCGCCTGAGTCGCCTGCGCTGCCTGGCCCGTGCCCGGGCCTGGCGGGCCGGGAGAGTTCTAAACCTCTCCCGGTCCCGCTCCGCCGTCTCCTTCGCGAGCATAACTTGCTCGCAGAAGGAGACGGCAGAGTTCCACGCACTCTCGCTCCGCACGATAGCCGCAATCAGGCTATCGAGCGAGAGAACTCCCACTCCGATGGCCGCCACGAGGTCTCGCCTCTGCTCAACCCACGCCGGGCACTCTGCCAGCGTGTGGAGAGCCGTGTCCACGGTCTGGCCATCGCAGTGGTGGCACTCAGGCGTTGGCTCCTTGCGGATCAGACACAGGTGATCTCCGAAACATCCCTTCCCAGTGATCACCTGCGTCAATCGGTATGAGAGGGTCCCGTGACGCCTCTCGAGCCAATCCTCCATAACGGGTCTTACCGCCGCAATGACGGCGTGCCCGGCGCTCGGTTGCCCGAGTCGTTCCCTCCACTCCCCTATGATGACCTGGCGGAGTTGGGATTTCCGGTCATCGATTTCTCGAATCTCGGGGGATCGACCCAACTCCTGCGCCTCCTTGCGCCACTGATACAGAGCCGCAAGGGCTCTCACCTCCAGGTCCCATGGTGGAGTTCCGGCCAGGAGACTCGCCGCCTCAAAGGAGATCGTGCGGTACCCCCTTATGATCCTGATGGCCAGCATTCGCTGCGGTCGTCGCAGTATCGCGACGTTGCTGGCCTTCAGGGCCCCCGCCCATACTGGGCACCCGTAAAGGGCCATGGACCGCACAACCCCCGAGTAGAGTCTCCTGCAGGAGTCATCGGGTCCCTTCATGTTGGGCAGCAGCCGCGCCAACGCACGCGCTGCCCCAACCAACTTGGGGACCAGACCTCGGAAATGATATCCGAAGTCCCATCGGCCATCGAGTACGAGCCCCAGATACCTGATCGAGGGCTCGATGCCGATGCGAGTGCCTCCTACCGTGAGGCTAGATCCCTCAGGCGGCTTCCTCCGAAGCCCGTGGAAGAACAGGGCCTCGGACTTGTGCAGAGCCACCTCGAGACCCAGCCGCCGGATACGCTCAACGACTTGGGCAACCCCGGCCGTGGCCCTCAGGGTTGCCTCGTGGTGCATCTTGCCGCGCGCCGTCACGAGTGTGTCGTCCGCGTAGCACACGACGGCGACACCATCCAAGAAGGCACCACGAAGCACCCAGTCGTAGCCGATGTTCCACAAGAGTGGCCCTAACACCGACCCCTGCGGAACACCGCACGACATTTCACGCCTACCGAGACCGGTCCTACTGGGGTAGACGACGGCTCTCTCCGACAAATATGCCCCGACTATGCGGCGGAGGTAGAGAGGCACTTCGTGATACACGAGCGCCTCCCTGATGCAGCTCCAGGGCATAGTGTTGAACGCGTTGGCGATGTCCAAGGACACCGCCAACACCACTTCGCCCCGGGAGACTGCTTCCTCCGCCAGAGCCTTCACGCGCATGATCGCATCCACGGTGGAGCGCCCCTGACGGAAACCGTACTGGTTGTCCGCCAGATCCGGCCCAACCATCACGAGATGCTTGACGAGGCGCCTTGCAATCACTCTTTCAAAGAGCTTGCACACCTCGTCAAGCAACACTATGGGCCGGTAGGCGGACGGTGAGTCCGCCGGGCGCCCCTCCTTTCGGATGAGGACCAGTTTCCCCGTCCTCCACAATTTCGGAAACTGGCCCCGCTCGAGGCATGCGCTGAAGAACCCTCGCAGTCGGGGCTCGAGAGCCTCGTCGACTAAGGCCCGGACCCACGCTCGGCCAGGAATGCCATCGGGTCCCGGGGCGGTGTTTTTGGCTTTAAGCCGTAACACCGCCACCCTTAGTTCCACCCCGGTGACCTCAGGCACGTCGTCGTCATCCACGTTAGGCGCCTCAAGCGCCGGAGGCGGAGCCATCTGTGGCGGAGTATGCTCCACCACTCGCGTTGGGAACAGGGAGCCAACGACCCTCTCAAGCAGCTCTGGCTGAAGACACCGTGTGAGCGGCGGGGCCCATGGGCGCATCTTGCCCCTAACCATACGGTAGGGGCGTCCCCACGGATCCCGCTCCAGTGTCTCCAGCATCTCGCGGCGGGCCTCGCTCTTGGCCCGCTTTATCGCTGCCTGAAGGGTCCTCTTGGCAACCCTGTAACCCGCTAACAGCTCCGCCTCTCTCGCTGCCGCATCTTCGGGGCGGCGACGCCTCCTGCGGAACCTGGACCACTGGCGGCGCGCGGTCACGCAGGCTTGACGCAGCCGTGCGATCTCCGGCGACCACCAGTAGACCTGGCGCCTTGCAGTATTGGGCTGAGCCCTAGGCATCGCCGCATCGCAGACACGGGTCATGGCCTCCCGGAACCACTGTGCTTCAGCATCGACGTCGACAGGCCTGTCCGGCGCAGGAGCCCAGGCCTGTACGATGGCGGCTTCCAGGAGGAGGTCGCGATCTAAGCGCTTGAGCGCCCAACGTGGTTCAGGTGGTGCCGGTCTGACCGGCGCGCCATCTGCAGGGGCGGAGACGTCAAACCGAATATATCGGTGATCCGAACCTGTCTCCTCCCCGACAACGACGCGCCAGCCTTGGACACGACGCGCTAGCGAGGGGCATGCGAACGAGATGTCCACGATCGAACTACCCCTCGCCGTCACGAACGTGGCCACGGCCCCCCGGTTTAGGAGAACTAGGCCGAATCTTTCAGCCCAGTTCTCCAATGCCCTGCCCCTCGGGTTCGTGCGCAGGGAACCCCAAGCCTGCGACCAGGCGTTGAAGTCCCCCAGCACAAGAACCGGGTGGGGGCGACAGGCATCGACGACGACGGCCAGCTTTTTTTTTTTTTTTTTTTTTATTTAATTAAATAAGAAAACAGCATAACATAAAAACATGAAACACCCATAAAACACGTATTGGTTTATCTTGGGTGTGAGTGTACATTCCTCATTCCTTTATGTTTCGTTTGTTTATTCACTATAATAACAATAATTTTAATAGAAATACACTGGTAGCAGTACAATAAATAAATAAAAGGTGCAGGGTAGGTAGGCGTACAAATCTTCCAAGCGTTTGTTGACCGGTATGGTTGTTTACGTTCGATAACAGTATGTTATTCGCACCTACTTTTACTACTACCTACTTTTACGAGTTCGCTTAGAGTCTATATAGGGTGATTGGTAACTAGTACTTTTTAAATAATATAAGTGCATTAATTATTTTAAAGGCATATGCATATATTATATATCAGATGTATTTATTTATTAATTATATAAATTGTAAAGGTTCATTTTAGCTTACTGTTTGCAGGTAGGTAAATATTTTTGACTATTCGTTTTATGTTGAGTAAATCTATTTTATTCCTTGTTTCTAATGGTAGTTCATTTATAAGTCTTGGTACGAGGTAGTCGTTAGTTCGCTTGCCGTAGTAGTTGTTAGCTTTTTTGGTAGTTAGCATTTTATTTACAATTTGACGGGTCATAATGGGGTGTTTTTTTAGATTACTATTGAATTTAAAATAATTTTCTATAATTATCACCATTTTTACTTTCTCATGAACGGGTATTATTTTACAAAATTGAAACAATTTTTCATCATCATAATTAAATTGTATACGTACTTTTTTGGGTACAATAGCCTTTAACAAACGAAGTTGTAAGGAATGAATTTTTTGCAGATATGATGGAAATGTCCGTCCATAACTACTGAGTCCATATAGTATAATACTCTCCGCTAAGGCTGTATACATATCTAACAAAATAGGGAAAGGTATTTTATATTTAAGTATATAGAATTTTGCTAAAATGGCGCGTAGTTTATCACACACAGTTTCAATTTGAGCAGACCAATTAAACCTATCGTCTATTATTACTCCTAAATACGTGGTTTGAGAAACTTTATTAAGGCGTTCGCAATTACATTGAGTTGTTCTACCATGCAAACAGTCGTGATCATGGGCAATCAATTTAATGTCAGAGCCACTGTACTTTTTATTATAGATCGATGACACATGAAGCAGTTTCGTTTTCTGCGCATTCAGGACTAACCCTACATCATGAGACCACTTTGTTAGAAGCGTGAAATCTGTTTGTAGTCGATTCATCGCTACTTCTATATCACGATCAGCCGAAATGAGACAGGTATCATCAGCATACTGATAAACAACACAGTTCTTTATGATGTTGTTCATGTCGTTCACATAGGCAAGATAATGCAGAGGGCCTAGTACAGATCCCTGCGCTGTTCCCCCCACAACTTTAACCTGCTCACTCAAGTCTTCATTTATCTTTACGTGATAGGACCGGTTTTTTAAATAGTCTGCACACCAAGCTAGAGGGGGACCGCGTATGCCACTGCATTCTAATTTTTGTAGCAGTGTGTCATGCCTCAAGGTGTCGAATGCTTTACTATAATCTATGAAGACCATGAGAACATGCTTTTTTTCATCTAATCTGCCGTTTACATAATCTGTAAAACTGGAGAGTAGTTGCGTTGTACTCTTTTTAGGCTGGAAACCGAACTGATTATCTGATATAATTTGGTGTTGTCTATAAAAGTTATGAATTTCATTACAAATGTATTTTTCTACTACTTTGTCAATTATAGGTAATATAGTAATAGGCCTATAGTTGCTGTACTTATTAGGTGGTCCTTTTTTATAGATTGGTCTAACTAAGCCTACCTTAAGTTCGTCTGGGTAAGAGCTCTTATTCAGACTTTCTTTAGTTAATTTTGCAATTGCATAGGATAACTTTTCTGCTGTGATTTTAATGTCTATTGGTTTAATTTTGTCTATTCCAGGAGATTTATTGGTTTTAATGTTTTTAATTATTTTAAGTATGTCTGTTTTTGTAGGTTTTTTTAATAATATGGAAACGTTTGCATTTTTGACATAAGAGTTAGGGTCGAGTAGGGAGATTTTGCATTTAGGTACTATAACTTTTACTGAGTTTTCGAATTCTTTAGCAAAATTATTGGCTATAGTTTTACCACAACAGTTTTGTTGGCTAAATGCCTTTAAAATTATGCTGTCCAAAGAGGACTTCAGTCGACCTGTCATCCCATTTAATATTTCCCACAGTTTTTTGGGATTGCCCCTATATGTATTGATTTCCTTTTTGTAGAATTGATTTCTGGTTTTCTGTACAGTTTTGTTACATTTATTGCGTAATTGTGTATATTCTAATTTAAGTACTTTGTTTGTTGTATCTTTTTTTAATTCTATGAGTTTTTCGTCTTTCAGTTTACACATTTTAATTATTTTGTTATTAACCCATTTCTTTTTGTTCCTATCAGATGAGATTAACTTTGTTTGATATTTAGATTTTTCGTAAGTTATCTATATTAGTTTTAATTATACTATATATTTTGTTTGGACAGGTGAGATTTTCTATGTTGTTCCACACGATACTGTTTAGCTCCTTCTCAAAAACGGATTTATCATACCGCAGCACATAATTACAATCACTCTGTATACTTGCTGTACACGGGAGCGAGGCAACAGTGACGCGATGGTCCGCTAGTACTGTACCGAGCGCCGCACAATACACATCTTGCGTGCGGGATCTTATAAATATATGATCGATACAGGTTTTTGTCAAAATATCTTTTTTAAATTCAATTCTTGTATAGTCTTTGATCCCGCACATAAGACCGTGTTCGTACATTAAGTTCAGATACAGTTGCACTATGGAAGTCTTGGATTTAAGATCTATATTTATATCTCCAATAAGTATGAGATCCTCTGATTGAAAGTTCCTGAGAATGTTGCCTAGTTCGGAGAGAAAGCGAGTCTTATTACACGCCGGTGGTCTATAAAGTGCAAACAGAACTACGGTCATGTTGGATTTTGTAGTTATTTTGCCTACAATGCTTTCCGCGTGAATAGTGGTGGTTTTGTAAGGCGTAAATTTGTGACTTTTGTGTACATAAACGATTATACCACCGCCTTTCTGCTTTTTTCGCAGTTCTGTATGCATATCATAGTTAGGTATGTGATATAACGAGCTTATGCGTTCAGATATACCCACTTCGGTCAGCACAATAATATCTACATTTCTGGTTGAGTTAATTAGTAGTAATTCGATTTTAGAGAAGTTTTTAATTATTGAACGAATGTTAACATGAAGACAAGTTAGGTAGCCTGCTTTATTATAAGGGTTAGGTAGCTGTTCAAAATAATATGAGATGGTTGGGCAGTCGAGTAGTTCGGTTATGTTATCTTGGATGTCTTCCATTTTTAGGGTCATTTTTATTATTATTTTGTTAGGCAATTAATATTACGAAGAAATTAAAAAATGCACAATATTACGAATGAGTGAGGTTTTTGATATCACTCTCAGAGCGTAGGACAATGACTTTCGCGTTATCGGTTTTACGTAAAAGTACCCTACCTTCTCTGCACCAAATATATTTATAGGTCTCTTTTAGTTCCTGCTTGGCTTTCCAGAGTAGATTCTTTACATGCGGGGTAATGCCTTCGCGTATAAATATTTTGTTCTCATTTATTATTGTGTCACAACCAGTAACTACATCGGAGACCTGTACGGATATTTTTCGAGCCGCGTCTACCCACTGTCTTTTCATTTCTTCATTTTGAAGCTTGATATGAAGAGTTCCAAGTTTTCCTACCTTAGTAGGCATTCGCTTTACCTCCTTCACCTCCTCTGGATTCCTTTTTAGTTTACTCGCAAGTCCTCTGGCGATGACTCTTAGATTTTCTTTATCTTGAGTAGGAATTCCTTGGACTTCAACCATTTTTTTTAGTTCTCTTTGTTCGTATTCATTTAGACGTTGCTCTTGCGCCTCCAATCTTCTTTCTAGGTATTTGTTGCGGTTTACAAGATCAGTATTTTTCTTATCAAGCTCTTTGATCTTTTCTTTGAATGCTTCTATGCTTTCCAAACATTCATCCATTTTATCACTTGTAAACTGCACTGCCTGTTGCAGTTCTTTGAGATCACGCTTGAACACTTGATCCATGTGTTTAGTGATGTCAGCTACGAGTTTCTTTGTGTCGATTGGGTATATAGCTCCATCATCCTGCACGTCATCATCCTCATCATCTTCTCCTTTGTCCGGGACTGCAAACGAAAATCTTTTAGGTGATTTAGCCGCGCACTGATGGCAAGTCCACTCGAGGTTTTCGGCTGCTTGCAGAAGACCAAGCTGTTTTGCGGTGAGCTCGGTGCAGGTGCTGCTTGCGTGTGTCACACTGCTACATTTTTTGCACTCCAGTCCTGGGAACTTCTTGGTTATGACTTTATTGCAACGAGTACATTTTGCCATCTTGTGGGTGATTGAGAAACTTTGTAACCGAGTTGATACGTGTTTACTATGCAACGATCGAACGAGGAATAACTCCATTGCTCGTACTCAGTTAGGTTTCGGTTCGGCGTGAAATAAGCGGCCACGACCGCTATATCTCCAACTATCGCCGCTACACAGCCCCGTCCCCTTGCAACTACTGCAAGAGGTGGAGTGCCGGCTGCGGTACCGTGCACCAGGGCCGCCGTGCCGTCCAAGTCGGTCTCCCAGGCAGGCCCGAGAAACCGATGGACATATGGCTCGGCGATAGCGGCGATGTTGATGGACCACTGTGCCATGCTCTGGAGCAGAAGATCCTGAGCATCGGCACCGTGGCCTACGTTCACCTGGAGGATGCGGAGATGTGGATCCATCACTGGACTTCCATCCCCGCATCCCGCAGCGAACTTTGCGGCTGTCCAGCGGCACTCTCCGTCTGGATCAGCGGTTCGGAGGCGGAAGGTCGGCCTCCCGGCTTCGGTCGCGATAGGGCACAGGCCTTACCACCAACCCGGTGGTCGGCAGGCTTGCCCCCCGCTGCGCACCTAAAGCAACGCAGCGGAGCGTTGCAGCCACCCGCCTTGTGACCGGGCTGGCCACAGCGGAAGCATCGGTCACCTACGGTGGCCTCCGCCGTGCAGTGCACCCCTACGTGACCCACCGACAGGCACCTGAAGCACCTTGCCGGTCGGGCCTGCAGGAGTCGTGCCTGCGCCCTCAGGAAACCTCCGACCAGGAGGCTCCGTCCATCGGCGACCTTCTGGGCCGCCGCGATGGGGCAGCTGACAACCGCTGCCCCCTGTCCACCGGGGCCGAAGCGTATTGCTCCGGCCTTCACGCTGTCCAGAGGGCAGCTTCCCGTCTCCGCCACGGCGAGTCTGAGCTCGTCCGCCGTGACAGAGTCGTCCAGGCCCGTAATGCGAACTTCTGCGCATTTAGTGGGTCTGGACACTCGGACGTCAGCTGCATCCAGTGACTCCCTCAGCTTAGCCGCTAGGGCGTCGGCTTTGGGGCCACTGGTAGCGCCGGCGACCTCGAGGAGCCGGGCTCCCGTCCGTGTGTTTTTACACCGGACGCCCGGAATCTCGAGGGCTTTGAGGTCCACGTTGGCCTTGACTTTCGTCAAGACCTCGGCGTACCCCACGCCCCTCTCCGCTGCCTCCGCCGTCAAAGTGATAACGACGGCCGAGGAGCGAGGGGCGCGGAGCTTCCTCGGCGTTCCCTTCGCGGCGGCGGCGGCGTCCCTCCTCGCCTTCTTGGCCGCTTTTTTGGCGGCCTTCCGCCTCTTTTTACTGTCCTCGGCCACCGTCCAGCCCCGCTCCAACGGGCGCTGTGCGGTGTCAGCCGGGGCCGAGACTGGGGCTTGGGTTGGGGCCGCCTTGCCCTTCCCTTTGCCCTTTCCGGTCTTCTGGGGCGGGGGCGCTGATGACGGCCCAGCCACCCTAGCTGCTGGCTGGGCTGTTAGGCCCGCCCTGGCAGCGGCCGCATAGGTTGCCCTTGGCGGAGCCAGAAGTGGGCGACAACGGGCGCTCTCTATTGCGGAGATGCGCCTCATTATACGCTCCTCCATCTCCGCCACGAGTCGGACTAAGTCCGGCTCCTTACGGGCGGACAACGCCACAGGTGCCGAAGACGCTGGTGTGGCACCAGCGTGGGCACGAGCCTTGGCGAGATCCGCCTCGAGGCGGGCTCTCTCCCTAGCGTGGGCCTTGCTCTCGGCCACGAGGAGTCGTCCCGCCTCGATTATGGAGCGCACGACCGCTACCAGGGCCTCCTGTTCGGGACCCTTGGCTACCCCGGACTTCTGGAGCAGGCAATCGGCCACGCCGATTGCCTCCTCGATCTGGTCCACGGGGTTGCCGGTTTTGCTCTGCTTCCGCTCACCCTCCCTCTCGCTCCTCACCTCGGTCACGTCTGTCGACCTCTCGGACGCGACCCTCTTCACGGGAGTGTAGGAGCGTAGGGGCTCCGTCTTCTGCTCCTGGGCAACTCTAGGAAGTCGGCCTCCGCCGCGAGCGCCTCTGCGGCTTGTGCCGACTTTGGGAGCCGAGGCTTCATCGCTCGAGGCCGACTCCAATTGCCTCTTCAGGCCCAGGCGAAGCGAGCGCCTTTTGCGCTTTGGAGTACCCTTCTGGTGCTGCTCCGCAGCTGAGACCATAGGGGTACTCGCTCCGCTCATCTCCGAGGCAGTGTCGGTGTTCGACACTATCTCCATGTTTCTTGCGTCCTCCGCGTAATTTCGGTTGCCGGATTTACTGCTCGGCAACGGGCAGGTTAGACAAAGGTTGCTCCCCCCAGAGTACGTTTGGGAGCTGCCGGAGCCGTCTGGCTCCGGGAGGGATTCTCCAGACGCAGTGCGTCTGGTACCCTCCTGGGTAGATTTATCAATCTTTGGGCCCATGTCATAATGTTAAGTTTAACGTCCTTCGACGGGGACGCCTTCGGCACTAGACTCCCTCCAGTGACTCAGCCCCTTGCCAGGCGTCAGAACGTGGGCTTAGAGCATTTTTTATAGAGGTTTACGTCCTCGCGGATCCGAAGATCCACCGGTCCTGTCCATTCAGGATTACGGCTGGGCCGGACGGGGTCTGCACCAGACCGGGTCCGTCCGCCCCAGGGTTTTTTATAGAGGTTGCCTTCCTCGTAGCCCTCGAAGAGCCGTCATTCCTGACCGTTGCCAGTCAGGATTACGACATGGCCGGACGGTGGTCTGCGTCAGACCAGTGTCCCCCACCTCTGGACAGAGCCAGCTGCAGTGGACCCGTCCGCCCCCAGCCCGCTCTCCCCTATGCCCTCTGCCAAACAGAGGGACACGCGGAAAGCAGCCCTCCGAACAGCCCTTGACGGGCCGTTCCCACCTCGGCCGGAATTGGCCGCAGGCGGCAGCGCCTCCCCCACCTAGGGAGAGAGGCGCTGCCGTCTCCGTTGCCCAGGGTGCACCACAAGGAGGTTCCGGACCACGCACCCCGATCCGGACCACGCACCCCTTCCGGACCACGCACCCCTCCGGACCACGCACCCCAAAAAAGAGACTAAGGTAGGCTTTTGGCCTGTATTTCAGGTCACCAGGTCTTCCCCTCTTTACATTGTTTTAGGATTTATTCTTAACAAATTGTGTAGGTTTTAGATTGCATTTCGTATGTGTGTGCACGTGTGGGTGTGTATGTGTGCATGTGTATGTGTGTGTCTTTTGTTCTGCGTTTGCATGGTATCACTACCCAGGGATATCAAGATTTTTTTCTGTTTCGCTGTAATTGAGTTGTTGGAGCCAGTTTGTTAGTTTCATTTTGCAGTGTTTTTTTGTTAGGTGGAGTATGCCTAGGGTACCGTTTATTTTATTATATAGGAAACCTCCAAGGTGACAAAAAAAGCGCTTTGCAAATTTTGTGCGTTGGGAGTGTTGGAGTCGATCTACTGGATTCACTCGCCTTCTATTGACAGGACATGGTGGATGATAATCCAATAGGCTATGTTGCCTAAGTATTGTTGCTAGCAGGAACAGTTGTCGTACTGTAAGGACTTTAGTGTCTCTGTATAATTGGTGTGTGGGGTAGCGATACGGAAGATGGTAGGATACTTTGAGGATAGCTCTCTGCGTTCTCTCTAGGTCTATCATGTTGGATTTTGGCGCTCCTCCCCAGGAAGTGATGCAGTAGGACAATAAGGACTGGGCCAATGCCAGATAAACCGTTTTTTTTAATTTGTCATCTGCTACCCTCCTCATTGTTTTGAAGACGTACATCAGTTTGCGTAACCTTGAATTAAGACTGTCAATATGTTCCTGAAACCTCATACAACTATCGACAATCACACCAAGGTATTTCACTTTATCTGTTCTGTTTAGAGTACTGCAATTACATAGGTAATCGTGCGGGTTTAGGCAGAAGTGAGCAGTAATTTTGTAAGAATCGACGTGTGACGCTGCGGTTGCGTTGAGAGAGAAGGCGATGTAGTTAGATTTATCTGCATTTAATGTTAGAACACTTCTTCGAAGCCAATTAGTCACAGCGTTGAGACCCGATTGCGCACACTTAAAGACGCTATCCCATGTGTTGTCACTAAAGAGCAGAACGGTGTCGTCAGCAAAAGTTATAATTTTGCCATTATGTAAAGTAAGCCTACCCAGGTCGTTAATGTAGATAAGGAAGAGCGTAGGGCCAAGGACGCTGCCCTGGGGCGTTCCATACGTCACTATTCGGTCTTCGCTTATAAAGTCATCCACCTTAACGCTCTGGGAACGCTCACTAAGGTAGTCCTCAAATAGCCCAAGTTGTTGCCCCCTGATGCCAACGTTTTCCATTTTTTGCATTAGGATGGAAACAGAGACCGTGTCAAATGCTTTTGCTAGATCTAGAAAGATACCTATGACCTTTTTCCCACGATCCAGGTTCTCGACCACATAACTTGTTAGATCATGTACGGCGTCAGACGTCGATCTACCCGCTCGGAAACCATATTGTGTCTGGGAAAGTATTTTTTGGTTTTCTAAATAGTTGACCAATCTTGTATTCATGATACGTTCCAGTATTTTCGACAGAGCGGGAAGGACAGCTATGGGCCTATAGTTGTTGACACACTCTCTGCTCCCACTCTTGTAGATTGGGTGTATAATCGACTTCTTAAAGATTTCAGGAAATCTACCTGTGGTTAGAGCTAGGTTGCAGATATGTGTGAGTGGGGGTACAAATATCGCTCGGTGTTTTTTAAGTAAGTTGCTAGAGATTTCGTCCCAGTCTACAGCACAGTCACCACGAAGAGACATAATTAGGGTTTCCACCTCTTCCACGTCAGTAGGTAACAGTGCCATGGATTGAATGTTTTTGCAGGTGATTGTTTCTGTGAGGTCACCCGCTGTGTTCATTGTTTTTTCTGCTAGGTTTTTTCCAATATCAGCGAAGAAGTCATTTATTTTATTTACAGAAGTATGTGGAGATTTGGATAATGTTAGTAGCTGGGAATTATTTTCTTTCTTTTTGCTTCTATTGGTTATGTTATTAATAGCCGTCCATAATTGTCGTGTGTTATTCCCTGCCCTGTGTATTTCTCGTTTATCATACTCTATTTTAGCCTTTTTAAGCTGATTATTGCAATAGTTTCTATATCTAGAAAAGGATAGTTTTAAAATTTCATTGTTGGGTGTTTTTTTGTATTGTTTGTGCAAGCTGTCTCTGTGTCGTATGCATCGAAGCAAACCCGGGGTGATCCAATCCTTGTAGCCGCTTTTCTTCTCAGGCGGACTACTCACCGGCTGACCCAGTGGAGAGATCTATGAGATTACCTCAGGGCGCCTTCTAAGAGAAAAGAAGTGTGTGCGTGTGGGAAACCTACGGGACTCTTTAGAGGAAAACAACTTACACCTCAGTCATACATACATGTATATTTCAAAACAAAATTAAATTTACAATAAAAAAAATCAGAGGGTATAAAAAAAACCGCAGCGGAGCGCGTCAGAGCCGAGCTGATGGTGCTCGGTGCCTCCTCGTCGTCCCTCCAGGAGGTTACTTCCTCTTCCGCCCGAGTCGGCTATTTATATTAGATACGGATAAAAGTTTAACAAATTACAATTATAAGTTTAAGTACGTAACTCTTGGGTACGGCTGTCCGCTTGCGTCGTGAGCCGCGCAATCACCAGCTTTGCCAGAGGGTACCGAGAAACTTGAGTCTGTACCAGAAGGCCACAAAAGAGCAAGCACGCCGTCTAAGACTGACTGTCTTGACCCCGAAATCTGGGACCCTACGAATGGATTAGCACTCATATAATTAAACAGGTTCCAGAAACAAATAGGTTTAAGTAGAATTAAGAACATACTCACCACTTTAGTGTGGGTACTTTAAACAGACTACATATTACGAAATTCAAATTACACGACAATCAAAACACTATATAAGATCGGAAGGCACGAGATAGCAGTGTCTCCCGTGGCAGAAAGCCGGACTTATATATCTTCGGTTAACGAAGCTTCCAGAAAATAACCCCTCTTCAACATTTTACTTTGACATTTAATATCAGTGAACACAGAAGATCAAAACTGTAGTTATAAACTACCTTAGATAAATTAAAAACAATGCAACGCGGCTAATAGATGTAGCTTTTAACAAGACCAACAAATGTACAAAAAAATAACTGTTACACCACCCCCTCCCTCAAAGTATTCCCTGCGTAGTGTGCGCAGGGAATATCCTCAACAGGGCCAAAATCCATATAAGTGGTTTTACGAACCCCGTGGTTTAGGAAAACATTCTATACTATGACTCGCGACTACAAAGCCTGTGGCTATCCATATAGGACACCACATGACATAACCTGAAGCCATCCATATGGGACCCAAACACGACAGTAGGCCGGAAGCAATCCTCATAGGACACAAATAAGAAAAATTTTGACGTAGTCCGAGACCACAATTGAAAGAACATTTCCCATGTAGGAAATGTAGTGAATGGACCCCTCAGGTCACAAAGGGGTGTCCTGAGAAGGTCTAGTCAGTTATAACTACACCGGCTAACCTATCTAGAAGGTATCTAGCCCTAACTCTAATAAGACAATTTATAATACGAAACGGAGTCACCTGAAGAAAAAACCTGTTCCAGTTCAAAGACCTTAAGCCCGCTGACAGACCATGTCAGAGGCGGCAAAGGCAGGAACAGCGGCGATGGCATTAAAGCTGCCACGCCGGATAAGCCGCAAAGCAGTACGCATCTCACTTCGCAATCCGACAACTGTATCCTCAGGATTCTCTGAAATCCCCATGGAAGACAGTTCATTAATAAGTTCATCAATTTTAAGGCAGTTAATGCACATACATAAATGTGCCATGGTGGTTTACAATTCATTTTCGATTATACAAAAAAATAATCTTAACAAGTTAACAAACCAGTAATGCAGACTTAATGTCTTTTACAGTTCAAAAAAAAGTAAAAAATAATGATATTGAGTAGACTTCTTCACTAATAACAGAGTGTGAGAAGGTCAAAGTAAATTAATATTTAAAAAAATATTATAACAAAATATTAAAACATCAAGTAATATCTCAAAGTACAAAATAATGCTACCGAGTATATTTCTTCACTATTAAGTGTGAGAAAGCTAAAGCAAAATAATACTTTTAACAAATATTATAATAAAATATTAAAATATCAAGTTATATTTCAAAGTAAAAACTGAGTATACTTCTTCACTATTAAGTGTGAGAAAGCTAAAGCACACTAATATTTTTAACAAATATTGTAATAAAATATTAAAATATCAAGTAATATTTCAAAGTAGAAACTGAGTATACTTCTTCACTATTAAGTGTGAGAAAGCTAAAGCACACTAATATTTTTAACAAATATTACAATAAAATATTAAAATATCAAGTAATATTTCAAAGTAGAAACTGAGTATACTTCTTCACTATTAAGTGTGAGAAGGTTAAAGCACACTAATATTTTTAACAAATATTATAATAAAATATTAAAACATTAAGTAATTCTCAAAACTTGAGAAGCAAATTCAACTAAAGACAAAGATATTCTTGTTTCACAATTCAAGACACAAGTTATACTATCTCTAGAACATTAACACAGTAATCCAATGAAATGACAAAGTTTTTTATTATAAAAGTTAATTCGCCAAAAAAAATTTAAGACAAGTTATATTATCTTTAGAATATTGACATAGTAATCCAATGAATTGACAAAGTTTAATTATCATAAAAGTTATTTCAACATAAATTTTAAGTAGGGTATGTATATCACAAAACTATTTTATTCTAATTTTAAACCAGTAGGTTATATAAAAAATGGAGGGTACATAAAACTTTATAAGTTAAGTTAAGTTTCATGTAAATTACACCAGTAGTACTGGGAAAAAAAACACACTGAATATACACGTATGCACAACTTCACGCTACGGACCTCAAAGGTACGAACAGAAGTAGCTAACTCAAAAAAAAAAAACAAAAATTTAGGCCAGAAAATGTTTCAAAACTTACCCGAAATATGTGCAGTAGGAATTTTGAGTTAAATTTGGAATTTAGGTGTCTCACTGATAGGCTGAAAATACAATGAGGGTAAAATTATTACATGCGTACTGCACCCGCACAACCAATTAACGTCCTGGGGAGTATCGGACGGAGGGAAGTGTCTCCTCCAAAGTGAATACCCTCAGGCACCCTCACACAGCACACACACAGAGGTTTGGATCACTGGCCAAACGTTGGTCGCCAATTTGTAGCCGCTTTTCTTCTCAGGCGGACTACTCACCGGCTGACCCAGTGGAGAGATCTATGAGATTACCTCAGGGCGCCTTCTAAGAGAAAAGAAGTGTGTGCGTGTGGGAAACCTACGGGACTCTTTAGAGGAAAACAACTTACACCTCAGTCATACATACATGTATATTTCAAAACAAAATTAAATTTACAATAAAAAAAATCAGAGGGTATAAAAAAAACCGCAGCGGAGCGCGTCAGAGCCGAGCTGATGGTGCTCGGTGCCTCCTCGTCGTCCCTCCAGGAGGTTACTTCCTCTTCCGCCCGAGTCGGCTATTTATATTAGATACGGATAAAAGTTTAACAAATTACAATTATAAGTTTAAGTACGTAACTCTTGGGTACGGCTGTCCGCTTGCGTCGTGAGCCGCGCAATCACCAGCTTTGCCAGAGGGTACCGAGAAACTTGAGTCTGTACCAGAAGGCCACAAAAGAGCAAGCACGCCGTCTAAGACTGACTGTCTTGACCCCGAAATCTGGGACCCTACGAATGGATTAGCACTCATATAATTAAACAGGTTCCAGAAACAAATAGGTTTAAGTAGAATTAAGAACATACTCACCACTTTAGTGTGGGTACTTTAAACAGACTACATATTACGAAATTCAAATTACACGACAATCAAAACACTATATAAGATCGGAAGGCACGAGATAGCAGTGTCTCCCGTGGCAGAAAGCCGGACTTATATATCTTCGGTTAACGAAGCTTCCAGAAAATAACCCCTCTTCAACATTTTACTTTGACATTTAATATCAGTGAACACAGAAGATCAAAACTGTAGTTATAAACTACCTTAGATAAATTAAAAACAATGCAACGCGGCTAATAGATGTAGCTTTTAACAAGACCAACAAATGTACAAAAAAATAACTGTTACACCACCCCCTCCCTCAAAGTATTCCCTGCGTAGTGTGCGCAGGGAATATCCTCAACAGGGCCAAAATCCATATAAGTGGTTTTACGAACCCCGTGGTTTAGGAAAACATTCTATACTATGACTCGCGACTACAAAGCCTGTGGCTATCCATATAGGACACCACATGACATAACCTGAAGCCATCCATATGGGACCCAAACACGACAGTAGGCCGGAAGCAATCCTCATAGGACACAAATAAGAAAAATTTTGACGTAGTCCGAGACCACAATTGAAAGAACATTTCCCATGTAGGAAATGTAGTGAATGGACCCCTCAGGTCACAAAGGGGTGTCCTGAGAAGGTCTAGTCAGTTATAACTACACCGGCTAACCTATCTAGAAGGTATCTAGCCCTAACTCTAATAAGACAATTTATAATACGAAACGGAGTCACCTGAAGAAAAAACCTGTTCCAGTTCAAAGACCTTAAGCCCGCTGACAGACCATGTCAGAGGCGGCAAAGGCAGGAACAGCGGCGATGGCATTAAAGCTGCCACGCCGGATAAGCCGCAAAGCAGTACGCATCTCACTTCGCAATCCGACAACTGTATCCTCAGGATTCTCTGAAATCCCCATGGAAGACAGTTCATTAATAAGTTCATCAATTTTAAGGCAGTTAATGCACATACATAAATGTGCCATGGTGGTTTACAATTCATTTTCGATTATACAAAAAAATAATCTTAACAAGTTAACAAACCAGTAATGCAGACTTAATGTCTTTTACAGTTCAAAAAAAAGTAAAAAATAATGATATTGAGTAGACTTCTTCACTAATAACAGAGTGTGAGAAGGTCAAAGTAAATTAATATTTAAAAAAATATTATAACAAAATATTAAAACATCAAGTAATATCTCAAAGTACAAAATAATGCTACCGAGTATATTTCTTCACTATTAAGTGTGAGAAAGCTAAAGCAAAATAATACTTTTAACAAATATTATAATAAAATATTAAAATATCAAGTTATATTTCAAAGTAAAAACTGAGTATACTTCTTCACTATTAAGTGTGAGAAAGCTAAAGCACACTAATATTTTTAACAAATATTGTAATAAAATATTAAAATATCAAGTAATATTTCAAAGTAGAAACTGAGTATACTTCTTCACTATTAAGTGTGAGAAAGCTAAAGCACACTAATATTTTTAACAAATATTACAATAAAATATTAAAATATCAAGTAATATTTCAAAGTAGAAACTGAGTATACTTCTTCACTATTAAGTGTGAGAAGGTTAAAGCACACTAATATTTTTAACAAATATTATAATAAAATATTAAAACATTAAGTAATTCTCAAAACTTGAGAAGCAAATTCAACTAAAGACAAAGATATTCTTGTTTCACAATTCAAGACACAAGTTATACTATCTCTAGAACATTAACACAGTAATCCAATGAAATGACAAAGTTTTTTATTATAAAAGTTAATTCGCCAAAAAAAATTTAAGACAAGTTATATTATCTTTAGAATATTGACATAGTAATCCAATGAATTGACAAAGTTTAATTATCATAAAAGTTATTTCAACATAAATTTTAAGTAGGGTATGTATATCACAAAACTATTTTATTCTAATTTTAAACCAGTAGGTTATATAAAAAATGGAGGGTACATAAAACTTTATAAGTTAAGTTAAGTTTCATGTAAATTACACCAGTAGTACTGGGAAAAAAAACACACTGAATATACACGTATGCACAACTTCACGCTACGGACCTCAAAGGTACGAACAGAAGTAGCTAACTCAAAAAAAAAAACAAAAATTTAGGCCAGAAAATGTTTCAAAACTTACCCGAAATATGTGCAGTAGGAATTTTGAGTTAAATTTGGAATTTAGGTGTCTCACTGATAGGCTGAAAATACAATGAGGGTAAAATTATTACATGCGTACTGCACCCGCACAACCAATTAACGTCCTGGGGAGTATCGGACGGAGGGAAGTGTCTCCTCCAAAGTGAATACCCTCAGGCACCCTCACACAGCACACACACAGAGGTTTGGATCACTGGCCAAACGTTGGTCGCCAATTTGTAGCCGCTTTTCTTCTCAGGCGGACTACTCACCGGCTGACCCAGTGGAGAGATCTATGAGATTACCTCAGGGCGCCTTCTAAGAGAAAAGAAGTGTGTGCGTGTGGGAAACCTACGGGACTCTTTAGAGGAAAACAACTTACACCTCAGTCATACATACATGTATATTTCAAAACAAAATTAAATTTACAATAAAAAAAATCAGAGGGTATAAAAAAAACCGCAGCGGAGCGCGTCAGAGCCGAGCTGATGGTGCTCGGTGCCTCCTCGTCGTCCCTCCAGGAGGTTACTTCCTCTTCCGCCCGAGTCGGCTATTTATATTAGATACGGATAAAAGTTTAACAAATTACAATTATAAGTTTAAGTACGTAACTCTTGGGTACGGCTGTCCGCTTGCGTCGTGAGCCGCGCAATCACCAGCTTTGCCAGAGGGTACCGAGAAACTTGAGTCTGTACCAGAAGGCCACAAAAGAGCAAGCACGCCGTCTAAGACTGACTGTCTTGACCCCGAAATCTGGGACCCTACGAATGGATTAGCACTCATATAATTAAACAGGTTCCAGAAACAAATAGGTTTAAGTAGAATTAAGAACATACTCACCACTTTAGTGTGGGTACTTTAAACAGACTACATATTACGAAATTCAAATTACACGACAATCAAAACACTATATAAGATCGGAAGGCACGAGATAGCAGTGTCTCCCGTGGCAGAAAGCCGGACTTATATATCTTCGGTTAACGAAGCTTCCAGAAAATAACCCCTCTTCAACATTTTACTTTGACATTTAATATCAGTGAACACAGAAGATCAAAACTGTAGTTATAAACTACCTTAGATAAATTAAAAACAATGCAACGCGGCTAATAGATGTAGCTTTTAACAAGACCAACAAATGTACAAAAAAATAACTGTTACATCCTTAACTATCTTTTTTCGGTTGGGCACTTTAACAATTTTTGAGTTATTTTTAATGGCCTGTCTAATAAGATTTACCATTGTATCAGCTGCCAGGTTTGCGTCGTGCATGTTGTATATATCGCTGAAGTTAATTTGATTTATGTCCCTGTCTAATTGCTTATAGTTAATACGGTTTCTTGTTTTTTTAGCGACTATTCTTTTAGTTTTTGTTGCGAGAAACAACAGAACAGTTTCATGGTCGGTTAGGGCGGAGTGGGCAACTAGTACTGTGGCAGGTAGCACAGTCTTTAGTATAAAGTGGTCTATACATGCATTTTGACGAGTAGGTATGTTGTGGGCTGGTAGCAAGCCATAAGTGGCTAGCAGAGTGAGGTAACTTAGTTTGTCTGTATCTCGGTGGTCGGGATGAATGTTGATGTTTATGTCTCCAGTTATTACGATGTTATCATATTTTTCTATTGTTAGTAGTATATTACCTAAGTTGTTCAAGAAGTTAGGAATGTCTCTGTACCTAGGTGGCCGGTACAACGCTAGTATGATAATATTCCTATTAAGTTTTATAAGCAATCCGTTAGCACCTGGAAAAGAAGGTTATTCCACAGTAACTTTAATGTCTTCGCGTACATAAACTAAGACGCCCTCATTTTGTGTAAAATTATTTGTGGTTTGGAAATGGTTGTAGCCTGTCAGGTCAGGTATAGTTGGGGCAGTACGCAGCCAGCATTCTGTTAAGACTATTACGTCCCAATCCACCTTTGTTCTAGATAGTATAGTGTAGAACCCGTTGATGTTTTTCGAGACACTCCTAATGTTTTGGTTTAGGACCTTAAGCGAATATTCAGGTTCAAAGTCAGTAGGGGTACAGTCATCTAGTTCGCAGCGATACGATTCAGAAACAGATACAGCGTCTATGTTGTTTATATTGTCTTGGGCAGTATCGAATAGTGGGAGTAATGGTTGTTAACGTATGCAGTTAATATTAGGCTTTTAGTTATTATTTCGGAGTTTTGAAGTATGGTTTTTTTATGATATTTGATTATAGGCTGGGATTCGTAATTATAAGTATGGAGTAGTACGACGTTGCGTTTTGGTGTAGTTATGTTCTTGTGTTTTGTTTGTGTGTAAGGGGTTAGTAGTGTGTAGTGTATTTTGTAACTTTGCGAATGTATTGTATTAGTAACTGTATTTGTTTTGTATATGTTTTCATAGTGTTTATATGTATGTATGTTTGCATGTGTCCGAGTTAGGTAGGTTATAATACTTTTAAAATAAATGGCAGTATAAGAACAATAAGAGTAAAGATATGGAAGTACTTTGCATGCAATAAAGTTAATTACAGTAATGTTAAAGAGGAAAAACTTAACTAGTCACTTGGTTTTCTTCAGCTTTTCGATGTCTTCTTCGCAGCTTATGCGAAGGCGGGTCTCATTCGACCTACGTTTCAGATACACTTTGCCAAAGGATGTCCAGCAGTGTTCGTAGTTGTAGTCCTTAGCAAACATTCTAGCCAGGTAATGTAGTCGTCGCGCTGGCGCAGTAAGGGATTCAGATAGAATGGTGAGAGCCACGCTGAATATGCAGTCTTCAAAGAAAAGTAGAAAAACCTATGAGAATAACGTAAAAAGTACTTTAAAAACAATGAAATTGAAATACAAACATACAAAAAATCACTTTGCGACGACTTAGAATACCTACATACTCGACAAGAAATATATACAGTGCAAAACTTTCACGATGAAATTATTTCTGCTATAAATAATAGCCTCAAAAAAGCTAAAACAACCTCACAGCAAAATAACAACATTTCTGTTATTTCACCGAATACTAAAAAAATGATGTTAAGACGACAATATTTACAAAAAATGAAACTAAAACAAGGAGTATGAAAAATGAGTTAAAAGCTCTCTACAAACTTATTAGCAAACGTATTAATCTAGACTACAAATCTCACCGTAGGAATACTATTGAAAAACATATAACTCAGTCCGGAAGTTTAAAGAGAGCCATTAGAGAATTAAGAACACATACGAACTGGATCGAAGGCCTAGAAGCTTCAAACAAAAGAACTTGTCATAGAAAAGAAATAATTCAAGTTGCTACTAATTTCTATAGAAATGTTGCCCGGGACCAGACAAAATAACTAACGAAACCCTGAAAATTGCATGTCAACACTTAGCAGGCCCTTTAACACAGTTATTTAACTTAGTAATAAGAACCGTAACTATACCAAAACAATGGGCTGAATCAGACATTATCTTATTATACAAGAAGGTAGACCCGCACAATATAAGTAATTACCGACCTAAAAGCCTGCTGCCATCCATTTACAAATTATTCTCATCAATTTTAGAAAAAAGAATTAGAAGTACCATAGAAAAACATCAACTTATAGAACATCCCGGATTCCGGAGAGGATTTTCTACCATGGACCATATCCACTCTATCGAAATGATTATATAAAAATACCAAGAGTTCAAGAGACCGCTCTACTTAGCGTTCATCGACTACCAAAAAGCTTTCGATACTTTGTATCATCACTCTATTTGGGAAGCTTCACAATCACAAAATATTGAAACTGAATATCTAAAGGTTCTACAACATCTATACCAAATACCTGTTCCCCCTATACCCATCAAAAGAGGGGTTAGACAGGGTGATCCTATTTCCCCAACAATTTTCATAGCAGTACTACAATACGTGATCGAGAAGCTTACCTGGGAAAGAGTTGGTTTAAACATAAACAACGAGTATATAAGCCACTTAAGATTCGCAGACGATATCGTCCTATTTTCTGAAAGTACAAGACAACTACAGTCAATGATTAACGCCCTCCACACAGCTAGTCTACAGGTTGGTCTAGAAATAAATCGCAATAAAACAAATATCATGACAAATAACATCAAGAACCCAATATACCTAGAAAATGAAAAGTTAGAATATGTCGACACTTATATTTACCTGGGGAAGTAGATATCACTCGACAAGCAAAGAAATTACCATGAAATAGAAAGAAGAATTGCAAACACATGGAAGAAATTTTGGAGCCTGAAAGAAGTTTTAAAAAGTGAAATGCCAATTAGAATTTAACAAAAAGTCATGGATACCTGTATTCTCCCATCACTAACTTACGGCAGTCAAACTTGGAAGTTCACTATAAAAGCTAAAAACAAAATTAGTTCATGCAAAAGCGAGATGGAAAGAAGCACTTGAAGAAGATACAAAAAGTACCAAATAAAACTATTAGGAAAAAGACTAAGGTTGTTGATGTTCTATGTCACTGCAAAAAATAAAAGTGGCGCTGGGCCGGCCACACAACGCGGCTGACAGATAGCAGATGGACGAAAGGATTGACGTCTTGGGTAGGACCAGCAGGCTCTAGGAAGAGGGGCAGACCAGTTGCCCGGTGGACAGATGACATAACTCAAGTGGCCGGCGATCGTTGGATGGACACAGCAACCGACAGGGACGCTTGGAAATCTCTAAAGGAGGCCTTCACCTTCGATTAAGAGGGGTTCTTACTACTTAGTTAGCGCACATATTACTGTATAAAATTAGATAAAATAATAGTAGTAGCAGTTAATTTAATAGTTTGAAGATTAATTGTAACTGTAATTTTAGTAAGAAATAAAAGGCTTTTTTTTTTATTATTTATGGGGAAGATATTCGTCAATCATCCAAAAAAAGATTTACTGTCACGTCAAAGAATACCTACATCCAGAACAGTACGGTTTCATACTACGAAAGTCTACACGCACTAATCTAATTAGTTTTACCGATGATATTGCACGAGCATTAGACAATGGAAATGAAGTACACTCGATTTACTAAGATTTCAGCAAAGCGTTTGATCTCATAAATAATGATTTATTACTAGACAAGATTTAGAGCATGAGTATATTGGATCATTGTTGCGCTGGTGTGAATCCTACTTAAAAAATAGATCACAATTTTTTTTGTAAAAGGCTTACTAGCAACCGAAATTACTAGTATTCCCATTAACCCCTCCAGCTAAGCTAAATTGCTTGTATTAGGAGTGGGTTCACGTCGGTAGGTACTGGTCAGGATTCGAACCCACGACCTCTTGATCGCAAGTCCAATGCCTTAACCACTAGGCTACCGCCGCTTGTTGATTGGTTTAATAAACGCTTACACTTGTCAAACAAAAGACCCTTCAGGTGTACCCCAAGGATTGCATATTTGTCCGCTGTTCTTTTTGATTTTTATAAATGATTTAGCGAATTCTATTAGGTGCAATTTCAAAATTTATGCTGATGAATACGAATGCGAAGGAACGCCGCATATTCTATAAACAAAACTTTGATCGAGGTCACCAATATGCGAGATTTAGGTGTTACTTTGGATAGCTCACTGAGTTTTAGAATTCATATAGACGAGATAGTGAAAAAGCTTCTAAGACGTCAGGTTTCGTTAACGTAATTTTACCAGTTTATAATTGCATAATCCGTAGTATTCTGGAATATTGCAGTCCGGTGTGAAATCCCAGTCACTGTGTGCACTCAAATAGAATTGAATGTATTCAGAAAAGAGTTTTGTATTAACTCTCAATAATCGATAATAAATGCTAGGAAATCTTACGAATCTAGACTGAACTTTTCTAAAATGAAATCCCTAAGTGCACGAAGAAAATCATGTGATATTGTCCTGCTTTTTAAATTTATACATGGATTGGTAGATTGTCCTGAGTTCCTAGCCACCATCAAAGTTCAAGTTCAACGAACCGGCAGTCGTCTTCACAATAGGAAAGTATTTTTCTTACCACGATATCGTACAAATATTGGACAGCATTCAGCTTTATATCGCAAGTGTAAAAGTTATAATGGTATCAGATCTCAGTTTGACATATTTAGAGGTTCTTTGTCCTCAGCTAAATCAAGAATGGCAACGTTAATATCCTAAACTAAAAACGAATAGACCTAGTATTGAATGTCTTTGTTTCAAACCGTTTTATTTTTCCATGTTTGTTAGCATATTGTCAGTATTTTGTTTTGTATTTTTAGGTTTCCGTATCTCAAAAGGTAAAAAAGAAACCCTTATAACATCACTTTCTTGTCCGTCTGTCCCGTTCCTGATTTTCTCAGGAACGGGTAGACCTAGCAAGTTAAAATTTATACCAGATACTGAGGTCTATGGTCCCTATTAGGTGTATAAAAATCAAGAACACATCAACACGATAAAAAGACATGGGCAAATTTCGATTTTCGCGAAAACTTGTAAGTAACAAAATTTACCTTAATTTTCAACTTTTTTAATTTTTAGACTTTTCTCTTTACTTGTGCTGTAAGACCTTGCTTTTAACCAAAATTACTAAATAGTTCCCGTTGACCTAGAATCACGAAATTTGGCAAAAAGAAACGTCTTAAAGCACAAATAAAGGAATAATTCCAAAAAATATCCACCAGGTGGGATCCACCAGGTGGCGCTGCTCACCATAGTTCTGTCCAAAAGTGATCTGTGTAAATAATTTAATTTAAACTATTTTTAGTGCTTAAATCGTGAAAAAAATACCGTTACATCGCTTCTAATATCTAATATCAAGTGAAATGTGTGATAACGTTATCAGACTGTACACTATAAAACAGTGCTAAATCATTGACAGTCGATTTCAACTAATTTGTGAATAAATATATCAAATAAACAAACTAAACAATAAAAGTATGGTAATCTAGTTGAAAACTATATAAACAGTGATATTTTAACATTGAACAACGACATATTTGGTCCTAACATTTGTGTACAAAGTTGATTGGAATGCGGAAAACAATCCTTAACGGTGAGTCATAGTAACCGTTTCGCCGTCCTCAGAAATCACTAACATTATCTAATGAATCTAAAATTCGCTATGAAGAATTAATGTTTACGCAGCTAGCTGGGTAACAGGGCGGCCGTCGAGGTGCACTTAATGCTTGTCGGTTCGAACCACTACTGTGAGTGATTTCACTTTTTGTGAGGTTTATTGACATTGTCTCTTAATAAACTACAAAAAGAAAGTACTACCAGGCCACACATATCTGCGACTTGAATAGATAAAACGAGTACACACACGAAGCCAAACGGTGAAATATGAGTATATATTTAACACAACTGGACTCCATCGGTATCACCTGGCTTACCTATGCCACGTGAGTATAATAACAACAATATATTTCGTTACCCTCCAATATGGATGGGGATCAATATTGTAATATCACCTATAGAAAAAAACAAACTCCAAAATTAAATGTTAGCTTGACAGAGGAGACAGCTGTAGATATTGAAAATAGTTCATTGCTAGATTCATCAGTGAACAGTTTACCTGCCACTTCAAAAAAGGATTATACTTTACTTGAAGAATACGAAGAAATTATTTCTACATTAAAATTAAGGTTAGCTTCAGCTGATGAAGAGATTGAAAATTTGAATTTACAAAATATACAATTAAAGATGAGTGTTGAAAAATCATCAAAAGTGATAGCATTGTATAAGATGGTTGGCATTACGGAAAACTTGTTGAATGCTGTTTCTACTCCGGTTATACGAAAGGTAAAAAAAGTATTTTCCGGTGTATATCCAGTATCACCTAGGCACAGCATTCCAGAAACAATTAAATTTCAACGCAAACAACAGGAATTTCTATGACGAAACATCTTGGAAAGCCTTTCTCATTTAAAACATGTAAACAACAAATCAAAAAGCGACGAAGAAAAATAAATTATTTAACTCATATAATTTCGATATTAAAAACTCAAAATAAAAAATTTATGAATAAACTGGAAACCATACAGACAGAAAATGGGTCGTATGATGATATCAACACCGATATAAACAACCAGTTCTCTAGAACATTCACTAAAGAGTCGCTCACGGATAACACTATGCTGAACGAAAGTACTGACCAATCAATAATAAGAAAAAATGAGATGAAAAAAATGGAATTTACCGCCTTAACTGGCACAAATAAAACTAAACGCAAAGTAATTGTTCTTGCAGATCAACAGGGTCGCGGGATTCGGAAAGTCCTTACCCAGCTTCTGGGAGATAAATATAATGTATTTTGCTTCGTGAAACCTTTTGGCAAACTCTCTGATATACTGAACTCATGTATGACTGAAATATCAAACCTGACAATGAATGATTTTGTGATTGTGATAGGTTTCACAGAGGATAATAGTATTTCGGCTATCTGTAATCAATTAGTACTATGGATTGAATCTTACCAAAACACTAATATATTAATATGTGAGCCCTTATTTAATAGATGTATTAAAGAAAAAAAATTAAATAATGAAATATCTAAAATATGTGACCACTATTTAAACGCCTCATTTGTAGTCATGGATTTTTTTTAAATTTAACAACACTAAACCGAAACATATCCATTTCCCGGATTCTAGGCGGGAATTTGAACTGAAAGGGCGGAAAATTTTAAACAAATTTGCAAATTTTTTTTTTCCATTGTAATTTAGTGTATATAGTTGAGTGTATATAATTAAAATCTAGTATAGAGAGGTAAAAATGGATATCGATGGGGGCGGGGGTGATAATCCCCCGGCCCAGAGTAATAAAAGGCCTAGGAAAAGGGTCACCGAGAAAGACGGTGAAAAAAACGACGGCGGTGAGGACAATATATTCTTACCGTATTACAAACCAGACTATAAACGGTTATATCCGGAAAATTCGAATTCAACTGAGTTTAAAGTGTTCGTTGAATCAACTTCAAACGAGAGACTGGGCAACAAAAGTCCGATATCTCTGAACCATATTTTTTCAAGTGGAATCAAAGGTGTAGTGGCAATTCGGCGAATAAATGCGAATAAGATTGTGGTGATATTTAAACAATTCAATACGGCCAATAACTTTATTAACAATAAGACATTCTTAGAGAAAAATTCCATGCGAGCATTCATTCCAAATATGCTGCTCATATTGAAAAAACCGGTATCATACGATTTGTTCCAACGAATATATCAAACAAGCACTTGTACTCAAAACTATCGTCGATCTACGAAATAATTTCAATCAGACGGTTTTTAAAAAAAGTAGGACAGGAACGTGTACCTTTACAAACTGTAAGCATTACATTTCTATCAAATACACTTCCTGATAATGTTCAATATGACCTGTTCTCATACAGAGTTTTTGATTATATTCCTCCTCTGCAGCAGTGTTATAGATGTTTTAAATTCAATCACTCAGCCAAGATCTGCAGTGGCAAACAGCGCTGCAGCTGTTGTGCTGGTGATCATCATTATAAAGAGTGTGAGAAGCCAAATGAGCTCTGCTGTGTTAACTGCAGTGGGCCTCATATGGCCATCTCAAGGGCCTGTCCCATAAAAATGAAAAAAATTATAGAGAAGAAAAGCAAAATCACTTACTCCTCTGTTGTAAATACTGTTGTAAATACTCAAAATGTATCAGATTTTCCTGAACTAAAATCTCCCCAACCAGATGTACAAAAAGGAAACTCTAGTGTAAATAAATCTTTAAATTTAAATAAGTCTTACACCCCAGCGAAAGCTGCTTCTTTTGATGTTAAAGCACAGTTACTTGTAAATAATGACTTAACCATGGCAATTGTTCGGACATTAATTGAGTTGGCTAATAAGGTTGATGACTCTCCCATATCTACAACAACAATCACAGATATGCTTCTAAAAAATTTACCATAAATGGATCCCAGATCTTCTCGTATTTCACAGTTAAGAATCGCTCTTCACAACATTCAAAGTGTTAAAAACAAAAAACCTTTACTTATTAAATTCTTGACAGAAAATAATATTGATATTTGTTTATTGAATGAAACAAGGCTTAAAAACAATCAACACTTTAATATCCCTGGTTATAATATATTTTACAAAAATGCAAAGAATGAACATGGCGGTGTAGCTATTCTGATAAAACCTATTTTTAAATATACTTTAATAGAAACAGATTTTTATGAAGATGTTCAAACAATTGCCTTATCGCTTTCCATCGATACTGGTACCATGTCTATTTTGTGTGTTTATTGTCCTCCTACTGGCAGTCAGCCAATGATTAAATTAAAGAAAATAATAAATGGTCTACCTAAACCAATATTCGTAGCAGGAGATTTTAATGCTCACCACATAGCTTTTGGCTGCGTTTCTACTAAGGCACGAGGCCTTCAATTGTTCGATGTGATAGAAGAGTGTGATTTATGTATATTAAATGATGGCTCATTTACAACGATTAATTATCCTAATCGTAGCCCTTCTGCTATAGATGTAACTTTAACCAGTCCTTGTATTACTCCTCTTTGTGAGTGGTCAGTACATGATAATAATATGGGCAGTTATCATTTTCCAACTATAACCAATATTAGTCTCTCAGTTGACAGATATCAAGTAAACTCACCTATCGATAAATTTTTA
The DNA here is from genome assembly GCA_902825455.1 of Arctia plantaginis. Taxonomy (NCBI): domain Eukaryota; kingdom Metazoa; phylum Arthropoda; class Insecta; order Lepidoptera; family Erebidae; genus Arctia; species Arctia plantaginis. The sequence continues at coordinate 162,748 of CADEBD010000387.1, read as the reverse complement.
TATAGTAAAGCAGATTGGGAAAAATACAATCAAATGTCTCTAACTTTATTTAAAGATTTTACTGTGGATAAAGAGAATCCTATGGTTTCTTATGAATGTTTTTGTCAGTATTTAAACACGCTGAAGCAAGAGTGTATTCCTAGATTTACTAGAAATACAACTTTTCTGAGTAAACCCCCAGCTCCCTGGTGGAATGATAAATGTGAGAAGAGTGTCATCAACTCTTATGAGGCCTTGAAATACTATCGAGCAAATCCGACTATTGAGAACTACATTGAGTATAAAAAGAAAGATGCTTTAAAAAAAAGAACTATTGCAGAGGAGAAAAATAGTGCTTGGCGAAAGCTTTCGGAAAGCTTTAATAGAACTACTCCTATTAGTTTAATTTGGAACTACATCAAAAGATTTAAAGGTATAAATAAAAACAAAAATATATCATACAGTGACGAATTTATAGCTTCTTTTATGGATAAATTGTCGGCAGATACCTCAGTTACTGTAGACAATATAGATATGTACTATAATCTTAATAATAATAATGAGAAATCAAAATTTTTGTTAGAACCTTTTTCAAGATTCTAATTTCTGTTAAGTCTTCAGTCTCGTAAAAATACTAGTCCAGGTTTAGATGATTTTCCATATATTCTAATAAAAAAGTTAGATTCAACTGTATTAGATATTTTATTAGAAATATTCAATGCTTTATTGTCAAAACAAATAATTCCTCACTCTTGGAAAACTCAGTGTGTTGTACCAGTCCTTAAACCAGATAAACCGACAGATAGCGCTGATTCATATCGCCCCATTTCTCTATCTTCTTGTATAGGTAAATTTTTTGAAAATATTGTTAAAAGCAGACTTGATTGGTTTGTTGAATCTGAAGGCATCATTCCACATGTTCAATATGGTTTCAGACGGGGCAGGAGCTGTGCAGACAGTTTCTTATCCCTTTTATCTGATCTGAAATATGCAAAAAATAATAAAGCAAATGCTGTATGTGTCTTTTTGGATGTAAAAGGAGCATTTGATAATGTTCATCCTGGAATATTAGTTAAGGTGTTAACTGATCTAGGTATACCTGGTTTATTTGCAAAATGGGTGCATCAATTTTTAATTAACCGTCCACTATATGTAAGACATAACAACATATTACATGGCCCAAGAATTGTGTCCAAGGGCACGATGCAAGGGGCAAATTTATCCCCGCTGCTATACAATTTGTATACCAGTGAGATCTGTAAATATGTAAATACTGATTTTGTAAATATTTTACAGTTTGCTGATGACCTTGTATTATATTCTGTAAATAATAATGTAGATATTGCTACTAATAGACTAAACTATGCACTTGAGGAATTACATTCATATTATAACGGCAAATTATCTCTGTCATAATATATATTTATAATGTGGGTAGGCAAGAATGATGATTGGAGGCGACCGATATGGAGAACGGAATAAAGCAGTCTCTGTCTATACCTCTTGTTTGATTCATGTAACCGCTGACTGTGACATGGCGCAGCCGGTATTTAAATAAAAAAGTTTTAACGTTACTGTGAAGTGGTCTAAAGTATTTGAACGTGATATTACTTGTTAACTAAAATAAAAGAAGATGGAAACAGTTTTGTCGCCGCCGCAACCATTTCTGTTCGATGAAAGATCGATTGATTTAGCTTCAGGGAAATTGAGTGATAGCTGGAAAAAGTGGAAGAAAGGCTTTCAAATATATTTCGAGGCATGCGAACTTCAGAAGAAGTCAGCTGTGATACAGTTAAACATATTTTTACATATAGTAGGGGAACAATGTCGCGAAATTATAGATCAGTTTAAGGAAATTACTTTGGAGGGTGTCCTTAAAAAGTTGGATGAACATTTTGGATCAAAGAAAAATTTAACGGTGGAACGCCATAAATTTTTTATCAGAAACCAGAAAGAAAGTGAAACAATAGATCAGTATGTATTTGAATTAAAAAAGTTAGCGTTGACCTGCGAATTTGGTGATCTAAAAGATGATTTGATAAAAGACCGGTTAGTGTGCGGTGTTATTAGTTCGGCGATTAGAGAACGATTGTTGAGAGAAGACAAGCTGACATTGTATACAGCAGTGGAGATATGTCGAGTGGCGATTGTTTCAAGAATGTATTCTGAAGATATCAAGAAAGAAAGTGTGGTGTATAAAATTGAGGAGAGTAATAGACACGAGGAAAGTAATGATATATGGATGATTAGAGGTCGTCGCGGATACAATAATATGACGCCTTCGTCGTCGAGGGTAGGCAGTGGCAGCGGTTACGTCTCGCGATCGATACGCGGTCGCTCTGGATCGGAGCATCGAGGTGTAGTGTAGTAATACATATATAATACGTATGTCTATCTTAAGATAAAAGTAGTGATCACTATTGTATTTACTGGAGAATAAATCTGATCGTTGATCTAACAACATCTTTAATTTCTCTCTCGACACCCAACCTTACAGAGGTTCAGATCGGCGGGAAACGCGTGGACGCAGCGGCCATGCATCGCGTACCTCAAACAGACTACGGCCTATTCCCGTCTGTGATAGATGTGGTAGGATACATGAATACAATGCGTGTCCAGCCTATGGTAGAACGTGTTTACGATGTTCAAAGCTTAACCATTTTGCAAAAGTGTGTCGTGTTTACGAAGTGGGAGCTCCGAATCCACAGGTAATTTTTTCATTACATAAAGGGTTAGATGATTGGACAGTAAATTTACATATAAACAACTGTGAAATTAACTTTAAATTAGACACCGGGGCGGATGTTAATGTTTTACCGCTACGTCATTTGTCGATACTAGGTATATCTTGTAATCAGCTGTTGCAAACCAATACTAAATTGAGTGGTTACTCAGGTACTTTGATAAAAGTTTTGGGCAAAATACATCTTAGAGTTTATCATAAAAATAAGCTATATTTATTTATTTATTTATTTAACTTAATGCACTAGTTGTACAAAGGCGGACTTAATGCCCAAGGCATTCTCTGCCAGTCGACCTTTGGGTGATGTAGAAAAATGAAGCTGTAGGTGCAAGAGAAAACAGAGAATTTGACTTGTTTATATTAAACTTATTAATGTAGGATAAATCTAACTTACATATATACACTACTACTATAAATACTATAAATAAAATACTATATTCATCACTACATATATACATAGAGGTCTCAAGTATACACATACAATAGATGAATATACACATTTATAAATACATAAATATCAAAACACATAGTCGGGTACTAGCGATGTGACCCTTCTGCCAACTTATTTTGTAGAAGTTCTTGTACTTTCTTCTTGAACGTAAACCGGTTAGTGGACATCCTGATTGCAACTGGGAGCGCATTCCAGAGAAGAACTGACTGAACATAGAAGGAAGAATTGATGAAGTTGGAAGTGTGAGGGGGGCAAAGAAGAAGCATATTATTTGTTGATCTAAGATTTCGGTCGTGACTGGAGCAAAGGAGGCGGAGATGGGGAACCAGGTACTCAGGTACCGATGGGGAATTAAGAAATGAAAAAAGATATGTTAGTGCGCGCAGACTGCGGCGTTGACGAATCGGGAGCCATTTCAGTTGGGAACGTAAAGCAGACACATGGTCATACTTGCGAAGATTAAAAGCAAATCGAATGCAGTTATTAAGAAGTCGGTCTAGTTTATTGAGGAGGTCTGCATTCAGGTCAAGATAACACACATCACCATAATCGATTAAGAGAGTAATAAGGGACTGCATAAGCGTAGCCTTGGTTTTAGTGGGCAGAAAATTCTTGAGACGATATAAGGCGCGAAGACATGTAGTGACTTGCTGGCTGACGTGGGTGACTTGTGCTCTCCAGTCAAGTGTCGAATCAATATGTAGCCCTAGGTTCTTAACCACTGGGCTCAGAGGTATGATTATGTCGTTAAAAACAACTGGTGGTATGGCCGTCATGTCCAACCTATTTAACATCTGTTTGCTACCTATGACGATCACTTGACATTTGCTTGGGTTAACCGACAAACCAAACCTCATCGACCATCTCCTTATGAAGTCCAAATCTTTGTTGACTTTATCAGTGGCGTGTGATATGTCTTCAACTCTCGATTGGGCGTAAATTTGCAAGTCATCTGCATACAGGTGATACGCACATTGAAGGTGTTGGGTAACGAGATTAATAAAAATTGAAAATAATAACGGAGATAATATACCGCCTTGAGGGACGCCAGTGAAAAGGTCGCACCAACTCGATGACAAGCCTTCAATACGAACACACTGTTGTCGTCCCTGAAGATAGGAGGAGAACTATTCCAGGGCTTCCGAGGAGATCATAAGATAGGAAAGGATGGATAGCAGAACATCGTGACTGACGGTATTAAAGGCATTCGAGAAATCAATCAAAGCCAGCACTGTGACTTTGGTGTCCTCCATACCCTGCCTAATATCGCCAGTCACTTTTAGGAGAGCGGTAATTGTGCTATGACCAGGTCTGAATCCAGATTGTAAATGGCTAAGGAGCTTCTGCTGGTACACAAACTGCGATAGCTGCTTATGTACACAAGCCTCAAGCACTTTTAAGAGAAAGGGGAGTATGGAAATAGGTCGATAGTGTTCAGGGAGAGAAGGGTTATTTTTTTTTGGCAAAGGGATTATGAAAGCCTTACGCCAGATTGAGGGAAAATTGCCGGAGTCGAGTGAAAAGTTAATGATATGGGCTATTGCAGGAAGAATTTGATCCAAGATAGTGACAATCATGCGACGGCTGATGCAGTCGCAACCCATAGCATTGGAATGTATAGACAGGATGATCTTTTTGATGTCCTCGGAAGATGCCGGAGAAAAGCTAAAGGATTCAATATTGGGTCGGGCAAGACCAGCAATATAGTTCAAGGTTTGACTCTTGGTTTGATGATCCAGCTGAGGTGCGGACGAGAAGTGACGATTGATATCATCTAGACCAATTGTCATCCTCACCTCAGGGCGCTGCTGTTTGCCAATGCCCAATGTACCAAGAAACTTCCACATATTGGAAGACGAAGAGGTTTCTATATTTTGAAGAATATGACGGCGTTTTGCGTTACGTATCACCTGGTTGCACCGATTCCTCGCAGTCTTAAAGAGGTTCCATTTCTCTTCACAGCGGTTTCTCCTGTATTTTTTGAAACAATGGTCTCTCCGTCTCATGGCCATTCGTACTTCCTCTGTCATCCATGGAGCGGGGGGCCGCTTTAATTTAACTTGTCTAACAGGTGCGTGAACGTCATACAAGTTCTGAACTGCGTCGTTGAATATCCTGACCTTGTCGTCTATGTCAGGGTCGCTGCCAAGTTCGTCCAGTCTAATTTGGAAGCATCTGAACACAGTTTTTCGACAATTATTCGCTTAAAGCTACGCATACGCAAAATTTTGGGACAGGATTTAGGGGGTTTTAGGATATAGGAGAGAAAGATCAAGTCATGATGGGAAAATCCAGGAGCAGGGTGTTGACCATGTGAGTGGACCCGGTTAGGAGCAGAGGTGAGCATTAGGTCAAGCCAAGTATCCTGGTGCTCAATATTATGATGAGTTGCTTGAAGGGGGAGGACGTGGAAGCTGGTGGATTGGATGATGTGAAGGAGATAGCGGGTACGGGGAGAGTTAATCGCTAGAAGATCGGTATTAAAATCTCCCATAATGATGTGATGTGCATATTCCGACCCTAAAGATTCCAGAACTGTTTCCAGACTGGAGAAGTAGCTAACAACGGGGGGACAATAAACTACACCCAGTAATACGTTAGATCTTCCGACACGAACTTCAAGGAATAGATATTCAGCGGTAGTAGAAAGATCGGAAGCAGAAGCGGCGACGATTTTATAAGGTAAACAGCTACGGAGGTAGATGGCAATCCCACCGCCTCTTTTTGATTCTATTCGATCATTACGAATAAGTACAAAGTCAGTCAGTGAAAAAGAAGAAGAAGATAGGTGCGGCTTGAGCCAAGTCTCTGAAATCAGTACGGCATGAACGTTGCTGTCGGTGAAAGTTACAGTCAAATCATTAAAATGACTGGGAACACTCTGGGCATTTATATGACATACATTCAACAAAGATTGATTGTTAAATGACTGCCGTAATTGTTCCCCCAAGGTATCAGGTAGCGAACTGTAGCTATCATTATCTGAAGAGTCGTTGGCAGAAAAATATACTTCGTTATCATCAAACATTATAACAGCAGAGTACTCGTATTAAACATACAATGAATTAAATGGAATACGATCTAATAAAATATTTTACAAATATATAATATAAATATATATAATATTGTACATGCATATATATATATAATATATTTACTCGAATTTAAAATCGCTGACGTCGCCAGTACTCCTGTCTTAGGTCGACAAGCATGCGTTGAATTAGATTTAATAAAGAGGGTTTTGTCAGTGCAGAGGACTGAAGATAGTTTACCGAGATTTATTACCGATTTTGGGGATGTTTTTGAGGGTATAGGGTGTTTGCCGGGTGAATATAATATTCAATTGCGTGATGATGCGGTACCCGTTATTCACGCGCCTAGAAAGTTGCCATTTGCAATCAGAGAGGATGTTAGGAAAAAATTAGAAGAAATGGAAATAGAAGGTATTATTGAAAAAGTTGAGGGTCCGTCCGACTGGGTGAGCAGTATTACCGTGGTTAAAAAATCAAACGGTGATCTTAGGATTTGTTTAGATCCGAAGGAATTGAATCAGGCTATAAAACGAGAACATTTTAAACTACCCACTATCGATGAAATCGTATCAAAATTAGCAGGAGCTAAATATTTTAGTACTTTAGATGTTTCATCAGGATTTTGGAATATCAGATTAGGAGAAAGCAGCAAATATTGTACATTTAACACTCCTTTTGGTAGATACAAATTTTTAAGGCTCCCTTTTGGTATTTGTTCTGCATCTGAAGTTTTTCATAAAAAAATATTTGAAAATTTTGATGATATTGAGTGTGTGTGTATGTATATTGATGATTTATTAATTTATGCTCCAAGTAAGATTAAACACGACCAAATATTACATAATGTACTAGAAAGATGTAGAAAAATAAATTTAAAATTAAATAGAAACAAATGCAAGTTTGGTTTACAGGAAATCAAATACTTGGGACATCGTATAACTAAAGATGGGCTTGGTCCTGATGATTCTCATTTATCTGCTATACAAAACATGCCAGTACCTAAAAATAAAAAAGATGTTGAGCGTTTCTTGGGCTTGATCACCTACGTGGGTTCGTTTATTCCAAATTTATCGGATAAAACTTTACCACTGCGGGAGTTACTTAAAAAAGAGATTGAGTGGCATTGGAATGAGAGGCATTATGAGTGTTTTAATTACCTTAAATTATGTTTAATTAAACGCCCAGTTTTACAGTACTATAACATGAATGTACCTATTGTAATATCAGTAGACTCGAGCAGTACAGGCCTAGGGGCGTGTCTATTACAAAATGGCCATCCTGTGTGTTACGCTTCGAAAGCGTTAACTAAAACTGAGCAAAGATATGCTCAGATTGAAAAAGAATTGTACTCCTGTGTATTTGCTTGTGAGCGATTTTATGTATATATTTTTGGAAGATCAGATGTAACAATAGAAACGGACCATAAACCATTGATTAGTATCATTAAAAAACCAATTGTTGACGCTCCGGCTCGATTGCTGCGAATGTTATTAAGATTGCAGCGTTATTCGTTTACTTTAATCTACAAGCCAGGTAAATACTTATATATAGCCGACGCACTATCGCGTGCGTATGAGCATGAGTCACCGGTGAGTGGCGGCGAGAAACAGATCTCTAATAACATTGTTAGTGCGGCAGATGAAGTTTGTTTATTGATTAGTGACAGTACGAAAAATAAGTGTGAATATTTTACGGATTCACAGTTCATAAATATTCAAAAGCAATTAGAGTTAGACGAAGAGATGATAGAATTAAAAAAATTGAAAGGCTGGCCTTGCAATAAACGAGAATTATCAGATATAATTAAACCATATTGGAATTTTAGGCAGGATTTAACGGTATCGTATGGCATGATTTGGAAATCGGATAGGATTGTTATTCCTAAAAGTATGAGGAAAGATATTTTAAAAAGAATTCATATAGGTCACATGGGCATAGAAAAGTGCAAGCTTAGAGCGAGAGAATTGATATTCTGGCCTGGTATAAATAATGACATAGAAAACATTATTCAAACTTGCAGTATATGTTTAACACATAGAAAGAATAATCAGAAGGAGGAGTTAATGTGTCATGAAGTTCCAAACAGGTCATGGTTCAAAGTAGGAGTAGATTTATTTCAATTTAAAGGTGAGAATTACTTATTATTAATCGATTATTATAGTAATTTTTTTGAATTAGTTAAATTACATAGAAGGACGGCTTACAGTGTAGTTAATAGCCTAAAAGACATATTCAGCCGTCAAGGAATACCGAATACAGTCATGTCTGACTGCGGTCCTCAGTTTACAGCCTCAGAGTTTAGACAATTTGCACATGAATGGAACTTTACTCATGAGACATCATCCCCGTACTACCATCAATCGAATGGCCAAATTGAGCGCAGTGTGCAGACTGTTAAAAATATTTTAAAAAAATCTTTAGAAGATAATTCTGATTATCGACTTGGGTTGTTAGAATGCTTAAATACACCAGTTAGCAATATCATACCCTCACCAGCAGAACTGCTTCAGAGTAGAAAGTTTAGAAGTATTGTTCCAACGCCTGTTAAATTATTTAATTCTAAATCTCATGTAAGTACGCAACAGAAATTGAGAGTTAGGCAGCAAAAATAAAAAATGTACTATGACAAAGGTTCTAGAAATTTGATTCCATTGAGTACTAATCAAAAAGTTAGGATCTATGATTCTATAAAAAATATTTGGGTTTCAGGCACAATATTGACTAACTTAGGCAATAGGTCTTATAGAATACGTCTGATTAATGGAAAAGTAATAGTGAGGAATAGACGGCATATCATAAAGGACCTCTCACCTGCACAGAATCCTCCTCAAGAGTACAACTTTTATTACGATCATATTATGTATCCATGTCAATATACTAATGTTAATAATACCTGTACATCATCCGACTTATATGTTACTCGTTCTGGCAGGACGGTGAGACCTCCGAATAGATGGGGCTATACATAACCACAGAAGTGAACTGATACCATAAAGGAATTAAAGTTTTCTTTTTGTTTTTATTTATTATAAATATACTGCATGTTACCTTAATAGATGTAACAATCTTGATGATAATATAATATTTATTTAATCTTTATATTTTACTATTAATTTCAATTAATTATATAAAACAATGTTCCAAGTTTCACATTGTTTTATGGAAAGTTCATAGATAGATAATAACAAAATAAATGTTCATAAATTAATATATAATTAATAAATTATTTATAATTAATCAAAAATATGAAAAGTTAATAAATTAATTCTTAGATAATAAATTATGTTAACGAGTGTTGTGAGTGTGAACAACAACAATTTTGTATTTAAATGTACAAAATGTACTTAAGTAAGAATTTAAAGTACCTCTGTACTTAATTTTTATGAATGTTCAAAAACAAGACCTTTTCTTAAAATAGTATATATGTAACCTAACAAATTTCTGTTTATTAGCTATTTAATCTAATAAATAAAAATTCAGGTATTTATTAATGAATTGTAATGGTAATTCTCGGTTTTGTAGGAAATAAATGTTGTATTATATTGAATGGTGATCAAAATATTCTATGATTTTTTTTGTGATTAATTGTAATTCTTGAATCTACGTTATAATTTTCTAAATTGTTTATAATTGCCTTAGTCCTAGTTATATTGTGAATAATTGTTTTCAATTGCATTTCGAATACATACTAAAATATTCTGGTAATATTTCAGCTTCATGTATCAGATATCAATAAATTATCATACTTATCATTATGTTAATTTTAATATGTAATAATTTAAGTTTTTTTTTTTTGAGAAGGGAGATGTCATAATATATATTTATAATGTGGGTAGGCAAGAATGTAGATTGGAGGCGACCGATAGGGAGAACGGAATAAAGCAGTCTCTGTCTATACCTCTTGTTTGATTCATGTAACCGCTGACTGTGACAATCTCTACATATTAATCCATCTAAAAGTAGTGCTATGATTTTTAGTAAGGACTCCCCAAATACCCAACATATATTTGATAATGAAGTTATTCCTCAAGTGAGCCATCATAAATTTCTAGGAATAGTTATTGAAAATAACTTATCTTTTGAGAAGCACATTAAATACATCTCTCAAAACTCTATTAAAGGTCTAAACATTATGAGGTGTCTAGCAGGGGTATCTTGGGGGTCAAACCCAAAGATACTATCTATTCTTTATAAAGCTATAGTTAGAAGTCATTTTGATTATAGTTGCTTATCTTACTTAGATAGTAGGTATGTACATAAATTAGACATTATTCAGAACAAGGCTTTGAGGATCATTTCAGGAGCTATGTGCTCAACTCCCATCAGAGCAATGGAGGTTGAAACAAATATCATTCCTCTAACATTGAGAAGGTTATTTCTTGCAGAAAGATATAGTATTAAGTTATTAGCTTCAAATAACCTACATATAATCAAAAGAATTGTACCTTGCGAGTTAGTCTGCAATGATCCCTTGACATCAGGGGCTGATCTTCTCAATGGGCAGTTTCCCGAGTTGACCCGCATACTACTGGAAATGATGAAAAACTTCCCATCAATATATGCAATATCTCCTTGGCCATGTTACTCTTATTCTTATGATTGTTTGCTGTATCAAATCCCAATAATAACCCATTCCACCCCCATATTAATAATAATCAGGATATGTTAGAATTTTTAAGTGAAAATAGAGATTTCTACACACTCTATACTGATGGTAGTAAAGGGGAAAATTATGTTCGTAGTGCTGTTTATAACCCTCAGACTAAATTCGTTCAAAGTTTTGTTCTGAATAGTAATTGTAGTATATTTACTGCAGAGGCTTATGCAGTTTTAGAGGCAGTTAAGATCATTTCGTTTGTAAATGATCAACAAAAATTTGTAATTTTTACTGACTCCTTAAGTTTAATTAAATCTTTAGAAAGCTCACAAGCCTTGGTTTTATTGTTTACCAAGTGCCAGCCGTGACTTTATCACCACAATCAATCGACTTCATTTTGGTCATTCTAAGACTCCTGCGCATTTATCCAGACTTGGAATAATTGAAGATGACAAATGTATCAACTGTGGTAGTGTCGGTGATGTAGATCATATGATCTTCTCGTGTCCAGCGTATTCCTTAGACCGTTTAATCCTTGCCAGTGAACTTAATGAAGTGAAAGTTTTTTTGACAACAATCGATCCCTCCCGCCGCCTTAGTGCTTTATTAAAAAATGTGGACTGCTTCAAACCAATTTACAATTTCATAAAAAATACATGTGGAAATCTTTGACATCTGTCAAATGCGCTTTTGATTGAGATTAAACATTGAAGTGAAGTGAAAATAGTGAAGTTATCTATCAAAAATTAAGACTTGGCTTAAAGGTCTTGTTACCAAGCCATAAAAATACAAAAAAAAAACCATTTCCCGACTTACATATGTCGGTATATATTAAGGGACATATTACGATTGTACTACAATTCAAAATGTAATTTACTCTTGACTAATGCTGATAATAATGATCATAATAAGATATATTGTAATATTAATAATAATAACCAATTGACATTGCCATGTACTGTCTATAATAATTGTGATGCCAAATTTTCTACTAAAAGTTCTGAATGTGACATTAATGTTGCTACATGTTATGACTCCACTTCTAAGAAAATAGGTTCTGTCAAATCTGTTTCAAAACGCAACAATTTTTTTCGTTTATAACCATTTAAATATAATTCACCAAAACATTTGTGGCCTTATATCGAAGTCTGATTTGTTTACTGTCTGCCTTAATGACCTAGCAGATATAGGTTGAAATATTGACGTTTTATGCTTTTCTGAGCATAATATGACAAGTGATGATATTGAACTCCTCGAAATTCCGAATTTCATTTTAGCTACCCATTTTTCACGAAACAAGCGACGAGGGGGAACGTGCATTCTAGTGAGACACTATTTTAACTTTGTCGTACTTGAAGCTGTTCAAAAATATAGTATCTCTAATGTGATTGAATGCTCTGCAATTAAATTAGTTGACCACAATATGATAATTTTATGCCTCTATAGGGTACCAAAGAGTAATGGCTATAGTAAATATATTAATTTGTTTTTTAATAATTTTAATGACATTTTATGTCTCCTCACAAAATATGGAAATAACAAGATCGTTGTTTGTGGTGATTTTAACATCGATATGTTAAAAAGAATAAGTACACATTAGAGTTGGAACAACTAACAACGGGATTTAATCTAACACAAGCAATTAATGAGCCTACAAGACCAATATTTTCTTTCCTGCATTGATAATATTTTCCATAATATTCGTGGTGCCAAATCAATTGTCTTGGAACTTAGTTTATCTGATCATAAGGCGCAGTATATTTCATGTCCAGTCAAAAAGACCTGTACATTTGACCACTGGTTTACATTTAAACGCGATTATTCTAAAGACAATTTAGGAAAATTTAAAGAGTGCATTAAAGAGTTAAAATTTACTGAAGTGTTTGAGTCAAAGAATGCAAATGATGCTTTTAACTTATTTTATGATACATTTAGACTATTTTACGAAATGTGCTTTCCCATACTTAAAATTAAAAATAAAACAACCATTGTACCAAAATGGATGTCACGTGGTATTAAGGAATGTAGTAGGCGTAAACGTTCTCTTCTTTGGAAATAAAGACTATCAAAAAGTAGCGTAGATAAATCGAATTTTAAAAAATATTCACTGACATATTCCAAAATTATTAAATTAACTCAAAAATCTCAGAATAATTATTACATTCTAAATTCAAAAAATAAATCGAAAGCCACCTGGAACATAATTAATGGCAAAAAACAGAATGTTCCCCCTGAGACTATAAGTGAATTGGTAATAGACAAACATAAAATTATGGACCCTCAACGAATCGCTGAATTGTTGAATGACTACTATGCAGATATAGTCAAACCTGAGACTAGCAGTAACGGTAATAATATCCCAATAATCTCTACATGCACGTATAATACACCGAAATCATTCTTTCTGAATCAGACTAGTCCTATGGAAATTCACAATATTGTAAAAAAATGAAATAACACTAAGAGCACCGGTTTTGATGACATATGTGATTTGGTAATAAAATCCTTGTCTCATATGATTGCACCTATTCTAAGCTGTATCATAAATATGTGCTTCGAACAGGGAATATTTCCATCTGTCTTAAAAACCACTATAATTAAACCGCTCCATAAAAAGGATGATAAATCAGATATAAAAAATTACAGGCCTATAGCCCTGACTCCAATATTTTCTAAAATAATTGAAAAAGCCATATACAATAACTTGTATGACTATTTTGAAAGGAATAATATCTTTACGCCGGATCAGAAAGGTTTTCTTAAAAATATGTCCATAAAGGGGAATGCCCATTTTCGGCCATGAAACGCCCAACAATTTGCTTTTGTTAGAAAAAACCATCTTATTTTCTATTTATTAATTGGGGTATTCATTTATCCTGACAGGTCTGCAACATTTAAACAGAAAATAAAAGTACCGAAAAGATAAAAGTGAAATTACGTTTATCCGTATTTCATTGGTTTCTGACAAAATATTAAGAGTTCCCAATTACTAATTTTACTATTTTTTGGACTGACATTATTATTTATTTTAATATTACTTGAAACTAATTGTACAAAACATCTTATAAATTCTACTTTTAAAACAAACACAATAAATAAGCAAAATGGCGGTTTGTGTCAGCGCTACTGAAGTTAGCAAACGTGTCCTGGCCGAAAACTGTGTCAGCGCTAGTAAGCGCTCATAAGCGCTTTCTAGCGCTATTTTCTGCCAAACACAGCCATTATTTTATAGCTATATTATTCGATTTTCGGTAATCATTATGATTTCATTATGTTAGTGCTAATATTATTTATTTATTTATTTTAATAGAGCTAGGGCAGACTTTAGAAATATAAACGTAGGCTCCGAAAATGTTAGGGAATTTCCTATTTTAACTTACAGCGACTTAGTACTAATTGCTTGTGGTACATACCAATTAAAGCAAGCTCGCTCCTATTATGGTGAGCATATAAGAGCTAATGGTTGCTACCACATAGAAATATGCAATGACCATAGGAGCAGCATTATGGAAGGAATACACCTTAGTCCTAACTGCTCTTTACCTAGGGCTAGAATCGCAAGTCGACACATCAGTCGAATAATATATTTTATATATATTTTTATTAGTGGCAATGATTCTGGCAGAAGTACAATTAAAAAGTATTGTTGTAACTGTATTGTTGGCCGTCGAACGGTAGGATGTTGTGCCCATATAATGACAGTAATATGGTATTTGGGTTGGGCACGACATCAAACAAATATTTTTCCTCCGGCTCAATTCCTGGATGATGTACTAATTGTGTATGACACAAATGATGTATGATCATAAAATACCTAACAACTACATATAACTTGATATTGTATGTGAGAATAACAATAAAATGATGAATAAGAAAAAAAACTGTAGTTATTTCTGAAAATTAAAATCATGTTATATCTTAAAAATCCCGACTTTTTTTAATACCAATTCCTTAATCATTTCATTCTTTAAATTTCATTTCATTTCATTTCATTTCATTTCATTTCATTTCATTATGATTTCTTAGTAGTAGTTTAGTACATCCTAGAGTTATAATAATAATAATAATAAAAATGTTTATTTCATCTCCACAAATTACATTTTGTTTTATATTTAACAGTTGACAGGAAAACTGTCAAGAAATTTGCAATTTGTGGGAGATCTGGAGTCTAAACTAAGCCGAGGCCTGTACTATAGATCTCCAGGCCCCCCATTACATAACACTTAGCAGATTTGTCAACATGTCAAAAGCGTACTAGAGTGTGTGAATGAGTAAACAGTAAAAAGATTTTGCATTAAAAATATATATACGAATGGTTGCGCTGTGAGGGCGTGTGTGTGTGTGTGTATGGGCGTCTGGTGTGTGGGTGTGTGTGTGTGTGTGTGTGTGTGTGTGTGTGTGTGTAGCGTGTGTGCGAGGATGGTTAGGACTTGTACTTTTCTTTTTTTTTTTTTTTTTTTTTTAGAGTATCAATTTTGCTTAAATTTTCGTCCGTGGTATGTAGATAGGTGTATAAATAATAAGCATAAATAAATGTATTATAAATTAAGTAATACCTATAGTGATATACAAAGTTTAATGTCAGGAGTGTAACATATGCATAAGTATACATATACAAACTCATACGTACACGTAATGAACATATCAATCTATATTCTTACATCTAAGATTTTTTCTGTTTCCGAGTAACTAAGCTTCAGTAACCATTTTTGAATTATATTTTTGCATTCGGTTTTACAAGAGTTGGACAAGGGAATTATTTTGTTTACTTTGTTATATAGCATACCTCCTCGGTATGATAAAAACCTTTGTGCAAATGAGGTATTTACGGTAGTAAGCTCACATACTGCATAGTTTCTTCTAGTCTGAGCTATGTACTTTCTTCTGTCTTCCGACAAGTAAGTATGTTTATGAAGCACAGATAGCATTATATAAAGTTGGCGTACAGTGAGGACCTGTGCTTCGTCGTAAAGCTTAGAAGTTGGAAATAGCCGAGGTTTTGATAGGCTTACTTTCAGTATCATCCTTTGAGCTCTTTCGAGGGTTATCATTTTGGTTTTACAAGCTCCTCCCCAGGTAGTGATGCAGTAGGATAGTATAGACTGCACTAGGGCCTCGTATACCAACCTTACAGTCCGCTTATCAGCTACGCCGCGTAGTGCTTTAAATATATATGTTAGTTTTCGTATTCTATTGGACAGTGTTTGTATGTGGTTTTCGAAATTTAAATTAGCGTCAACTTCGATTCCCAGGTACCTAATACATTTTGTAGGGGTAATTTTGGTGCATGTACAGTTTGGAGTAGGAGGAGAATTACATTTATGCACATATATATTATTGGTAAGATCGGCTATTTCCCTTCGGTTTTGGATAGAGAACACAATGAATTTGGTCTTATCTTCATTTAAGGTAAGAGAGTGAACTATTAGCCAGTGACAAATCGTGTTAAATCCTTCCTGTGCAAGATTAAAAAGTTCATTCCATGAATCTGCGTAAAAGGTAAGAGCTGTGTCATCTGCATAAGCCGAGATGCGGCAGTTTTTAATGTTAAGTAAGCAGAGCTCATTGATATAGCAGATAAAGAGTGTTGGGCCGAGAATACTACCTTGCGGCACCCCAAATGCAATTGGCAATTCGTCACTAATGTTGTCACCGATTTTCACGCATTGGGTTCTATTATGTAGATAATTGGACAACAATGCCAGTGGGATGCCTCTTATGCCATGAGCCTCCAGTGTCTCCACAAGGCAGGGGACAGAAACAGTGTCAAAGGCCTTTGCAAGGTCGAGAAATATAGTCAAGCATTTCTTTTTATTATCTAGTTTAGATACCAGAAAGTTGACAAGGTCAAGTACAGCATTGTTGGTTGAGCGGCCTAACCTAAACCCATATTGCGAGTTCGAAAGTAGATTGCCGTCTTCTAGGTATTTAATAAGCCGAGTGTTAATAATGCGCTCAAATAGCTTCGATAATGTAGTTAAGATTGCAATAGGTCTATAGTTACTAACACTGCACCTATCACCCGCCTTGTGTATAGGAAGCACTACAGCTCTTTTCAATGCATCCGGAAAAACCCCAGCCTCTAGACAGCGGTTTATCAAATCAGTTAGAACAGGTGTTATTGCATTGGATGTAATTTTGAGACTTTCGGCACTGATCTGATCCCAACCTGGTGCGCAATCACTTCTTAGCTGCTGAATTATTCTCTCAACTTCTCCGTCGTCGGTTGGTAGAAGAGTAAAAGATTTTGCAGGGGGCTTAATTACTTTTTTAAATTGGGAAAGCGAGCGCGCACAATGGTATCCGCTAGACGTTCACCGATACT
This sequence comes from Arctia plantaginis, assembly GCA_902825455.1. Classification (NCBI taxonomy): domain Eukaryota; kingdom Metazoa; phylum Arthropoda; class Insecta; order Lepidoptera; family Erebidae; genus Arctia; species Arctia plantaginis. The sequence continues at coordinate 145,621 of CADEBD010000387.1, read as the reverse complement.
AGAGAAATATTCATTTGTTTTGCAAACCGCTTCTTTAGGATTGTCAGCGATTGTTAAAAGATGTTGTGGCTGTTGATTTTTGTTACTACTGTTAGTAATTGTTTTAACGGCGGACCAAAGCTTTTTTGCATTATTTTTAGACAATATTAGTTGATCTCTCTCGTACTGTTTTTTCAGTTTTTTTAATAAATTATTGCAATAGTTTCGATACCTTATGTACGATATTTTCAATATTTCATTGGTTTTATCTGATTTTAATTTTTTGTGCATTTGAGATGCACTCTTCCGGTTCACAAGAAATAGGGACAGAAATATTAAATTCGTCAATATTTTGTATTAGATTATTTGTGGTGTCGAATGTTACGTATAATTTATTACTACTAGAGTACGCATAAAAATATTTGTTTTAATTTCGTAGTAAGGTAAGAGCCGCATTCGTTCTATGTGGACAGTAGAAAAGACGAAGTAGATTAAGACTAATTTACTCCATTGCATGTGATGGGAAGAAAGTATGTAGCGCAGGTATACAATTGTTATGAGATAAGGGAATATTGGAGGTTTTTGTTTAATGTTTATGTATTTTATGTATCCGTGCATTGATAGATTTTTTATATAATAAATATATTTTTTACCGGGTAATATAACATAGGTATGTGTTGTAGTGTAGAATGTGTATGTGTTTATTGTATGAGTCTGCAAATATGCTTTGAGGGTATAGTGTATTGGTAGGTTGAGAGTGTAGACAGACAAATGCAAGTGCACTATTAAAATAACATAAAGATAATGGTAAATACATTTGTAGCCTACAGTAATATCGTGATATTTAGTTTTTAAAATTATATATCTTGACTTCACTAAATAGTATATGGATATGAGTCATTGTGCCCTTAGTGTTGTTAAATCTGCTTCACAGGAGATCAATTTTGATGGGCCACCTTCTTTTTGTCGAATATATACCCTTCCATACGAAGTCCAGCAGCCTGCGTATTTATTGTTTTTGACAGATTGACGTGCTAGGAAATATAAACGCCTTCCATTTGAAGTGAGAGACTCCGAAACAAAAATAGGTTTAGATTCGCCGGCTAACTTCAGATGGCCAGTATTCAGTTTCTCTTTGTTCTCCTTATTGAAAGTTTTCGAGGTTTTCAACATATTTTCTTTAAGTGTAGTCGCTGAAAATTCCACTATTACTGGAGCTATTTTATTTTGTGACATTTTCGGCCTAAATATGTTTCGTATATCGGTTTTCCGCACCCCAACCCCCAGAACGTCACCAATATTTTTCACCAAGCTGACTAGTGTTGATTTATTTTCAGACTGTTGTTCTGGTATATTTCTGAGTTCCAAAGTTGACGCTTTAGCATTTCGTTCAAGCAACTCGATCTTTTGTTCAAATAGTTTCATTTGCTTTTTGATCGCGGTGTTTTCGGCCTTCGTTTGCTTAAGTTCTTGCAAGATTTCGTCGTATTTATCCGACATGGTCTCAATAGAAGTTTTAATATCCGTATTTTGTTTAATCATTTTATTCATTTCTGTATCTAACTTCGAAGCTTGGGCTATTTGTTGTTGCTGTACATTTGCTAACATCTCTTTTATGTCAGTTAATGTGGAATCATCAAATTTACGCTTAAAACGACGCGTAATGTTTATTTGTCCTCTGCAGTCAGGGTCAGAGCCGACATAGTCAGATGCCGTATCAGACTCTTGTGTTAAAATATTCGGCTTCAGTAATGAACTTTCAGGTGGAGTTCGTTGAGTAGACATGATGATTACAACTAGTTTTCGATAAAATCACTTTACTTATCAGCGAAGCGCGGGAGTATTACGGTGTGATACACAGATGAACGTGTGCCTATAGTCGTCCTTATCACTCCATTCGTGCGTTCGTATAAACGTAGTTGTTAGCTATCTTATTCACACTTTTGATTGAGAAGCGCGTGCCTAGCGGGGATCTATAGTTTTGGTCACCGAGCGGCGTTTTAGAACCAATTTGACGTCCGTCCAGTGTATGGAGACCTCTCGATGTATTATAGAAAGGATTACTCACACTAAGACTGTATTTCGTTGTTTGTTGTGGCACTGCAAGCTGTCGTCTTTACAGTGAGCTCTTGATCCTTTCTTGCGCCCTGGTACCTCGCAGATTTATTTTAGTAGTTATATTATGGTAAAACGAATTTTACTTTTATTTTAATTTATATATAATTACAATAGTAACACAGTGAACACGTCCTGACGCTTTCGCGATCCAAGGGGAAGGGAGAGAGTTGATAAAAGACAACCTGTCTATGCTTTGTATATGGATATGTCAAAGGCCTTCGACTACGTGGACCATAGTATACTACTGAGTAAGCTTGAAACGTATGGTGTTAGGGGCAACACTTTGGACTTACTAAAGTCTTACATTAGTAATAAAACTCAGATCACAAGCATTGTCAAAATCTGTCCTAAAACTAAATATGAAATAAATTATAAGTCCAAGAGTAGAAGAATAAAATATGGAGTTCCACAAGGTAGTGTTCGGGGCTCCCTGCTCTTTCTTATCTATATCAATGACCTGCCAAAATCTACTACAGATCGTATGGTACTATTTGCTGATGACTGTACTGTTATATACTATGATGAAAATATTATAAATAATAGTTTAAATTCAATAATTCAATGGCTTCAAAATAAAAATTTATTAATTAACATCGATAAAACTAAATTAATGCAATTTAAACAAAAAACAAAAAAACACTTTACATACTCTAATAGAATTTAATGGTGAAAAAGTTGAATTGACGACTACAACAAAATTTCTCGGTGTACACATAGATGACAATTTGAAATGGCAAAGTCATATTGATTTCGTTTGTAAAATAGTGTCACAGTCATCTTATAGTCTATACATGCTAGCAAAAAAGGTCAATCTTAACTCATTACTCGTAGCTTATCATAGTAATGTTGCTTCTAGACTTAGATATGCAATCATATTCTGGGGAAATACAACCAACTGGGATAGAGTTTTTAAATGTCAAAAAAGGTGCGTGCGAGCTATGTGCAGTCTTAAAAGAACTGACAGCTGCAAGAATTATTTAAAAAAATTAAAAATACTTACAGTACCATCATTGTATATTTTTCAAATGGCATTGTTTATTAGACATAATCCGTCACTGTTTACATTAGAGCTTAAATCGCGAAATAGAAGTCACTTGTATAATAACCTTACCTGTCACTATAGAACTACCCTCTTTGGGAAAAGTGTGTTTGCTATGTCCACAAAGATCTACAATAAGATTCCTAACAATACAAAAGAATGTGGCAACATCTATGTCTTTAAAAATGAATTGTTCCAATTTCTCACAGAAAAATGCTATTACTCTGTTGATGAATTTTTATAGACTCGATTTTTTTAAATGTTTCATGTCCAAGTTTAATGTTGGCGTTGATTGTTGTTGAATTTCTTGCGTATGTCATGACCTACAGTAATAATAGAATTTATATATAATCTTTAATGATTTTTTTTATCAAATAATCAGAATTTTAATATATATACATATTTTTTAAATACTATAATTTTAAATATTAATCAATATATTGCTTAATAATTTGTATGCCCTAATGGAATGAACATCATTAATAATTATGTAATGAACACCTGTATGTAACCCATGTATCACAAATAAATGATTTGATTTGATTTGAAATAAAAAAGTTGGAAATGTACCTGACCGGTTTTTTTTTTAATTTATTTTTTGTTATTATTAAGGTATTATTTAAATATTTTGTTATTATTTTAATATTGTATTCCGTCACTTAAGCATGATGTGTTCACTACCCTAGGGTGGGCACATAAAGTGTATTATTATGTAAGTTTCTCGCATGTATGTTGTCACATTTAATTTTTGGACCATAATAAAAAAAATACAGTAAGGAAATTTCGGTTTAAAATAGATGTTAGACAATAATTAGTCTAAGTTACACTAGTGTATAATTAATTAAAGTAGTGTTATTTTATTCTTATGATTGTATGATTCGTATCGTATGATTTTTTACACAAAAAGGTATTAAGATTTAGTTCAAAACTTTAGTCGCTGCCTGCCTTTTTTTTTACGTGTGGAAACCCCCTCGGGCCGTCATCCCACCGGCGTTTGCGGCGGAGTGGTATGTCGGAAACGGACCGACTAAAACCACACGGTGTTCCACGCTGCGACTCTGACGTTCACGAAACCGATGAGGATCTTGCCGGCGTCACCCAAAACTGCGGCCGACGCTACGGGACAACTGACCCACACCGTACCAAAACCCCCTGGACCAGGACGGATGGTGCCGACCCTGATGTTGTCGGCGCTGCAGCCTGTCTTCTTTCGTATTACACCGCGGATATCCTCTGCCTCTGCAGAATCGTCCAGGCCTGAGATGCGCATCTCCCCGCATTTGGTAGGCCTGGCGATCTTAACACCATCCGTAGCTGCGAATATTCCCCGCAGCTTCTCGGCAAACGTATCCGCCGTCTTTGCGCCTTTAGCCCTAGGGAACTCCAAAACTCGAGTTCCCGTTTAGGCGAGGCGCATCCTGACCCCAACTGCACCGAAATCATGGGCGAGACTATATCGGGCCCTCTTAAAAACGACCGCGTAGGACAGCCCGCCTTTAACCGCCTCCGGTGACACGGTACCACCACAGCCGCGGTTTTAGGTGGCTGCAGCTTGCGAGGCTGCCTCTTCTTGGCCACTGCACTGACGGCTACTGCGGGGTAGAGGCTGCTTTTTGAGCAGCTTTCTTGCCCCGCTTCCGGGGCCTCTTGGTCTCCCAACTACTTGCCGCCCATTGTTAGAGGGGGCAGACGTAGAGGGGACCGATGTTGAGTGGGGAGCGGAACGAATTCCGCCCCTGTCTTTGTCGCGATCTTAGGTTGAGGTCCAGCTATCTCCCCTTTGTTAGTATGATAATGTTTTTATTAAAAATATATTTAGTTTTAAATTACTACTAACGCCATCTGTTGTCATAAAAGTGTAACCATACGAGTATTTGTCATTGAACCTTTTAATAAAATTGACAGGCAGTCTGTTGCGATCTACCAACGTTTAATACCCTTTATTGCCTCCTTCGAGCGGGATCGACCCTCTGCCGATCCCGCTCTGCGGCCTCCTACTTGAGCATATTGTCTTCGCAGAAGGAGACCGCGGCTGCCCATCCCTCGCCACTTGTCAGCATTGCCGCGATCAATGCTGGCGATGACAGATTTCGTCCGATCTGTCCGACTAAGACTTGACGTTCGGACTCCTGCTGGGCGAAATCCCGGTCGGACCCACAATAGTGGCATTGTGCCGTAACCTCCCGTCCAATTCGATTCAGATACTCACCGAATCAACCGTGCCTGGTAAGCATCTGTGTCAATCAGTAGGTGACACCGTCGTTCCACCCTACCCACGCTTCGAAGCTCGGGAAAACGGCTCCGAGGGTGCATGGTTAGCACAGCCCTGGATTTCGAGCCGTGCCTGCCACGCCCGCAGAGCCTGCGTATGCGCGTTCCGCCGTAGCATTCCGGGCTCATGTTCCGGTGCGGCCTCCTCCTCCTCCTCCACCATTCCGACCGACAGAGCAAACTTGGTCATAGACAATCGCGTCCATGTCGGCCAGAATGTCGAAGGGTGGATATCGCGCCAGGACCGTTGCCGCCTTGCCACCTTCCAGGAGTTCGGGACGAGGCCTTAGGAGTAGGAGAGACGAAAAAGGCGCGTTAAAACCGGTGCCAACTCCGGAGCACACGTTTTCAACACGATAGGAGAAATTCCATCGGGCCCACACGACTTATGAATGTCGGGGGAACAAGTCATCGTCGCACAAGGCCATCGTTTTGAACGAATGTTTGACGTAACACTCAACAAATACCATCGAACAACCATCATATTCACCAGATATGGCTCCAGCCGACTTCTTTCTTTTTCCTAAACTCAAATTACCACTTCGTGGCACCCGTTTTCAATCGGTAGAAGACATAAAGAAGAATTCGCGGCAAGAACTGAACTCAATTCCGAAAAACAGCGTTTAAAAAATGTTTTAATGATTGGATTATTCGTTGGCGTAAGTGTATCGTTTCTGAAGGAGCATACTTTCAAGGTGATAAAATAAATTTGGATGAATAACAAACATTTTGTGTATTGATCTTTTCCCGGTACTTTCTTGACAGAGTAGTATGTCGATGCCTAGTATGGCTATAGCTGGCTCAGGCAGTTAGGGAGGTGTTCTCAAACCGGGGTGATATGACAAATGGTAACTTACACGCGCGCACCATCTTACACGTATAAACACCCACACACACTCACACGCACACGCATACACACATTCACACAATTTTCTACATGTGACTAGAAAATAAGAACTGCACAACATACACAATAAATGCATTACAGTTTTAGTACTATTTTTAAACTTACGGAAGGGACTGGACCCCACGACACAGGAAATCCTAGTGTGGCTGCCAGCAATATTTAGTTTTAATAGCTAAGTACTCATGGAATTTGTGTATAATAATATGTTGTGAACAAATTTTTGCATAAATAAAGATTATTATTATTTGTTAATGTTAAAAACAAACAAAGGATAACAAAGGATAAGTTCCTTTGTTTTGGGTTTGACACATACAATGTCGTTCCTTCTCTTGTCTAAGCACCTAGGATTAAATGGTTGTTCCGCATGTTGTTTTAGTATGATGTGCAATTTAAATAACTGTCGAACTGTTAATACTTTGCATTCCAGATGGAGTTGATGAGTGGGGAACCTAAATGGGCGACAGATGGCTACTTTTAGTATTGCTCTTTGAGCAGGTTCAAGTGGGAGTAAAATGGTCTTAGCAGCGTAACCCCACGAAGTTATGCAATATGTTAGTATCGACTGACATAAAGCCAAATAGGTCTATTTTATTACATAATAATCTGCAAACTGCGTAAGTTTTTAAAAATGTATATGAGTTTGCGTACTCTCATACATAAAAACTTTGTGTTTGCGGAAATTTAAATTTGTGTCAATATTTCACATCATCAGTTTTATTTAAAGCAGGGCAAGTGCATGCAATGTCCGCTGATCTACAGTTATGTGCATAAATATTTTGGTTAGATGTTACAATATTTGTGTTTCGCATTATTTATGAAATATATTTGTAGGGGCTCACACCTACCACGTAACATTTATCATAGACACACAAAACAACATAAGCATAAACGCAATTACACTATCATAAAAATAATTTCACACAACACTCGTATTTGTCCTAAGTGGGAATCGAACGCACGACGAGCTTCACAGTCATTTATCACAGTTATCTGAACACTTAAGGTTTGGAAATAGTTATTTATTACTTCTTAACACTACTCAAGACATTCACGGCACTTATGATTTTTTACATTATATAATAGTAGTATAACGATCGTATAGTAAGTACGTTAAGTTAGTTGGTCCATGGCCCCGTTACAGCCTGCGCGTTAACGTGTTATTGTTGACATTCTATCTTTATTTTAATTTACTAAATTCAAACCGTATTAAATAAATAGTATAAAGTGTTGTGTATGGACAGTTTATTCTGTATCGCGTTGTGTATATTGTGTGTCTCTTGTTTATACCCCTTCTGTCTTTTATATAGTATATCGTGTTGTGTACAGACCATATAATTATAACAGTAAGTGGATATTGACTTTTATTTATATTCACCCGTATGTACACATTCAGCCCCACGTTACTAAATATATTTTTTTCTCCGCATTTACGGTCAGTAGATTTTCACGAAGCCAGTATGATACCTCATTAAAGCCATTCTGTGCATATTCATATACTTCAACTCGTGTCTTAGCTGAGTTAATTTTGTAGTTTTAGGCTATATAGGTAATTACCATAAATGAAGAATAACGTTGGGCCTAATATGTTGCCTTGCGGAAAGCCATAGCAGCTATTTTAACCTCAGAACTCGCATACCGACCGATTTTGACAGATTGATAGCGGTCACTAAGTTAATCAGTAAATAGCTGAAGAAGTACGACACAATACTCAAGTATGCTTCTTACGAGACTATAATACAGTACAATTTTAGTTTAAGGAGACCTGAATGATTTGATATTTCTAATAAGAAACCCAGAATTTTCGACGCTTTCTTTACAACATTATCCATGTGGGGAACAAAAGTTAGTTTGTTCTTTGTTGTTGAAGAGTCAAGTATCAAACCCAAATCTCTGATAGTGTCTGGGTGGCCAAGTGGTATCTTTTTTTTTTTTTTTTTTTGATGTGGAAAAGACAACTCCCGCATTAGGAATAAATCCTGTGTCGCGGGGGACTTTATAAACATACATGAAACGGACACAAAGAACACCCAGACTCAGAACAACAATTTGTGGATCACACAAAGTGTCGTCCCATGTGGGGTTTGAACCCACAACACTCGGCGTAGTAGGAAGCGGCGTGGTGACCGCTTAAACCACTACGCCATCCGTGCAGTCAATTATAACTATAGGTATGTATAGGTATGCCGTTTATATTATAACTATAGTTTAATTTATTTAGCTTACGGGTAAAAGTTATTTGAAAACGTTTTTTAGTTGCATATTGTAATCATTACACCATTCTAAAAGTCTATCAATATCACTGAAGCAACAATCCATCAATGTTTGATTCTATTATATAAGCAATTTATTCGGTCATTAATAAAAATATTGAATAGGATAGATCCCAAATGCGATCTCTGATGAACGCCTGAGGTATTTTTTTATATATTGGACTTATAACCATCACCTACAACGAAGAAAGTTCGATTTACTAGGTATGAGTTAAGCCAACGAAGCAATGATCCAGCAAAACCACATGATGACAATTTTTGAATTAAGATATGGTGAGACACCTTGTCAAAGGCTTTGCTGAAATCATTGTACACCACGTCATATTGTTTATTAGCATTCTGACTGACTCTATAGCATTCTAAACAAAATTAACCAAATTACCAAATATGCAAATCAAGATTTTTAAGAAATTTGACAATTGCTTCTCTGTCAATACTTAAATTGGTAAATGAGTCAGAGTGATTAGATGACATATGCAAGCAAGAGGACAGTAAATACAAGCCAAAAGATTCATTTATTTGGTTACAAACAAAAGAAAAGTAGCCACCAAACATATTACATAATTATGTCATGGCCATTACATATACGCCACAGTGGTAATGGGGCTACCATTACCACTGTGGCGTATTTTATGTTATGTGTATATTATAATTTTACATTTCACTAATTTTATACATGTTCATATAATATAACTTTATTCTTGTTATTATTTTAAGATATATTTTATTTATATAACGTTAACGCAGAGTGGTATACCACAGTTTGTTTACCACAAGTCATCGCCGAACTTCGAAAATCATACTCGAAGCGACGCATCTTCCTGCACCACGACAACGCAAGCTTACACAGCGCTCGTCAAACACTTTCTTTACTTCATAATTTTTTTAAAATTGTTTGAAATCGTCTTTTATGTAGACTTTAAAGTCATAGATCAACACACTCAAAAGCAACAATCTCTGTTTTGTCAAATGGTAAGCAAATAAATTTAACAAAAATCAAACCCATACAAAATCTATGATATGCCTGTGCCGATCTACAACCGCCCGTTTCCAAGGGGTTGAGCCTCATATGAAGAAAGGGCAAACAAACTCATGGCCACTCTTTTGCAATTCACAGATAGATACAATAGCACTATTAAATATACCACAACATTGTTTTGATGTGTGCCAGTATGTCCGTTACTAGGCATGCCTTTTAAGTTCCGTGGTTTCCATATTTCCCGGCAATTTTGAATTTGGAACTTTTGTATATTCGAATATGTTTAAATTTTGAATCTCAAAACAGTTGGAAGTATTAGGATTAATGCTATTTTTTAGTCACAGCGTCGATTGGAATCTGTCAGGTTACGTACGAGAATGAATCTTTCTAAGGAAAATGTTCGTGCAATAATTTTCTACAACTTAAGAAGAGGCCTGACACGGCTTCAGTGTTTTGAAGAGCTAACATCTGTGTTCAGTGATGAAGCCCCATGTCTGCGGACTGTCGAACGCTGGTATGTAGAATTCCAGCGTGGACATACTAGTGTTAGTGACAAATTTCGAGAAGGACGCCCAAAATCCGCCTTCACTGAAGATAACATCATTGCTATGAGACAACTAATTCTCGAAGATCGTCATGTAACGTATAGAGAGATAGAGGCTCTATCAGGCATCTCAGGGACAACCGTTCAGAAGATTTTGCATTAAGCGCTTGGTGTGAGAAAGCTAGTTTGTCGTTGGATACCGCATCTACTTTCCGACGATCACAAGGCGACCCGCGTCAGATGAGTAGGTGAGTATTGGGGTACCTGGATCAAAGAGATCCAGGCACCCCAATACTCTATTCAAAATGAGTGTTCTATTCAGAATCATCTATTCAAAATGAGTGTTCTATTCAGAATCATCTATTCAAAATGAGCGTTCTATTCAGATACATCTATTAGAAATGAGTGTTCTGTTCTTTTGTTCTTTAAGAGAGTGTGTAAGAGGGTGACATCTATTAGAAATGTCAAAAGAATAGGCATAATTAGGAAAGCCGTTGACTGTGGTTTTGTATAATAATTTTATAATTAACAGTAAAGGTTGTTCAAATAAAACTAAAACACGTAACTTGTATATTTTTATTGCTCTTTATTATATAAGAATATTATTTTCCACACAGCACTTATTTAAAAAAAAACACATTTTTTAAGGCACATATATTGCTATGATGCAAGCAACTTATAATATCACATGAAGTTGAATATTTTTCATATAATGTTGCTAAATTGGGACAGTTTTTACTTTCTAAATTATATTCATTATCCGTTTGGAATATATCTTTTAACCATAACATTTTTTCATTACCTTTTGTAAATATACATTTATCTTTTAAAAAATTGTCCAGGCTAGCTTTATAGTTAAAATAGGGTACAAAGCCTTCATTCCAGAATATACCTCTGTTTCTTTCAATCCAAGCTACCTGCACTCGTTCTTTTCTTGATAAGTCGTAAAACCGTCACGGTGGTTTTATCAACAAGACTTGTATGCGTCCTTTGCACATTATTGCTATTTCTTGAGGAATAAATTCGTTGAACCTTGGACGTCCACGATAACATTCATGATAATTTTCTCACAATATTACTTAAAGGTTTGTATTCGAAAAATCGATAGTTTATTATTAAACAGTATTCAGATGTACTATCTGGAATATCTTTAGATCATTCAATGTCTAATCGCACGTCGACTGGACCAGTTTTGAGGGAATCGTTTTTTTCTTGAACAGTCAATCACAAATAGTGGGGCAATTTCTTTGAATTGATTTAAACCTAGCAACGGATTAATGCCTAAGTTGTAATACGACTGACGAAAATTAGCATACATTTCGTATAATATACTGTATTTACTTTCATCAAATTTCAAATTAAGTGAATCATACGGATAGTATTGTGAGTTTAAAAATAATTTAATATCGGTTACATTACAATGATCGAATAAGGAAGAACTTAAAGTTTTATTAGTTTTTCGGTTAGTCTGCAAACCAAAAATAACAAACCTCGGCTTCTCTAGCTGTGAAGTTGTCTTCACTGACCATGAATGCTTTGTTGTTCTTGGTAATAATGGATATTCATATAAATCCCAATTCCTGAATGCTATCTCTATAGAACGATCTCTCTCCAAATTCTTTAGCAATAATAATTTATTACGATCAGAAACTTTAATATGTGGTATACGCCATTGTATTTTATGTAAATCTATTTCTACGTTATCATTTTTCTCCATTACTACACAGTTTAACGCAAAACTGCTTCGTTTTAAAATAAGTTCATGTTTACAATTGATTATTATTTTGTTATAATCTTCTGCAAATCCCAGAACCCTATTTAATGGTACAATAACACTAAAATGACAGTTTTTGAGTTTCGTACCATTTAAATTCCAACCCCAAATTGCTGCAGCTTTACTTTCACCTTCATTCATGGAGACATACGATTTTAAAATTGTTGCGATACCAGCATTTTTAATGCGATCGATTTCAACACCATTTATTTCGTATCTTATATCTTGAAACAAAAATAAGATCGGGTTGTTTATGAAATCAATATCTTTTTTTATTATTTTTCCTGCTGGATCTTTAGTAGATACACTTGCATACCCTTCTATAACAATGGAGCTGCTGCACGGCAAAACATACAAATCTTGATGATGAATGGGTATTCTGATTTCATCATTTTCTTTGAAACTAGTATTATACGGATTACAGCTATGAATCTCATAACTTTCAATTGAGTTGTCATGTTGAGCTAAATCTGTTATTTGAAGCATGTTGTTATTACTCCAATTTTAATCCAATATCTCTAAGAAATTTTTTATTCTCTTTCGTAATTTTAATTTGTCTTTTAATGTTTACAGTGTTGATACGTCTGACTACTTTGAAAACAGGAAGTGAAATATTACATTTTCTTCTCAAGTTAGGCGTTTTATTAAAAACTAACATATTGTATCTCTGTGTACACAAAATTACTATTACATTTAACTCAATTATTTTTTACAATGTGAGTAGTGATTATTATCACACTCAATCTAAGAATGTGTATAGAAAATCAGGATATAAACTTTTATAACCCTGTCATACGTTATGCTACTTCATCGTCTTTCCAAAATGACCTAAGAAATTTTAAACACAAGTGACCACAATTATACAAATGATTACGCTGTACGTTTTCATAATTATACTGAATATTATTTCCTACATATTTCATAAATTATTTTGGAGGTTTTAAATTACCATAACTATCAAAATATTCTATGTATTCGTTTATTTTGGCATAGGCTACCCAATATGTACGAGAGTTTTTAGAAGAGTCAAGGTTGATGACTCCACATTCTGTTGACAATGCTTTATCTGGTAATTGATCTCTCATAAACACGCCTCGGAAAAATGGAATATTATTAGAGTGTTTCATTATATCAATATTAGTTAAAGCTCTATTAGGTAGCCGAGAATTTAGTTTTTTTTCACTGTTGTGTAAATGCCTAAACCATCTTTATAATGCTTAATATGTAATCCTCTTCCAATGAATAAGGCCTCCATTTCCTTGTTGTGTCGTTTCGCTTCAAGTAATTGCTTCTTAGCTGTTTTATATGCATTTATTGCTTTCGCGATAGCAGCAGCACCTCCAGCTAAACTGCCAGCAGCAGATAATCCAGCAAATATTGGTACTATAGGAAGAAATCCTCCAGTTTTTGGTACTGGTATAATTCTAGGTAATTTTATCGGTGTATCTGATGTAAAGTCCTTAGCTGTTGCGTAGGCTAATTCCGACAATGCTTTTTTACATGATGGTTTAATTTCTTTTTTATGTGCTCTTTAGTATGACTAACAATTTTTTTTAGTGTTTTCTTAAAACCTGCTCCAGTTTTTACTTCATTAATGTCACTGTTGAATGCTGGTGAAACAGTTTTTTTGTTGTGCGGAATACCTTGCCTTGTATTCATTGCTATTTCTTTATTTTTCTTCAAAGTAAAGCAACGTATTTAATAGAGACACATGCAAGTCTTTTTTGTTTTAAGAACAAATGCGTAATGAATAAAAAAATATGTGCATTCGCTTAAATACATATTACAACAAGTTTTGTTTGCTCCACCTAAAATACATTTGTTTTATCTATCCAGCTGTTGTCGCTAGTGGGAAGTCCAAGCCACTTAACATATACTTGATTCTCTTTTCTTTTCAAAACTTTTTCAACTAAATACAAATCAGGATAACTGGTTTTTTGAAGTTCTTGAGCATAAAATGCTCCTAGTATTGGTCGACATCTTGCATCTTCTAGCAAGTAAGTTAACGGATTAGTTTCTTGTATTTTTTTTATCTTAAATATTTCTGTTGACGAATTAGGATAATAGCCTTTATCAAAGCATCCTTTAAAAAGGATATTCGGTGGGGCCCTTCTTGGGTCACTGATAGTTGCTCCACTGTTCAAAGTGGAGGAACGACGACGGGTTCGGTGAGCACTTACTCTGCCACCGAGCGGGCAATGGGGACTGTGTCTCCTTGCCGCCGTTTGCACATCGTAATCCCGGTAGGACTATCGTGGTTATGTCTCGCGACTCTCATCGGGGGCGAGGGTCTTGGCTTAGCCGCCCGGACTGCGAGGAAGAAAACCTCTCTAAAAAATTACTCCGAATCCCGTGTTCTAGTGCGTGGCCAGGGGATGCATGGCTGATGGGTAGTTCAGTCGCAAGCGCACTCTCAGCCGGGGCACCTGCGGACCCCTCGGTTGGGTATAAATCTACGCTTGCCCGGGTATTGGGGGATCTCTGCCCGGGTCGACCTTTATTTCTCCCCCACTCGTGGGATCAATTATGGAATCAAGCAAAACAAAACAAGTAATAAGAAAGCAGGGAAGGAAGGAGAAGAACGAGAATAGACGTAGAGTAGCGTCGACGCCGACTTCGCCTCCCGTTGCGGGCGGTCGCGTGACATATGCGACGGTGGCATCGGCGTCTACTCCTGCAGCTGCTCCAAGGCAGGACAGGCGGCCAAGACAGCCGCCAAGACGGCTGCATCGAGAGTGGGGCCTAAAACGTCGGCAAAGGCTGGAGCGATATTACCTCCGCTCCCCACCCCAACACCTACACCTGGCCCCCCCACATCTGCCGCCTCAACCGATGGTTGGCAGGTTGTCATGGGGGCTAAGAAGTCCCGAAAGCGGGCTGCCCAAAAAGCAGCCTCTACCCCGGAGTCGCCATCGGTGTCCGTGGCCACTAAGAGGAAGCCGCGCAAACTCCAAGCGCTTAAATCCGCGGTGGTCAATCTGTGGTGGTCACCGTAGTACCGGAGGCGGCTAACGATGGGCTGTCCTACGCGGCCGTCTTTAAAAAGGCCCGGGACAGTCTCGTACCAGATTTTGGGACGGTAGGTGTCAGAATGCGCCTCGCTCAGACGGGAGCTCGAGTCCTCGAGTTCCCAGGGGCTGAAGGCGCAAAGACGGCCGACAAATTTGCTGAGAAGCTGCGGGGATTGTTTACAGCTACGGATGGTGTGAAGATCGCCGGGCCTTCTAAGTGCGCAGAGCTGCGCATCATCGGGCCTGGACGACTCCGTAACGGCCGAGGATGTCCGCGTTGCAATGCGAGAGAAGACGGGGTGCAACGCGGAAAACCCGCGGAAAGGTCGGCACCATCCGCCCCGGTCCAGGGGGGCTTGGTGCAGTGTGGGTCAGTTGTCCCGTAGCGTCGGCCAAAATTTTGGGCGACGCTGGCAAGATCCTCATCGGTTTCGTAAACGCCAGAGTCACAGTTCTGGCGGCGAGACCGATGAGGTGTTTTAAATGCCTGGCCACGGGACACACTCGCATCAAGTGCGATAGCTGCTTCGACTGCAGCGGACTGTGTTTCCGCCGCGGTCAACCGGGGCATAAGGCGGCAGAATGCTCTGCCGCCCCTCACTGCCCAGCGTGTGGGGCGGGCAATAAGCCCCCCAATCACCAGATGGGGCAGAGGAGCTGCAAGCCTCCCTGCAATTCTCGGCAGACGTCGGGGGCTAGCCAGTCGACCCAGGCTACCTCCGGTATCGTTCATGCGTCGACATCATCGCCCATGGAGGAGGTTGTAGAGACAATCCAGTAATGGACCAAGTTTCCAACCTCCTCGTCCAGACGAACCTCAACCACTGTGCCGCGGCCCAGGATCTCTTCCTACAAGCCATGGCACAGTGGTCGATCGGTGTGGCCGTAGCCGCGGAGCCCTATTACGTTCCTCCCCATCCAAATTGGTTAGGTGACCGGGACGGCTCATTCCCTGCCCTTGTCGCTAAGAGACAAGGGCACTGGATATGTTGCCGCCGATTGAGGGGGGATCACCATTTATGGTGTTTATTTCTCCCCCAACCGGAGTTTGAGCGACTTCGAGGTTTTCCTCAACAACCTGGAGACCTCGATGCGGCGACTAGCGTCTGGGCACGTCCTTGTTCTGGGGGACTTTAACGCAAAATCCACTGCGTGGGGTTCCCCCGGGACGGACGCAAGGGGCGAGGCCGTAGAGGAGTGGGCGGCCTCGGTGGGCCTCTGTCTTCTAAACAGAGGCTCCACCAACACGTGCGTGCGACAGCAGGGGGGGTCGATAGTGGACCTTTCGTTCGCTACTCCTGCCCTCGCCGCACGAGTAAGGAACTGGCGTGTCCTGGAAGAGGTTGAGAAGCTCTCGGATCATCTTTATATTCGATTTGAGCTCTCCCGGACCCAGGACCCCAGTAGGGGTCACGTGGCGCGGCGTTTATCCCGCTTTCCGAGGTGAGCTGTTGCCAGGCTGAACAGGGACCTACTAGAGGAGGCAGCCCTAATTCACTCTTGGCTGTCTCCTCAGGCTCCGACCGTGGAGGTCGACATGGGGGCTGGTCGCTTTCGCGATTCAATCGCGCAGATATGCGATGCGGCCATGCCCCGTATCCGAGGTAGACGGCCTCCAAGGAAGGAGGTCTACTGGTGGTCCCAAGAACTGGCGGACCTCCGTGCAGCCTGTACACGTGCCCAGAGGTCCTACACGCGCAGTCGGCGGCTTCACCGTGGAGACGGTGAGGAGGACCGGCTTCATAAGGAGTACCGAGAGGCGCGGAAAACTCTGAAGCTGGCCATTGGCCGCGCCAAAGAGATAAAGAGAAAGGAGATGCTGGAGGGTCTCGATCGTGACCCCTGGGGTCGCCCTTATCGCGCGGTGCGACAAAAGCTCCGCGCGTTGGGCCCCCTCCCCCTTACGGAGACTCTCCAGCCCAGCTTCCTGCAGGAAGTGGTGGAGGGCCTACTCCCGCAACGGGTGGAACACACACCCCCGTCGATGGTCACCTTGGCCGTCGTCGACGGAGAGAACGTGGATGATGTTCCGCCCGTCCGGGATTCGGATGTAGGGGCGGCTGTTCTACGGATCCGTTCTAAGAACACCGCCACTGGGCCAGACGGGATACCGGCCCGAGTACTGGCCCTAGCCCTTCACCACATGGCAGACCGCCTCAGGGAGGTGTTCGACGCCAGCTTGGTGTCCGGACGTTTTCCTGAGTGCTGGAAGAGCGGGAAGCTGGTCCTATTGAGGAAGCCGGGACGGCCTGACGATTCGGTCGCGGCCTACAGGCCCATTGTGCTGCTGGACGGGGCGGGTAAATTGTTTGAGAGGGTGCTCTCTGCCCGCATCGTCCGCCACCTCTACGAGGTGGGCCCGGACCTGTCGGACGCCCAATTCGGTTTTCGAGTGGGGCGTTCGACGGTGGGCGCTGTGCTACGCCTGAGGGCCGTGACCGAAGAGGCGGTGAGCTGTGGCGGCGTGCTGTTGGCGGTGTCATTGGACATCGCCAACGCATTCAATAGTCTGCCATTCAGCTGCATCAGGGAAGCGCTACACTTTCATGGGGTGCCCAAGTACGTCGAGCACGAGGACCGAGCTGGCAATCTGAGGTGTCGGCCCATGTCGTGCGGTGTTCCACAGGGGTCTGTTCTTGGACCCCTCCTGTGGAACATAGGGTACGACTGGGCCCTTCGAGCGGAGTTTCCCCCTGGGCTGGGTGTAATTTGTTACGCCGATGATACATTGGTCACAGCCCCGGGGGCGAACTTTCAAGAGGCGGCGTGCTTGGCCACCAGGGGAGTCTCTCTGGTGGTCGGGCGAATAGAGGCGCTGGGGTTACGGGTGGCTCTGGATAAGACGGAGGCCCCCTTAGTCCATGGGCCCCGTCGTGGTCCACCCCCCGGCGCCTCAATCGTGGTCAACTCGGTCCTCGTACCGGTTCGGGCCCAGATTAAATATCTGGGCCTGATCCTCGACGGAGGTGGCTCTTCGACGAGCACTTCTGACAGCTTGCTCCAAAGCTGGTCGACGCTGCGTCTGCCCTTGGGCGACTTCTACCCAATCTGGGTGGACCCAGCGTCGCAACGAGACGGCTGTACACGGGGGTTGTCCGGTCAATGGCACTGTATGGTGCACTGGTGTGGGCGGCGGCTCTGACCGCTCAGAATAGGGCTCGCCTCTGGCAACCTCAGAGGATATTTGCGGTTAGAGCCATACGCGGTTATCGCACTGTTTTGGCGGAAGCGGCGTGCGCGTTGGCCGGTACTCCCCCGTGGGACTTGGAGGCGGAAGTGCTCGCCGAAGTATATCGGCGGACGGCTGGTTTCCGGGCGGATAGTGGCAGTCGGCCCCCGCCCGAAGAGATAAGCGAATGGCGTGAGGCCGCTCGCCGAGCCACGATGGCTCGTTGGTCGTCCCGGCTGGAGGCTCCACGTGCTGGCTTTGCCGCCGTGGATTCGCTCCAGCCGGTCATCGTCGAGTGGGCAGGGCGGCAGCACGGGACCCTTTCCTTCCGGCTGACGCAGGTCCTTTCCGGGCATGGTTGCTTCGGGAAGTACCTGCACTCGGTCGCTAGGAGGGAAATGAGTCCCGCCTGTCACCACTGCGATTGCAGTGAGGACTCGGCTCAGCACAATCTGGCAATTCGCCCGGCTTGGGCGCCCTAGCGCCGGGTCCTCTGTGACGTTGGGAGTCTATGTATATAATACTCAGTTGAATGTGAATGCAAGACTGACTATAATTCGAATCAATACATTGTTTTATAGTTTCTCTTATATCTATCTTACATCTACTACATCACACCTCCGGGGGAGGGCAAAAAAAAAAAATACTACAAGTACAAATTTTTTTTTTTTTTTTTTATTTCCCTACAATAAATTTATGAAGTTAACATAATATATGTGTACCTTGAGTACATACATGTTCCTTTATATGAATTGTATAAACAATATAATAAAACTACAAAGTAATTTAATTAACAAAACTTAAAATAACAAAAATTAAAAAAAAAAAAAAGTAATAATATAAGATTAAAGAGTGTATAAAATGATTATAATTACACAATTTATGAGTAAACACAAATTCATACATTGGCATTGTCATTTATTTATAAACAGTTTCGTTCGGTTCTTGTGAACAATATCTAATTTTCCATTTTTAATAATTTCCACATTTGGTGTCAAGTCACGAACTACAAGATAAGGGCCTAAATAGATAGCATCAAGCTTATTGCCGGTTTCATTTTTCAATAATATTAAATCGTTTGGTTTGTATGTAACGGGATTAATGCTAGAGTCATGTTTAATTTTTCTAATCTGTTTGCTTTGTATTAAATTTTGACGGGCTTCTCGTAATGAAGTTTGCATTCTGTATTTTAACTCTGTGGGATAGTGTTCATAATTATAAATAGGATCTACAGTTAAATTATTTAAGTTCGAAGGTAAAATGCATCTCTTACCAAAAACCAATTCAAACGGTGTAAAACGAGTTTGAGAATGAACTGAGGTGTTATATGAAAAACACCAGAAAGGTAACCATCTGCTCCATGTATCTGGGTGATTATCCGTTCGAATTCTAAGATACATACCTAAGTTTTTGTGAGTATTTTCCAACGCACCTATAGTCTGGTGGTGATACGCTGTTGATTGAAGATGTTTAATACGTAAAATTTGACAAACCTCTTTAAACAATTCGGATGTGAACTCAGCACCTCTGTCAGTCGCTATTTCCATCGGGATGCCGTACCTAAGAATGAAATTATTCACAAAAACTCTGGCAATTTCTGATGAAGTTTTGGTAATCATAGGATATACTTCTACATACTTAGTCAATTCGCATTGCAAACTTAGTATATACACGTAATTGTCATCGTCTCTCGTTAAGGGTCCTATAATGTCCAAAAATATCTTTTCGAATGCTGACCCAGCGGTCGTTGTGACAGTCATAGGTTCTTTTGTTTTTATTGAGTGTTTTTGTTTTTGACACTGTTCACATTTTCCTACAAACGTTTTTATATCATTCTCAAGACCTGACCAGTAATAATATTTTTTTATATTGTTATACATCCGCCTTATGCCCGCGTGGCCACTTGTGGGCAGAAGGTGGAAATAATTGAGTACTACCTTTCTATCATCTACATTGTCAATTCTTTTGACATTTTTTAAAATTATTAAACGAGGTCCGGACCACCTATTATTATTATTTATTTCATTTGTCAATTTCTTTACAAATATATCATTATTATTATTTTTCATAAAATATATTTCTTCGATATTCAAAAGTTTACAAAACTCTCCAAGCTCTCGGGCGGGGTTGGGTGTGCTCCAAAAGGCCAAGATCGCCTGGAGCAGATCCAATCCTGGTACGCCCTCCTGTCCGGAGGGCGTACACGGCGAATGGTCATGGGGGAGAGCGCAACAGTCGTGTAGATCCCCATGGCAAGTCTGGGTGTCATCCTTCCCGTGGTTGCCGCCTGTTTTAGGTCTGATTCCCTACGAAACAGATATAACAGAAACACCCAGACGCAATTCCATCCCACAAAACCTATCCCTTCCCATTTTCTATCCCATCCACACCTACTGCGGACACTAAGTGGTTGGTGCCTGCGGCCTCACTATCAACAAAGACTGAGAGTGAGGGGGAGGGGGGGCAACCACCCGCATGTTTGTGCCGTGTGCGGGGACCCGTAAGGGAGGATGAAGGGATCCTGGTAGTTGAGCTGAAAGGCAACACACTGCTTTGGCCTGGATTTCTCTTTACACGGGAGGCTGAAGGCTAGCCACCTTTGGTCAATCGGCTGTAGTATCCCGTCAGAGGGCTGCTGGGCGAGAGCTCTTCCTTGGTGGGGGTGGACGACGGGTGGGACGACCAAGTCTTCCTACCTAGTTCGGCCTGCCTTCTGCCAGGGAGGGAGCTCTATATTTCCTTGTCACTTCTGGCGTCGTGTGCCTTCTGCCGCGGCGTCCCCACTTGAGGGCTCCAAGGAGGGTGGAAGGATAAGGAGATGAATAGTATACCAAAAAAACTATGGATACTAAAAAACCAACTAATAAAAAAACCACCAAGCCGGCACCGAGGGTGAACAACCCAAGTGCCAGGCTAAACCACCAATCGGCTGACCCCAGGGTGAACAACCCAAGGGTGAATCCGGCAAATACACCATTGGCTGCTGCTCAGGCAAACAACCCGACCGCAGCGCCATCCACGACTCTGGCGACACCTCTGGTGTCTAACCAGAATACGGAGCCAGTGTCGACCATCGACCTCTCCTCTTTGAGGGCAGCAATGCCCGTACCTGCGGGACCCGGCCTGGAAGAAACCGGCTGGAGCCTGGTAAGGACAAAGAAGAGAGCGTCGAAAAAACCAAACCCGTCCAAGAAGACCCGTAACGCCAACAGGGCGAAAGCCCGAGTGGAAAAGCAAGCACGGTGTCTGACCTCGGGTGGAAGTAAGCGGCTTGAAGTCGCTGAAGGGCCCGAAGGGGCCCACGTTGCCCCCGCCAGTGACGTGCTGCCCCGAGGCGAAGACGAAAGTCAAGCCACGGGGAAGTGTACTCCTGTGGGGGCGCCACCTGCCAAGACGCCTGTAGCGGCCAAAGTACCCTCTAGGCAGGGTCAACCTGGACAGGGTAAACGGGCGAGACGAGCGACACGGGGAGGGAAACCTTCAAGTGATACAAAGCCCGTCAAAAGAACTCGCCCGGACGAGTCTCGCACTCCCCAGGGCAGTGGCAAGCGATTCAAACCGCTGCCAAAGACCGGCTCCACGAGTTACTCCGACGCACTAAAGGCGAATGACCTTTGCGTCGCGGTCATGCTGGAGCCTTACCACGACCTCACCAAGGCACAGGCAGAGGACATCGAGGGCCAGCTGCAGGGCGTGCTAGATGAGGAGATCTTCTCGCCCGGCACGTCAAGCGCACCCGTCGCTGCGCCACAGTTTAGGGGCAAGGCCTTCTACAGTGAGGGCGCCCTTAAGATGTGGTGCAACGACGAATATGCCCTACAGTGGCTTCGCCGATCCCTGGTAAGGATCCCATCACCACGTGAAGGCACCAAACTGGTCGTCAGGAGGCAGTCTGAGATCCCGAAAAGGATCAAGGCTGGACTCCTGGTACCACAAATCGGACCAGATGATACACTGGTCCGTATTCAAACGAGGCTAAAGTACCAGAATAGCCAGTACAATGTGGCCAACTGGGCCCTCTACCATGCCGAGGCGCAGGAGGAAAAGAAATGTCTCTTCCTAGTGCTCGGCATCCCAGAAGAGGACGTCGTGAAGCTCAAGGCTAGCGAGCGTAGAGTATACTACAAACTGGGTAACCTCTACGTTCGCTTCCTTGATGAACGTCCCGCCCCACCAACTAACCCAAACGAGGAGCCATTCGAGGGAGGAGGAGAATCGGCCCTACAACACCCTAAGGACGGCAATGGAGGGGATCCTCTGAGACCCGTTGAGGAGACAGCCTGCCGGGGTCCACCTACTGAGGAGTTGGAGGACCTACCGGTGGGCGAGAGTGACCTCGACGACATAGAGGATATGCTGAACAGCGATGATGGCGCTGTCTGCACCCCCCCATAACACCCTTATAGCCATCCAAACCAACCTCCAGCACAGCTATACAGCAACGGCTACCCTACGCAGAGAGCTGGAGGTAAAAACCAACACCGTAGCCCTAATCCAGGAGCCGTGGATTAGGAAGGGCAGGATCTGCGGTCTAAATAATATTGGAGGTAAGATACTTCTCAACACTACCATTGATAACCCGCGCACTTGTATTTATACACCAAAACATGCGTGTACTACCTTAATGACCGAGTTCTGTTCCAGAGACCTTACCTCTATTAAGTTAAAGGAACCCTCATCAAACCTGCCTGACGTGGTGATAGCATCAGCCTACTTGCCGGGCGATGCTGACATCCCCACTCCGGAGCTGGCTGCGCTGGCACACCACTGCGAGCACGAGGGTCTGGAGCTGATCATCTCTGCCGACACCAACGCGTACCATGCGCTGTGGGGCAGCAGGAGCAACAACCGGAGAGGTGAGGAATTTGTATCGTTCCTATTATCAACTAACCTTAACATTATCAACGTGGGCTCGGAGCCGACATTTGTCACGTCCAGGGCCCAAACTATAATTGATCTTACATTAGCAAGTGAGCACGCATCGCAACACATATCGAACTGGCATGTTTCGAACGAAGCATCGTGCTCAGACCATCGCTGGATCAAATTTAACTTTGAAATGAAACTTAAACTACCCGATCCCCGACGGAATCCCCGCACGATGGACCGGAAACGGTATGAACATCTTACTGCGGAGAATCTGCGAAGCATCAACCCAACATACGCTACGGGGACTGTTAAGGACATTGACAGTCATGTTGTCAACCTTACACAGACACTGATCGATTGCTTTGAACAAACATGCCCACTTTCCACACCCAGAACTGGACCACAGAACAAACACCAATGGTGGGGTCCGGAACTGGAAAGACTACGTCGTAAAGTGAGAAAGTTGTTCAATAAAGCAAAAAACTCGCGATTAGACCAACATTGGGATGCCTACACGCAGGCCCGACAACAATATAAGAAGAGAATCAGAACCAGGAAAACTGAGTGCTGGAGAAACTTCTGTACTAACATAGAGAACAACAACCAGGCCAATAGAGTCAAAAGCATACTGTGTAGTAGAGGCGAACACAATCTTGGCTCACTGAAGAAGCCTGATGGTGAGTATACCAAAACAGACTCGGAAGCCTCAGAGCTGTTATTAAAAACACACTTCCCTGGATGTCGCATATCAGATGTGATGGAAAAATGGGAAGACAGATGGGAAAAACCACCAGATGATACAGACTGGGATACGGCCCGCAAAGTTGTCACCCATGACAAACTAAGATGGGCAATTAACAGCTTCCTACCATTCAAGGCGCCAGGACTAGATGGTGTCTTCCCAGGCCTACTGAGATGGTGTGATACGACATTACTGGACCATCTTAAAAAAATCTATAGGGGCTGCCTGGCACATCAGTACATCCCCTTGAAATGGAGAGAAGTTAAAGTAGTCTTCATCCCCAAACCTGGTAAAGGTGACTACACACAACCCAAATCACACCGATCTATTAGTCTCACATCTTTCCTACTAAAGGTTCTTGAGAGGCTAATAGATAGGGAAATCAGGGAAACTGCGTTAGTCAGTCATCCTCTACACCTCAATCAACACGCATACTCGATGAGTAAATCAACAGAATCTGCCCTACATCGAGTTGTTTCATATATAGAAGATAATCTAAATCACAAAAGGTCAACACTGGCCACCTTTATCGATATCGAGGGAGCCTTTGACAAGACCAACTTCACCAGCATTAGCCAAGCTCTGTCTAGGCATGGTGTTGATTCCACAATCTCAGGGTGGATCGACAGCATGCTAAGATATAGAGCTATACAGTTCACTGTGAGCGAAGTGACTAGAGGAGTGGTGGCTAGAGGTTGCCCCCAGGGCGGTGTACTCTCCCCCCTTCTATGGAACATTGTTGTGGATGAGCTCATCGCACAACTTAATGACCAAAGATTCCTCACAATAGGCTATGCAGACGATCTTACCATTCTCATCAGCGGTCCTTTTGAGAGCATTACATGCGATCAAATGAGACTTGCACTGAAGATCGTGGAACAATGGTGCGCAGCACACAACCTGACAGTGAACCCATCCAAAACAGAGATGATCATGTTCACAAACAAACGCAGCCTAGGAAATCTCAGACTTCCCAAGCTATTTGGAACACAACTTACTCTTACCAAAGAGGTCAAATACCTAGGAGTAATACTGGACAGTAAACTCCTGTGGAATAAGCACCTCGATGAAAAACTGAATAAAGCCTGCATTATTTTCTGCCAATGCAAGCGGCTACTCGGCAAAAGCTGGGGACTATCACCCAAAATTACTTTATGGCTATACAGGACAGTCATAAGACCAATAATCACTTACGGTGCTGTTGTCTGGTGGCAGAGAACAGAGCTAAGCACCGTCATAAACAAACTGCAGCAATTCCAGCGACTCCCATGCTCCGCGGTCACTGGCTGTATGCGCACAACGCCTACTGCCGCACTGGAGGTGGCTCTTGGTCTGCCACCCCTGGATCTATTCATACAGCAGGAGGCCGCCATGGCGATCATTAGACTCAAACACCTGGGTCTATGGCACAAAAGGGAGGGATCGCACTCTAAATTATGGGATCAACTGGTGGAATACGAACCACTGATAGCAGCTCCATGCGATAGAATCCCAAAACACCATATCTTCACAAGAAGATACTACATCCAGATACATGGAAATGACCGAGATCAATCCGGCATTAACGAAGTCCGAATTTACACGGACGGTTCCAAGACTAGGTCAGGAACTGGAGCCGGAGTTTTCTCGCAAGACCTAAATATAAACAAATCACTAGCGTTAGGCCAACACAGCTCCATATTTCAATGTGAATGTTGTTGGTAACACAACATCTTAGTTTAATTATGTTGGCTGCATTGTGTATCCTTTAGCTGCCAACGACAATATACCAATGTAACATTCACTTGCGTTCCATCCGATCTACAATAAACAAGCATAATTTCTACTCGTGGTTTCCTTTAAGGTAGATGACCAGCAAAATACCTATATACAGTCCGCTTCAAAACATGGTCCTATCTCACCGCTAGTATCGCGAGTGTTACCGTGACAGTTCTAAATTTCGACGTGTCGAGAGTATTTTGTTTCGACCAATTTTCAAGAAGCAGCCATTTTGAACGACATTTCGGCGAAGAACTTGTCTCAACAAAAAGGAATTTCAGTTTGGATTGGGTCAAAGAGGAAGAGGATAAAAACCGAGATTTGCAGTAAACTACGCAATCACGTGTTCAATAATTTTATCCACCTTGCGCAAGACAACTTTTTCGTAAAACGAAAGACAAAGGGAATTTGCAGTGGAGCAATCAACGCATTCCGCACGTATATTTTATCTCAGCTTGTTGTTTTTTCAGCTTTTCAGGTAAAAATATATCATTTCCATAATCGGTTGCACGTATTTCCAAAGCAAGGTTTTTTTATTTTGTTCACCGGGCGGATAACGCATGTAGCACAGCACCGTGATTGGACGAGCATCGCACTATAGCCAACATAACGCACGCAAATTTCCTGTACGCTGCGCTGGCGCGGCTCGGACCACGGACGCCATCTTGCCACACCGCCGAGTGCCGACGACAAATTGAAGCGAAAGTTTGTAAACTGTGCTCTGCATTATATTGTTGCACTTAATATTAAGTGTGTGTATAATTTCAGCGTAATATAAGTTTAAATCTTGTAAAAATGACACTAGAAGAAAAGGAAGGCGACGCCATGCAGTCGCTCATAAGGAAACGTGGCGCTTTAAAAGGTTCGCTAACTAAATTTGCTTCTTCATTCAGTGATCCAACAGTGTATTTAGCTTATACAAAACAAACATTAGTATTAAAACAGGAACGCTTAAAATCCACCTTCGATAAATATGAAAATTATAATTTAGACATTTGTGGTTTAGACGCTAGTAAATCCGACATAGACTTTGATTCTACAGAAAATACATACATAAATACGCGTTCACTAATCATAGAATTAATCGAAAAATTAGATAAACAAGAAATTGAATGTGGAAATAAGCCCTCCTGTCAAAATATACAAACTAAGTTACCTCATATAACCATACCTAATTTTGATGGTAAATATTCAGATTTCAAGGCTTTTATTGGACTATTTGATAGCTTAATACATAATAGTACCAGACTTGATAATGTACAAAGATTCTTTTATTTAAGGAGTTATTTACAGGGAGAACCCTTAGATTTAATTAAAAATTTAACCATTACAAGTGAAAATTACATGGAAGCTAGGTCTATTCTACATGATAGATATGACAATGAATATAAAATCACAAATGAGTTAATCAGTTCACTATTAGATATAAATCCCATACCAAGGTCAACGGCACATAATATTAGAAACTTTTTGTCAATTGTTAAGCAACAACTAGCTGCTCTTAGAAACTTAAATATGCCTGTTGATCAGTGGGATGCTATTCTGTTATGCATACTCACAAGGAAGCTGGACACCTATTGCAATAGGGAATTTCAATTAATTAGGGAAAAGGAAACAAAGGTAGCACATTTGTTGGATTTTCTAGATAGGCGAGCCCAAGCATTGGAGAATGTGGAGAAACCAGTGGCGGATCGTCCAAGGGTAGCTAATATATTGATAAAAGATAGGAAGGAAAAACCTCAAGCTTCAACATCCACTTCATTTCAACCTGCCTGCTTAATATGTAAGTCTGCTCACAAGCTTTTTTTATGTGCACAATTTAAATCAAAAAATGCATCAGAACGGCTTCAATTTACAGAAGAGCATGGTTTGTGTAAGGTGTGCCTCAATAAACATAATAATAAATGTAGGTTTCACTTTAAGTGTGACATTTGCAAGCAAGGTCACAACACACTACTTCATGTTGATAAGGCACAATCACCAGTAATTTTGGCTTCTCAAGCAAGCAATCAGGTATTATTACCTACGGCTAGAATAAAGCTTATTGCTAAGAATGGGACTGAGGTGCATGTGAAGGCATTACTTGACAGTGGTTCTCAAGCGTCTTTCATTACAACTGAACTTGCACGCCTACTTGACTTACAGCCTAAATCAATTAACACACCTTTAACTGGCATAGGTAATAGCAAAGCTAAGCTATCAAAATGTGTTAACATAGACATCCACTCTTTAATCCAGGATTATAAAATAAATGTGAATTGCTATCTTTTGGATTCTATCACTACTAAACTGCCTCAGATTAAATTCAGTGGGGAGGGTCTGCTGCTTCCCGCAAACATAACACTAGCTGACAACACTTTTAATGAACCTAGTACAATACATATTCTATTAGGAGCTGACATCTTCTTCCAGGTGCTACTACCGACTGAGCCAAATAGGTTCCAGTCCAACTCCGGGAAAGATGTAAGAGAAAATGTTAAGTCTACAGTACCTGTGTTAAATACTGTCTTCGGTCATATTGTTGCTGGCACCGTACCTACCCACACTGCTCATTCACACATACCGGTAACACTTTTTTGTAAATCCCAAGATTACCTTCATACATTGAATGAAAATTTTGAAACCTTTTTTGAAGCAGAAAAGGTCCCTGAGTATTTTCCAGAAAAACTTAGTGAACATGATACTTGTGAAAAACTTTTCTGTGAAACTGTCAAATTAGATACAAAAAGTAAGAAATTTCAAGTAGCCTTGCCCTTAAAGCTGCCATTAGATTCTATCAGAGAGACCCTTGGAGACTCATTGTATTTAGCTTCAAGGAGATTTCACAACTTAGAAGTTAGATTCAAAAAAGATCCTCTTTTGCATAGTCTTTATAAGGAATTTATTCACGAATATATTGAAAAAGGTCATGGAACTATAATAGACATAAATCAATATGACCTCAAAAAAGATCCTGTGTTCTTTTTGCCACATCATCCTGTCTTAAAACTTGATAGAAAGACTACTAAATGCAGAGTTGTCTTTGATGGATCTATGAAGACTACAAATAAGATTTCACTAAATGATTTATTGCATAATGGCCCTGTTACTCAAAAGGAACTTATAGACATTTTGTTGTTGTTTAGAGTAGATGAATATATTTTTGTGACTGATATCAGAAGTATGTTCAGATGTGTAGAATTAGATCCAAAGTATAGGCCCTTGCAAAACATTCTATGGCGGGACAGCCCAGAACAAGGTTTGCAATATGTTCAGTTGAATACAGTTACTTATGGCATGAAGTCTTCTTCTTACTTAGCCACAAGGTGTTTAAAGGAACTAGTAAGCCTGTATGGAGAAAAATTCCCTCTGGCTGCTTTTATCATAAATAACTGTACATATATAGATGACGCCATTTGTTCCCAAGGTTCTCCAGAGCTTTTGATAAAGGCAAAGGAGCAACTCTGTAGTCTTTTAGAATTAGGGGGTTTTCAGTTACATAAATGGGTTTCTAATCTGCCTGAATTATTACATGATATTCCTAAATCAAGACAACATTTTGATGACGTTGATTTACAGAAAAGTAACTTATCCTTTAAAACCTTAGGTATAAATTTTAATGTTAAAACCGATTCATTTATAATTTCAAGTCCCAAACCAATCGAAGACTTTCCAGTTACGAAGCGCGGCATTTTAAGCTATATCAGTAAATTCTATGATCCGCTAGGTTTGGTAGGTCCAGTCATAGTATGCGCTAAGGTAATTATGCAGCAGCTATGGCTAGCTAAGATTGATTGGGACAGTACCCCCAATGATAAGATTTCGCACTCATGGCGAGAGTTTTATAA
This sequence comes from Arctia plantaginis, assembly GCA_902825455.1. Lineage (NCBI taxonomy): Eukaryota > Metazoa > Arthropoda > Insecta > Lepidoptera > Erebidae > Arctia > Arctia plantaginis. The sequence goes on along the minus strand of CADEBD010000387.1, from coordinate 116,364 downwards.
TAGTTTACTTAACATGAGACCAATAAATGTGCCACGATACACGAATTTACACAACACAAATTTGATACAGATCATAGGTTATGCAGATGCATCAAAAAATACTGCCTATGGTTGCTGTGTTTATTTACGAGTTGTCAATGAAACTGGTAGTATAAAAGTTTCTTTACTCTGCTCAAAAAGTCGCATAAATCCAATTAAACAAGACATGACTGTTCCACGCCTAGAGCTCAATGCTGCAGTATTGTTGGCCAAATTAGTCAATCGAGTCCATGATACATTATCACTAAAACTGAAGATCGATGAAGTTATTTTGCACTCTGATTCTCAAATTGTTTTAGCTTGGATCAAAACGCCATTGATAAAGCTCAGTGCATATGTAGCAAATAGAGTAAAAATACTTTTAGAGCTATCTCATAAATTCACATGGGCTTACATAGGTACTAGCGAGAACCCTGCCGACTGTCTTAGCAGAGGTGTCTTACCTCATGAGTTAGAGCAACATCCATTATGGTGGAAGGGTCCAAAGTTGTTGCATACATGTAAGTATGAGCCGGAGCTAAATTTAGCTATTCCAAGCCGCTTACCTGAAACCAAAGAGGCCTCCACATCCTTCAATGCTATGGTTTGTTCTCTTTCTACTGATGAGCAGAATCTAACTTTAGAATTTCTAGATAATTATTCTAATATTAATAAGATGCAAGGGGTCTTAGCTTACGTATTACGCTTTGTTCAAAATGTAAGGTCAAAAAATAATAAAACTAAACTTTGTTATTTGACAAGTCAAGAATTAAGTAACTCATTGTTGTTAATTGTTAAACATGAGCAGCTAAAACATTACAAAGATGAATTTAATGCCTTAAGATCTAAGAATGTAATTGTTAAAGGTAATTTAAAGCCTTTGAGTCCATTTGTTGATGGCAATGGTCTTCTGCGAGTAGGAGGCAGGTTACATAATGCTTCTATTTCCTATTCACAGAAACATCCAATACTCTTACCTCGAGAGTCACGGATAACAGAGTTAATAATTGAAAATGAACATGTTAAAAATCTACATGCTGGACCTAGACTAGTATTGTCATCGATTAACCAAAGGTTTTGGATTGTACAAGGATTGAGACAGGTAAAAAATGTTTTACATAAATGCATTACTTGCTTTAGATTAAAGGCAGAATCAGCCAAACAACTGATGGGCAGTTTACCTGCAGACAGAGTAAATATCTGTCGCCCTTTTCAAAAAATAGGCATGGACTTTGCAGGTCCTATTTCAGTTAAGGTAGCTAGAATCAGAAAGCCAATCATTACAAAGGGTTATGTTTGCCTCTTTGTGTGTTTTGTGACAAGGGCTATACACCTTGAGTTAGCCTCAGATCTAAAAACTGAAACCTTTCTTGCTTGTCTCAAAAGGTTTGTTTCTCGTAGAGGACTACCTACTGATATTTATTCAGATAACGCATCAACATTTAAATGTGCTAAAACACAGCTTGATGAGCTGTATAAATTACAAAATTGTCAAATGCATCAGAAACAAGTATATGACTTTGCTGCACAGAAGGGTATTAACTTTCATTTTTTGCCTTGTTATTCTCCAACTTTTGCCGGACTCGCAGAAGCGGGAGTCAAGAGTATGAAATATCATTTAAAGAGAGTCATGCAAACTTCCTCACTTACATATGAAGAACTTAATACACTTTTGTGTCAAATAGAGGCTGTATTAAACAGCAGACCTCTCATGCCATTGTCTGCAGATGTAAATGATTTTTCATGTATCACCCCTGGACATTTTCTCATAGGATCACCTCTAAATTCATATCCTGAACAAGAAAATGCATCTATTTCCAGATTAAAGTCTTGGAACGTTTGTAACAATCTTAAACATTCATTTTGGAAGCAATGGAGAAAACAATATCTTAATATATTACAATCTCGCCCTAAGTGGACCGATGTTCATCCTAACATTAAGATAGGCTCTCTTGTTATATTAAAGGATGATAATTTAGCCCCTTTGTATTGGCCTATGGCCAGAGTTACGCAAGTCTTTCCAGGGACTACTGATGACAGGGTTAGAGTAGTAGAAGTCATGACCTCTAATGGTAAAACTCATAAACGGTCTATCACCAAGGTATGTTTGCTGCCTGTAGACAATGATAGTGTTTAAATGTCAGCAAATACTTGTTTTACAGTTACTTAGACAATAAGGTGCATACTCAATTAAAATGAGTAAATTGTTAAATTAAATTAAATTTAATTTTTTATAATACATAGGTATTGTTACCAATGTATAATACATAGGTACTACTTAACATTTGTTATTTGAAGTTGCTTGGTACTTGTTTTTTCCTGGTGGCAAGACTGACTGTGTCATGTATGTTATCAATCTTTGACAATTTTATAGGTATGCACATTTACATTCCAAAACATGTTCGGCTGGCACTTAAAATAGGTAATACCTGAGCTATAAGTACCAGCAATCTTCCAATGACACAAATATACATTAAATACAGTTTTATATCATTTTTCTAATCTTTCTAACAATGTTCATAATGAATTCGTGTCAATTAATGAAGCTTGACTAAGTAAGCCATTCTAAAAACATCACCAATGATATGAATGTCTGACCTTCGCAATGTGCGTGTCTGTGAGTGTGTGTGTGTGCATTTGTGTGTGTGTGCATTTGTGTGTGCGGAGTGTGTATGTGTGTGTGTGTGTGTATGTGTGGGCGCGTGTGAGCTTATGGAGCGTGGCTGTTAGAGTATGATGAGCACATGTTTTACGATGTTGGATGAATAAGAGTCTCCGTGTCCTCATATGACAATTTACAAAGCCACTCAGTTACTATAGTTTTACATTCGTGCTTAGTCCTTTTCGCTATAAATAAAATCCTATTTATTTTATTATACAGAAACCGACCAAGAAAACATGAGAATCTTTGGCTAAACGATGTTTTATGAGGGGCACTACGTGGTAATTTAAATCTTCGCGTAGACGACAAGGTAGAAGATATCGGTTGACTGTGTCGGGAGAGGAGTGAGTGTTGCGTCAGCACAACCTGTAGTACAAACATTTGTCGTACTGTTAGTACTTTACAGTGGTCATATAGATCCGTTGTAGGAAAACGATATGGCATGAAGTTTGTCACTTTTAGTACTGCTCTCTGCGCTCGTTCCACTCGTATCAAATTACTTTTTGCCGCGCCACCCCAGGACAAAATACAATATCCAATCAACGATTGACATAATGCGTAATAAGCTGTTCTTAAAATTTTAGGTTCTGCGACATGCCTCAAGTGCTTAAAAATATATATTAACTTACGGATTCGTGCCGTTAAAAAATCGATGTGAGGTGTAAAACTAAGTTTTTCATCTATGATCACTCCTAAGTATTTTATAGTCGTAGAATTATTTAATTTAGGACAGTTACATGTGTGATGAGTATTTACTACATGATTATGTGCGATAATTGGCAATATTGACTTATCCACAGCAACTGAATCCCTTAAGGTGAAAGTCAAATATTTGGTCTTGTCTACATTTATAGACAAGGCATTTAGTGTTAGCCAATTCATTACCTTATCAATGCCAGTTTGAGCAGTATTAAAAGCTTGGTTCCAATTACGCCCTTTAAAAATTAATGCTGTGTCATCGGCAAATGCCAGTAGTTTTCCATCCTTCAGTTCTATTTTGCACATATCATTTATATAGACAAGGAATAGTGTGGGCCCAAGAATACTACCCTGCGGGACACCATGTTCTACTGGCATGCTCCCACTGAGATGTTCACCAATCTTCACAGATTGTGTACGATCGGTCAGGTAGCTCTCAAACAATTTTAACTGCTTGCCCCTTATACCTATCTTTTCCAACTTCACCTTTAACAAGGGTACAGAGAGCGCGTCAAATGCCTTAGCCAAGTCCAAAAAAATACCAACACATTTTTCTCCTTTATCCAGTATCTCTACAACATGATTTGTGAGGTTGTGAACAGCATCGTTAGTAGATGAATTAATACGGAAACCGTATTGATCATTGCTTAAAATATTGTTCGTATGAAGAAAGTTTTTAAGGCGGTTATTCATAATTTTCTCTAAGATTTTTGATATTGATGGCAGTATGGAAATTGGTCTATAGTTATTGACACGCTCTCTGTCCCCAGATTTATAGACAGGTAGCACGAGAGCTCTCTTCAGTAAACTTGGAAAGACTCCAGTGTTAACACTAAGGTTCATTATATGTGTTAGCGGAGGTGATAAGATTTTTCGAAATTGTTTAAGCAGATCGGATGATATGCCGTCGATGCCTGTTGCACAATTACTACGTAATGCTAATATCATACGCTCTACTTCTGTCTCATCAGTTTCAAGGAATACAAGCGAATGACAGGGTGAGCCCGCTGATGAATTACTAGCACAAGTAATATTCTGTTCTCCTGTACTTACTATTTTATTTGCTAACTCTTTTCCAATATTAACAAAACTCTGATTAATAAAGTCAACTGATTCCTGTGCCGAACTTTTAATTTTTAGTAGATCACTTGCTGTCGATTTAATTTTCTTGGTGTGAGTCACGTCTCTTATAATGTTCCACATTAATTTTGGATTTGATTGGGCTTTTGTCAGTCGAACTGTATCATATGTCCTTTTTAGGTTTTTTAGAAGAGTGTTACAGAAGTTTCTATATCTTTTGAAAGTGGTGTTCAAAATTAAGTTATTAGGTTCGCGCTTTAGTCTCATGTACATTCTATCCCTGTTTTTCATGCACCGTAATACACCCGGGGTAATCCATGGCTTAAGTATTTTCAGACGATGTGGCACAGCAAAAGTTGTGGTGCTCATTGCTATAGCTTTGTTCAGGGAATTAATGAAGTATTCTAGTGCCATATTTACATCTGTACACTCATATATATATGAATAATTACATTTTAGTAATTGTTCCTCTAACTTTATGTGATCTATTTTCTTTTTTGTATTGCATTGTCTATCCAGTTCAGTTTTACTAAGAGTTACTAGAACAGCATTGTGATCGGTGATTGTGGAATCGATAACTATAGTCAGAGCTATTAGTTTTGTTTTGAGGAGAGCGTGGTCAAGGGAAGTTTTGCCATGCGTAATTCTAGTATGGGCTGGTAGTAGTCCATGACTAGCATTTAGGTTGAGGTATTCTTGAACTTTTGCATCTCTCTTTTCATTTGCAATATCTATATTAATGTCTCCAACAATCACTATATTGCTAATTGCTCTATTGCTAGTTAAGACCTGGTCTAGGGAGCACAGAAAGTTCGTTATCTCTTTGTATGATGGTGGCCTATACACCGCGAAAATACAAATATCCTTACCTACATTTATTTGGAGACAGTTAGCATCCCTAATGTTTGGTTCAATAATAGAAATGTTTGGTAAATTGCTATTAATATATACTACAACTCCGTCACTTCTATTTAGGGATTTTGAAGTCATATAGTGCTGGTATCCTTCTAATGTAGGAATGTTAGGATTGCATGCTAGCCAACATTCAGTGAGAATGATTATATCTACTGACATCGATACTCTTGCTAATAATGTTAAGAAGCCAGACATATTTGCTGAAATACTTCTAATGTTTTGGGTTAATATTTTGAGACTATGTACAGAAGTAAGTTTTGAACATTCTTCTGGCGCGCACCTATAAGACTCTGAAACTTCGAAGTTATCAATTAGGCTAGAAAGCTCACGTGACGAATCGAATGTAATGATGTGTGTAATAACTGATCCATAATAGTGACCGTATTCTGTTTATGTCATAGCAATAATGTTTAAGATTATTTGTCCTAGTTAAAATAGTGAGTTTGGGTAATGTGTATAAATGTGCGTGTGTTTTCGTTGAAGTAATGATGCAATTGTCATGCAAGATTGGTTTATGATGATATGAGAGATCATTTGAATAGCGATGGTCAAGCAAATAATGCGAGCATCTAAGTAACATATTAAAACCCATAGTAACTTCTAACTTATAAAACCTTAACAAATAATGTAAGTATCTAATTATTAAATAGGAATCAGGAGTATATTCTATCTTACAATACTTTAACAAAAAGTGTGAGTATTGCAGTAATAAACAGGAATTCACAGTAACCTCCAACAAACAACACCTCAACAAAAAATATAAGTATTGTAGCAATATATAGGAATTCACAGTAACTCCCAACATACAACACCTAAACAAACAATGCAATGTAAACAAATAATGTGAAATCACATTAACTTCCAACTTATAAAACTTTAAAAAATAATGTGGGTATCGCAGTAAAATATAGGAAATCACTGCGACTCCCAAATCATTAAACTTAAACATACATTGTGAGAATTGTAGCAATATATTACAAAGATCCATAGTATTCTCTAACTTATAAAACTTTAACAGATATAAGTAAAGGTAATAATAACAAAATATGGAGCATGACCGTTGTAATAAACTATCGGGGTGCACATACCATAGTCAAACCTTACTTAACAGCTTATTAAGATGCTTTTCGGTTTCGATTCTTATTGGTGGTTCGCCTTCCGCTTTCCGTAAGTATACCAGACCTCGTGACGTCCAGCAGTAGGAAAATCCGTACTCGCGCGCGAATCTGCGAGCTGCATGAAATAGCTTTTGACCATTGAATGTTAAGGCTTCAGATATATACACGGGCTTGATGGGACCCAGTATATCAAGATGCTGAGTATTTAATTTGGCATTAGTTTCCTTTTTTTTATTAAAATTTTTGACACCTTGCATAATTTTTTCTTTCTTTAATATACTATTTAACTCAATCATGATCGGTCTAATCCCCTCTCTTTGTGTTGCGACTCTGTATACATCCCTTATGTCGTAATCACGTAATTCAACATCTATCGTCTTTGCCAAGCTTTTCACTATTTCAGTGATATCTTCCTTGGTTTCGAACTTTCTATCGCTCTTTATAATAGCGGGTACATTCCGTACCTCTAAGCTAGAAGATTTACCCCTACGCTCCAGTATCTCAATTCTTTCCTCCAACTTCTGAATCAGTCTTTTATCATCAGCTCTGCCTTCCTCCAAGTTATGAAGGCTCGTGAGAATATGGTCGTATTTATCAGAGAGGAATTGCAAACTTTCTTTAAGCTCTTCGTTACTTTTCTTGAGCTCTAAAAAGCTCTGGTCCACTTTAGATGATAAAGAAGATATTAAGCTTTTTAGTTCTTTGATGTCATCATCATCTCGTCTGCGTTTCTGTCTCACACTTATTTGTCGATTACCACTATTCTCAACCGTAGTATCCGATTCATACGTCGTAGGCGCAAGCGCAGATCCCATAGGACGCGTGGTACTGCATGGTCCTGATGAAGCCGATGCCGGAGGAGGTGAGCGTCTAAGCGGCATATCTAGAGAACCGCACTAATTCCGTTGAACTACCAGGCGATCAGAGATAGTATGGAGATTTGCAACACGTATTACGGGCAGGGGTCACTAAAATGGTCACCGATCGAGGATTTGGTACGATTTTTCGTTCCGCCAGTATAACTTGACCCCTCAATAGAAATACACTTTATTATTAAGTTGCACTTATTGCAATATAACTATCCTTATTTACTGGGCGTCCAAGCACTCATCAGCGTTAGTTGTCCTTTTTTATGAATTATGCACGCACACATGTGATGTCAACACACCAGCCCGGTAAGCTTTTAGAAGGCACCTCACGTTTATGCACTCCGAATATTAGCACTGATTTTAATTTTATTTAAATTATTTTAACAATTACAGGGTTTAGTTAAATGCGCGTCTGCACTCCACAGAGATCCAAAGGGAAGAGAGATTTTATTATGATCTGATATAGATTTTCCAAAAGTAACCAAATTATCTAAATAAATCAGGCATTTTTCGTGAGTTAGGCCTGACATTGCTACATTCATCATCCTGGAAAATGCACTTGGGCTTGTTTTTAGTCCCATAGGCATTCTGGTCATCTGAAATTGACCCGAACAAAAGGCGGTTAGTTTTCTACTGTCTGGATGTAAACCTACTTGATAATAGGCTGAACTCAAGTCTAACTGACTAAAATAAACAGAACCAGACAAGGAATCAATAATTTCACTAATGTTAGGCAATGGAAACTTGTCATTTTCTATTACGTTATTTAGTTTTCTATAATCGACTACTAAACGCCAGTTTTTTTCGCCGCTAACATCTGTTTTCTTAGGGACTAATAATACGGGACTTGACCATTCACTCCTAGCAAGCTCAACTATTCCCTCATTTAACATTTTTTCTACTTGTTTCTTGACTTCCCCTTGTTGAGAATAAGGTAACCTATACGGTTTAACATAAACAGGATCCGTATTTGGTTTTAAATGAATTTGTTGCTCGTATATATTCGTTACCGATAATTTATCCCCGGGTAGGTAAAATATATCAGGAAATTTTGCACACAGACTTTCAATCGACACTCTTTCTTCGTCATTCAGATGATTTAAATGTAGCATGGAAAATAATCTTTTCACTCTTTCAGAATTTCTCTCACATTTTTCAAACGCACATATATTGAAATTTTCCACGCTATGTATAATCGGTACAATATCTTTTAAAGTTAAGTCTTTTTCCGTACTATTTAATATCTTAACAGGGATTTTCCCATCACGCGGCGTCACTATTGAATTCGCTAAAAAAACTCCATCACGCAACTCTTTTGAATAAACTACACCGTCTCCTTTAAAATTAGTATTGATAAAATGAATAGATTCTGATCTCGACGGAATGAATAAACAATCATCATAATTATGTCGCAAAGTCGAAAGATATATTCTTTCATTATTTATGTTTAATAATGATAACGAACTCGTCTCGTAATTCAATATAGCAGAGTAGTTCTTTAAAAAGTCACTACCAATAATACCACTTGCCTTACAAGGTAAGGTATGGAATACATAGAACTTGTGACTAAATGTATTGCCTTTCGCTTGTAAATCTAAACAAACGTGTCCAATAGCTTCTATAGTACCGCCAACACCTCTAATAACAGTCTTCTCTATATGGAAAGGAATGTTGTGTGCATGAATATGTTTATGTTCTATGGCTGAAATTGATGCGCCCGTATCAAGTAACCAATCCAGAGTACATGCATCGCTAATGTTGAATTTAATTGAAAGTGAATTATGATCACAAGTAAAAAGAAAATCTTTAGGTACGAAAAAACTTGTTTTCGTTTACCACGTTATCTACTGTTTGGGATTGGGGTTGACTTTTTGTCAAAACATTCAAATGTTGGGAATGCATCCTTTGATTGCCAAAATTGCAGAACACTATAGTTATTGTCATTTCCATTAGCTTGCGTAATTGTAAGATCAACGAATAATTCGGTCATTTTTTGGCCATAATCGTTGATAGACAAATCGTTTTGTCTAAAAGATTGTAACTTTGTTTGCATGGCGGAAGCGGATTTTTTAGGTAATAAATAATTTCGCATATCTTGTAATAATTCATCTATTGTGGGATAGGTGCGACACAAACATAATTTTGCTGAGTGATTTAACCGATTTTTTAATACAAAGTTAATAAGATTGTTGCGGGAATGCTGACGCAACGTTTTGAGTTATCGGTACTGTAGTGCGCTGTGAACCACAGTTGTCCCGTGGTCGTCTTGTATACCGTACTACAGCACACCCATATATATTGTATACAGTCGTGATTAATAAATTTAAATAAGTTGTTCATAGACTTATTATTTCTCTCTGTACACATACGCAACCCCAGTAATAAAGGAACAAAGTAACGACCAGTTACAAAAGTGGTGACCCCGACTGAACTGTGATTTGGTAATTTTAAAGAACTTTTGTGATATTGTGTACAGATTGAGACTGTTTAGAACGGGCAACTCACTTGTGCTGTAGTATTGTTTTTTAATATCGGTACTTATACGAGTTGTGATTACGTTAAACATGCCTACCGAAGAAAGAAAAATAGCCACCGAAGAGTATCATTTATCCACTATCTCCGTCACGGCAAGAATACCTGAGTTTTGGAAGAAGTCGCCGAAAACCTGGTTTATTCAGGTAGAAGCAGTACTACAACCGCAGAAGATGTCTGATGAAGCGAAATATCAAGTAGTTATATCGAAATTAGGCCAAGAAGTTATAGAGCAGATCACAGAAATTTTATTAAATCCGCCAGAAAAAAATAAGTATGAAAATTTGAAACAAAAATTAATATTGATTTACCAGGAATCAGAAGAACGACAAGTAAAGAAACTAATAGGCGAAATGGAGTTAGGAGACCAGAAACCATCGCAGTTATTGAGAAAAATGCAGGACCTAGCTCGCAATAGAGTCACCAACGAGACACTAGTGGTGATGTGGCAAAATCACCTACCACCATCAGTCAGAGGAGTATTGGCTGTGACAAATGAAGATGATTTAGAAAAATTAGCAACTATCGCGGATAAGGTAATGGAGACCGCGACGCCAATACCCAGTATCGCTGCGGTGGAAGGAAAATCGCTGACCTTGAATAAAGACGATTTGGTAATAGCCCACCTTGATAAAATAAGCGAAAGACTTGAAAAATTAGAAACTAGATCAAGAAGGCACTGGCAGAAAAGTAACAGAAGGCGTTACGGACCAAGATCGCGATCGTCATCAGAGTCAAGGACGCGTGGGAAGACACCTGAAGATCCCAATTGGTTGTGTTACTATCATTATCGATACAAGAATCGGGCAAATAAGTGCGTCCAGCCGTGCAACTGGAAGAAAGATGTCAAGCCGTCGGAAAACTAACGTCGGTGCAGCCGACGACGGGAGGCTGTGGCCGCGTAGATTCTAACAACCGTCTTTGTGTGATGGACAGGAAAACAGGTTTAACTTTCTTAGTGGATAGCGGTGCTAATGTGTCTGTGCTACCCCGCAGCATAGCACATATTAAAGGTAATAAAAATAATGTACGTTATAAATTGTATGCCGCGAATGGAACCGAGATTAATACATATGGTACGCATTGTTTAGAGTTAGATCTTAACCTTAGAAGAGCTTTCCGTTGGTTATTTATATTAGCGGACGTACAGCAACCAATATTAGGTGCTGACTTCTTAGCTAAGCATAAGCTGTTAATTGATTTGAACGGACGAAGATTAATCGATCAGTTAACTAATTTAAGCATTAGAGGTACCATTTCGAGTTCAACTGAGTCCACTGTAAAGACAATTGTTGATAATTGCCCTTATTATGATTTATTATGTAAGTTTCCCGAGTTAACTATGCCTGTTTCATATAAGGAGACACCTAAACATGGCGTTTGTCATCACATAGAGACCACAGGACCACCAGTGCACGTGAAAAGTAGGCAGCTACCACCAGACAGGTATGTTAAAGCTAAAAATGAATTTAAAGTTATGCAAGAGCTTGGGATTTGTAGGCCGAGTAATAGCGCTTGGGCAAGTCCTTTACATATCGTGCCAAAGAAGGATGGAAATATTAGACCTTGCGGTGATTATAGACGTTTAAATTCGATTACTAAACCGGATCGTTATCCAGTTCCCCGTCTTCACGATTTTATGTATAATTTGTCGAATAAGAAAATATTTACGAAGTTAGATATAAATAGAGCATATAATTGTATACCCGTAGCCGAAAATGACATTGAGAAAACGGCTGTCATAACACCTTTTGGGTTATTTGAATTTATGCGAATGCCTTTCGGATTGCGTAATGCAGCGCAAACTTTTCAGCGCTTTATGCACCACACCGTCTTACAAGGTTTAGATTTTTTATTTAATTATTTGGATGACGTAATAATTGCCTCAGAAAATGAAACCGAGCATAAACAGCATTTACTTAAAGTTTTTGAAAGATTTAACGAGTATGGGATAACAATTAATTTCGCTAAATGTAGTTTCGGAAAGACAAAATTAGATTTTTTAGGTTACGAAGTCACAACTGAAGGAATTATACCTTTAACGGATAAGGTTAAAGCTATTATTGATTTTCCAAAACCTAACACTATTGAGGAACTAAGAAGATTTATGGGTATGTTAAATTTTTATAGAGCACACATACCGCATTCGGCAGCCCACCAATTACATTTATATAAGTATTTAAGTTCTTCTAAACGTAAAGATAAAAGTAAAATTAATTGGACAATAGAGGCCGAACAAAATTTTGAACAATGTAAGGAAGATCTTAAAAATGCTGCATTGTTAGGTTATCCATCTATAGACACACCGTTCTCATTAATGACAGATGCGTCAGACAATTGCGTAGGTGCAGTATTACAACAAAAAATTGCTGACAAATGGAAACCTTTAGGTTATTTTTCTAAAAAGTTAACAGAAGTGCAAAAGAAATATAGCACGTATGATAGAGAACTTTTAGCTATTTATTTAGCCATAATTCATTTTCGTTATTTAATTGAAGGTCAAAATTTAATTATTTATACTGATCATAAGCCTTTATCTTTTGCATTTACGAAATCAGGTACAAATAGAGAAACATCAAGGCGGGCCAGGCAAATCATGTTTATTAGTGAATTTAGTTCTGATATAAGGCATATTAGTGGTCAAAATAATATTGTAGCGGACACATTATCTAGAATTGAAACAATAACAAGTCCCACGATTATCGACTTCGCAGAACTGGCAGTTGCGCAGGAAGTCGACGAACAGCTTGCAAAAATTCTTAGTGAATCGGATAACAACTGTAAGTTGATATTTAAGCGTGTAACTTTAAATGTACCCAATAAGCATATTGTTTGCGAAACATCTACTAATAACATACGTCCTTATTTACCGGAACAATTTAGGCGTTTAGCTTTTGATTCGATACATAACTTGAGCCATCCAGGCATTAGAGCTAGTAGAAAAATAATAGCAGATAGATATTTTTGGCCAAATATGAATAGAGACATCGGTAATTGGGCCAAAACATGTATAAATTGTCAACGAGCGAAAATACAGAAGCATACAGTATCTAATTTAGGACAATTTGAGATTACTAAACGTTTCGAGCATATACATATAGATTTAATAGGTCCTTTGCCAATCACAACTGAAGGATATAGGTATTGTTTAACCATAGTGGATAGATTTACACGTTGGCCAGAAGCTTTTCCTATAAAGGAAATGACTGCAGAAGTAGTCGCAAAGACGTTATACGAGGGTTGGATTAGTCGTTTTGGTTGTCCAGTTAAACTTACAAGCGATCAAGGTCGACAATTTGAAAGTAACTTATTTAGACAACTAATGTTATTAATGGGAATTAAAAAGTCAAGAACCACCCCGTATCATCCTCAGTGCAATGGAACAGTAGAACGTTGGCATAGATCGTTGAAAACTGCAATTACAGCTCGTTTAAGCAATAAGTCTTGGGTAGATGAACTGGCAACTGTAATGTTAGGATTACGCACGACAATTAGGTTAGATACAGGCGTAACCGCCGCACAAATGTTGTATGGTAATAATATTAGATTACCTGGTGATTTTTATGATGGAAGCAATGTGAAATCGTGTGATGATAATGATTACGTTAGCAAGTTAAAAGAAGTTATTGACGAATATAAACCGTCTAGTAGAGAAAATAGATCATCACGTAAAATTTTTGTGCATAAAGATTTGTATACTTGCGATTATGTTTTTGTTCGAAATGACGCAGTAAGGAAACCGTTACAACCTCCTTACGACGGACCATATCGCGTCATTAATAGAACTGATAAAGTTTTTTGTATACAATTGCCAGACAGACAACTTAGAGTTTCTATAGACCGTCTTAAACCTGCATTTATGTTAGCAGAGGATAATGTACAACCGGAAGTAGTAGATAATAAGGGTAAAACTGTCTGTCAAAAAGTTCAGAAAAAAGTAACTTTTCAAACAGCCGAACCCAGTAGCTTTGGTTATACTACGAGAACAGGACGAGTCAGCAAAAAGCCAATGAAGTATTTGTAACAAATAATTTTGCTGATTAGACAATAATTTAACTAGGACGTTTGGTTATATAATTACGTGTTAATATGAAATAGAAAATGTATTATAAATTCATTTAGTGTTTGATACCTGTACGTCGTAGTTGATTAATTAGGAAATGGGCAACTTACAGACAAAGGACAAAGTTGTTGTTAACGAAAATATATCCAGCACAGCTCAAGTAGATAACAAGTTGAATATGATTGGTATCGTTATGATAATTATTATAGTACTACTGATTATAGTGATTGGATATGCATTAAAACGAAAATGTGCTAAAGGCGTCAGGAAATGGTTGAAGAAAGAAATGGTTGCTAGTTCTATAACCTTACCAAATATTAAGGTAGAAACTATGCAACCGCCGCAAATTAATAATGGAACGTCTGCACCTCATAAAGTGGTTTACTGATTATTTGATCGAAAAATCGTCGTGCATTCATGTTATTAAGTGTGTATGTGATTGAAATTATTTTGTAACGATTTAATAGTGTGTGTTATATTTTGCTATTCGGTCATAGAACAAGCTGCATGGTTTGTGTTGTTGGTGTCCGGCCACAACGATGTCAAGAAAGGATAACAAAATGTAACCCAAACATATTATATTATATGCGTAATATAAGAATAAATAATTGTGTTAAAGTCATGGTAAATTAATATTTAAGTACGCTGCTGATATCTAAATTTTAAATAGCGGATAATGAATGTTAAAACTTTTGTCGCTATTACAATGTTGGAATGTATTCACAGACTTATCGCATAACAATACATAGCATAGTACTCATATTAAGTTGCAAACTGTTGATTGAGCAGAAAGATGATGTCACCTTTGGTGACAAAGTAAATTCACAAGAAATATTGTTTGATAAATATACTGATTAGAATTAAGATTTTGTGTTGTAAAAAAAAAAATATAAATATTTTTTTTAAAAAAAGAGGGAAATAGTGTTGCGGGAATGCTGACGCAACGTTTTGAGTTATCGGTACTGTAGTGCGCTGTGAACCACAGTTGTCCCGTGGTCGTCTTGTATACCGTACTACAGCACACCCATATATATTGTATACAGTCGTGATTAATAAATTTAAATAAGTTGTTCATAGACTTATTATTTCTCTCTGTACACATACGCAACCCCAGTAATAAAGGAACAAAGTAACGACCAGTTACAAAAAGATCAATTCGTGATTCATTTGTAAGAGTAGTGCTATAATACTCGATGCCATCGATCAATTTCTCAGTAGTAGTCATTTTACCATCCATAACAGGCAATAGGCTTAACGCAATCTTCAAGTTAAATTCCATGGTTACAGTTTTGATAATAGGGCACTCACTACAAAGTTCTATTATTTTAGAATATATGTTTTTAAACTTTAAACAATATTCATTTATTAAGAGACGCTCGTCTTTTGAAAGTCTGCCTAAATTAATAGATTCATTAATATTTTTGAGGCTTTCACTATACTTAGTATTTATTAAATTGGCCTCACCAAGCTTTTTTACGAGTACTTCACCTTTTCTACGAGATGGTCCGATTTTCACCAAGTATGTTTTTATATTTAATAATTCATCAAGCAACTCTTTTAATAAATCGGCCATAACATAGTAATCATATGCATAACAATAGAAGAAATTAGTATTACATTATAAAAAGATTACACATTTTTTTTTTTACTTGGGTACTTAGGTAGCATATATTATGCTCTAAAAAAAAAGTAAATTAAGATTGAAACGTGTCCTGTGTCTGATTTTACCCGATTTAGATAACTATTGTCACTTTCCGCACATTACTAACACTAACACAATTTTTTTTTTTTTTTTAAGGCACTTCCACTTTGCACCGCACTTTTCTTTTTTTTTTTTTTTTTTATTATTATTACTTTTTTATTTTTATGCACTTTTTCTTACCGCACATTTATATTAATAGACGTATTTCGTACTGCCTTACAATGCCCAGCATTATGCGGTTTCTTCTTTAAAACCCCTGCGAGCCTCTCGCCGGAATAAGGACAGCTGTCTTTGCAACAAATAGCCATCGCGACAAATAGAAATTCGAGTAGGTACTCTGTATCTTAACGGACC
Source organism: Arctia plantaginis (assembly GCA_902825455.1). NCBI lineage: Eukaryota > Metazoa > Arthropoda > Insecta > Lepidoptera > Erebidae > Arctia > Arctia plantaginis. Next base: position 100,352 of record CADEBD010000387.1, on the reverse strand, counting down.
ACACAGGACGCGCGCACGCGCCTTTTATGGCAGGGTCGCCATGTGACGTTGGGAGTCTATGTAAATAATACTCAGTTGAATGTGAATGCAAGAGTGACTATAATTCGAATCAATACATTGTTTTATAGTTTCTCTTATATCTACTACATCACACCTCATTGCAGTCATCGGGGAGGATCTCTCGCTACCGGCCGTCATAGGCCGTCCATGGCGTCATCTCGCAGAAGGAGGCGGCGGAGTCGGCCCGGGAGGACAGCCTTCACTCGGACCCAATCCGTCGCCGGCGAACCGGGCGGCGGAGGCGAGCTTATCACCGCCTCATGCCGCCCTGAGTGTGGCCGCGGGTGGACGGGGCGGGTTTTCCCCTCCACCTGCCATAACGGCCAGCCGCGAGGAGGCGACGTCCGCGTGTACCGGAAGTCGCCTAAATAGAGAATGTACCTGAAGGTGGTGCCCGTATCGTTGCGGGGTCCGGAGGTGCTAATAACAGCAGTTCCCGGATCCCTCCTATTACAGGCGCAGAGTGGCACACCGTGTGGTTTTAGTCGGTCCGATTCCGACACACCACCCCGCCGTAAACCCCGGTGGGGTGACGGCCCGAGGGGGTTTCCACACGTTAAAAAAAAAAGGGTAGTATTTAAATCAATATATTTTTTCAAATATTCTTCCTGTCGGAAAGTAAGAATTCGGTGAATTTTTCTTAGAACTAACCCGTATTTTAAACACTCTTTTAAGTGAATATAATGAATTACATAGTTAAATTTATCATATAAATTTGCTATGAGTTTAGCTGTCTTTCCTCCAGTTGGTATGAATTTCTCTGAAGCAAAAGGCAAATCACTATGAAAATCATGCACTGATTCAGGATATTCGAGATCTACCTCTAAAATGAAGCCATATTCGCTATCATCAGAAACACTCATTACATCGAAAAAGTTGATTTCCTTCTGATTTAAAAGTCTGAATTCTGAAATTGGGATTTTTCTTGTCATTGCATATCCATAAAAATTGTTGCAATCGAGATAAATCAAATAGCTAGTTATTTCTGGATCGATATACCAAATACAATATTGAAATTAGAAAGCATATTCTGAGGACAGTATAACAGCGCAGACGAGTGAGCTCACATAGTCAGATATTTCTGTTACCTATGTCATGGAGACTCTTATCGGAGTTTATTAATATTTGTTTATCACCCTCGCACCTTCGCAAGAATATATTTCCATTCGAAATCCAACAAAACTTGTAATCATTTTTCCTATCGAATTCGCGAGCCTGATAAAATAGCTTCTTGGTGATGCTCGGCAGCTTTTCGGCGACTTAGACCGGCCGGCTCTTTGCCGGTACACCGATGTCTGAGCTGTTTATTTTGTCTTGTTTTGGCTTCCCTACATTATATAATCTCACAGCTGAAATCAGGGCTTGTTTTTTTCTTACCGACGTAAAATCAACAATTATAGGACGTGGGGTGTCAGGGTTGGAGGACCTACCCGGCAGCCGATATATGTCACGGATCTCATAGTCCGAAACCTGTACACCAACAACTTCGGCCACTTTACTAATAGTCTTTGTGAGGGTATTGCAACATTCTGGGTACGCTCTAGGTTTTCTATATTTCTTTGCTGATCCTGGCGTTCCCTCTTAAGTTCTTCGACTTCCTTTTTTAAATCTTCGAATTGTTTATTAATAAATGAGATCGAGACTTTCAGTTCTTCATTTGTCTTGCGAATTTCGTCATTAGACTCCTTTATATGAGTGTTCTGAGTTTTAATTTCAACGATATCAGCCAAAATTGTGGCTAATTTGCTATCTTGTTCTTCCCTCCAACTCGATAGTGTGTTCTGAAGATTTTGGAAGTCCAATGTTGACCCGCCTTGAGGAGAGTCAGCCGATCTCGGGCGTTTATTTCTATTCATTTTCACGAGGTCACTCGTCAATGCGGCCGAGCTGATGTCCGATTCAGATGATGTATGAATTTGACGCGGATTGTCTGTTTGTTTCTTTTTTGGTGGGGTACGTTTTACAGTTGACATTTCGAATGTGGAAGAACAAGAAACGGTGGAATAAGGAAGAGCGAATAGTATTTACAATGACACTATCCCAAAGCAGCACAGCGCCTACACCAATGCACAGCGACGCGCGTAGCTAGTATGTATAATTCGTAAATTATGTAGGCGTTCTTGTAGTAGCGGTTACTGATGAAACCGTGTATAGAGGATCACTGTTTCACTCAACGCCGTTACCTGTTCGGTGGCGCGTCGGACGAGCTCTGCTGCTTCTCGCTCCCACGCTGAGGCGGTGCCGGATCCGATCCCACTACCGATCACAATCACTTTTTCTAGAGTGTTAATGCCAGAATTATATGTGTCCTCTTCTAGGACCACCCAGTGGGCGTGTACCACAGGTAAAAACACTTAAGGAGCAACAAGGAATTTTAAAAATCAGGTCCGACCAATAGATAAATTTTGAGTTTGGAATTTATAAAAACAATCAACACGCGTCCACTCCGCTGTACGTTCGGCGTAAAATCCCACATCAGAGGTATGTAAATTTGTTACTGGCGTTTTTGTTGTTCGAGGATGTATTTTCTTAGGTGCATTTTAAAAGTGACTATTGTTTTTAGTTCCCTAATTGGCGGTGGTATTGAGTTCCAGCATTGTGTTGCTGCATATTTAAAACTACCCCGAAACGCTGCTGTTTTGTGTCCTGGTATGCTGAGTGCTCTGGCTGATGGTCTGATGGAGTATGAGAAGTGGTTATGCCTCCAGTCTATTTTCTCATACAAATAGGTGGGACTGCTTTTTTTAACTACACCAAACAGTAAGCTGGCTAAATGCAGCTTCCTTCTGGCTTCCATCTTTACAATATTATGTTCATTCAAATATGGTGTTACATGATGACGACCATTAATCCTAAAGCAGTAACGAGCACAGGCATTTTGAACTCTTTGTATGAGGTTTCTTGTTCTGGCTAATAAGCATGGACCGTATACTACATCACAGTAATTTAATCTGGATAGCACCAGACTGTCTACTAATTGTTTCCTTAATGGTATACTGAGGTAGTTACGGATGTTATATAAAGTTTTTAACCTATAAAAACAATTCCTAACCACATTATTTACATGTGCTTCAAATCTCAGCTCTGGGTCCATTAGTAGTCCTAAGTTGTTAGCTTCATCTACCCTTGCAATCTTCTGTCCGTTTATGATGATAGCAGGGTCAGCCTGCAGTATAGACTGGATTTGTCCCTTACTACCCAATATCATGAACTTGGATTTCACTGGGTTTAGAGCTAAGGAGTGTTCTGCAGACCATCTGACTACTCTTTCTAGATCCTTGTTCATCTTATCCATCGCTGACCTAGTTTCATTAGGCTTACATGACAAAAACAGTTGAGTATCATCTGCGTACATGTGGTACCCACAATTTAAGAAGCAATCAGTTATGTCGGCTGTGTACAATATGAACAAAAGAGGCCCCAGGATGGAACCTTGTGGAACTCCCCTGGTTACTGCAAGAGGGGGGGATGACATAACTGATCCATCCTGTTTATATATTTCTACCTGTTGGGACCTATTTGAGAGGTAGCTGTGAAACCACTGGATTGACTCAGGGGCAAATCCATAATATGCTAATTTGGACAGGAGTAAGGATATATCAATGGCATCAAAAGCGCGGGAGTAATCTAGCAAGGCGAGTATAGTTCCTTCTCCGCGATCCCTAGCTTCCAAGATGGTGCCCACAACGTCACACAAAGCCGTTGCTGTTCCACGTCCCATCCTAAAGCCAGACTGTTTATCTGGAAGTATACCATTGGCCTCCAAGTATTGCACGACCTGCACATATACCACCTTCTCCAGCACTTTTGACAAGCAAGGAAGTAGGCTAATAGGTCTAAGGTCCTTTGTAGTATCCGGAGAGCCAATTTTGGGTATAGGTCGCACTATGGAATGCTTCCACATGCTTGGGAATGTTTGGGTAATAATAGAGGTGTTAACAATATCCGTAATAGCTTTTAGTGAATTTGGTAATATTAGTGTTAGCATTTCCATGTTTATTCTATCTATACCAGCTGCATTTGTTTTAATGCTCTGTAGAATTTTAAGTAAACTGCTCTGATCTACTGGTTCTAGTTTAAAGTATAGCTCAGGGTTGTACCTGTGAAATTCATAAAATGTTAATTTGGATATGCTCAGTTGTCTCTCGCATGGTAGCTTCATAAAATATTTATTTATAATATTTGGAGCAGTGAAATGGTCCGGTAAAAGTCTATGCTTATGTGATGGAAGCACTTTAGATTTTAAAGTTTTCCACAAGGATTTTGGGTCATGTATTTTATTATTTATATTATTTGCGAAATATACAGATTTTTCATTATATAATGCTATATTAGCTTGTTGTTTGAGATCCAGATAATATTTCTTTTTTGATGGCAGTTTAGTTTGATGGTACTCAGCCCTAGCTTTGTCCCTCAGCCTAAAAATGAACTTAATGTTGTCAGTTATCCATGGGGTGTACTCCTTTTTGACTAAAGTGTGTTTTATGGGAGCATGGTTGTCAAACAGATTTATTATGTGTTTTGATAAGCCTTCAACCATGTTGTCAATCCCATCCTCTAAGGCTAAGGCTTGCCACGGTATATGCTCCAGATCTGTATTGAAAAGGTCCGGTAGAATGTCCTTGTATGGTCTATATGTAATCCATTTGGGTTTGATTTTGCCCTTCCTAAATACTGACTCACAGGTCACTATCGAATGATGACCCAAGTTGGGAACATGACTGACCACAATATTTCTCACAGTCATGTCAGTGCATATGACATCTATCAAAGTGCCACTATTTCCTATGAAATGTGTTGCAGTGTTTACTACTTGACTCATATTAGTGTAATGAAGGAACTGTTGCAGCTTTGTAGTGTTTGCACAGCATCCATCCAACATATTGATATTGAAGTCGCCTAGAAGAATTATGTGGTCAAACGGAGCCAGTGCACCTATGCTGTCAGTCAGACCATCCAAGAACTTGACAGTAAACATCCAAGGGGGTCGGTAGGCTGTACCGACCAGAACCTTTTTTCCGGCTATGTTTAATGAGAGCCAATACTGCTCCACCTCACTGAGTAAAGGATGACTTCTGGTTTGTACCTTAACCCCATTTTTTATGTAGAATCCTACCCCTCCACCACGACCACCTCGAACAGAATTAGGTCTCGGAGTGTGCCTCAATCTATAGCCCGGTACTGAGGGTGCTCTCCCCTCCTCACCTGGCCTCAACCAGGTCTCATTGCAATCAAAAATTCATCATGCCTAGTTCCCAGTGACCCTGCGTTAAATAAACCAAACCTTAAAAATTTGTTCTGGATCATTTTTATTTATTATATTTTTCCAAATAAATATACCATATTCCCAACAAATTATCAATATATCTTAGTAATTGCCGAACGCAGGTGGTCATCATGTAAACCATAAAATGAGTTAAATTAGAATCTATATCCAAAAATATGTTTAATTTAATTTGTTCATTGGTGAAGTTAAGTAAGCGTACAACCCTCATCAAAAACACAACATTAGAGTTAAGGAGATCACAACAACACACTGTAAAAAAAGTTATTCCATTTTAGTTTCTTAAGATATGTACAATGTATACACTTCACACTATTAGTTATAAGGAAATGCCTGTTATTTTTACCTACTAATAATAATAATACCTTTGTAAATAGTTTTGTAAATATTTGTATGTAGGAGTTTTATAAAATTTATTCTGTAAACAGTTGTGTTTAGATTTGGCTTAAACATGTTTGCAATCAAATGTTTCTTGTAAATAGTCACATGTGAATATGTATTTTGTTTTATAGTAAAAGTGTTTGTAATCTTATGTTCCTTATAAATAGTCACATGTGAATGCTCCCCACCTTCAATGATATAGACAACATAAAGGACCATTACTAACACTGATTTAATTATTGGAGACTGAGCATGTGAAAAGGCAGTCGGCATTTACAGATTACCTGAGATGTTGATAAACGAACGTACCCCGATGTGATCATGCTAGTCTTTACTGGCGGTAACGGTTTCTTTACCGAAAACCTGTTCTAGATCAGCTTCAGAGCGAATTACATAGGTGCGCTTTCCGTCAGCTTACTTAGTCAGTACTCTGCCCCGACTCGTCCAGGTGAACCTCCAGCCCAGACTGGCAGCCGCCTGTCGGGCGCGGTAGAACAGGTGTTTGTTTGTTCTGGTGAGTCTCTCGTTGAGATAAAAGCATCGCGACGGCGCATCTATGCCGAGGTCGGCTGAAGTGGCACCGCGCCTAACGCGCGCGCTCCGCAGAAGCTCTTCCCGCAGCCCGCGCCGCGCCAGCCGCACCACGATGCGCCGACACCGCGCCGCGCCCGCCGACTCGCCTGACTCACGTGACCGCGCCACACGGGGGCCCACGCGCTCTGCGAACACTATATCCCGGGGCTCCAAGGTGACACCTAGTTTCTTCGCTACCAGTTCCACGGAGTGAAACACATTCTCACCGGGACTCTCAGGGAGGTTCGAGATCTCGATGTCAGAGAGCAGCAGTTCCTGCTCTCGTTCACCGAGCTCTGTTTGCAGCTGCTTCACCGTGTGCTCCAACTGGTCCACCGCAACCTCGGGGGAGGTCGCCTGCTTCCTCTCGAGGTCATCCAGACGTGACTCCAGGTGATCGACCTTTTTTTTGTAGGTAGCCACAGTCTGACGCAGGTCAGCCATCTCGAGGCGGAGCTCCCGCAGCTCGGTTCTAATATCTTCCCTCATTTCCTTCATCTCTGCTCTCATCAGCTTTATTTCGTAGGCAATATCAGCACCATGATCTTGATCTTTACTGGCGGAGCCACCGGTAGATTGAGAGGAGTCATAGGAACTAGTGGGGGAACGCTCATTCTTCTCATTGCGCGTTTCCTTTGCCGAGCTCGGCTGATTGCGGTCCTTGGGGATATTATTTTTGCAGTCTTGGCACTGCCATTCCCTGCTTACCCTCGTAGCATCCGGCAAGCGCAAACAAGGCAGGTGATACTTTTTATTGCATCTGCAACATACAGCGACACCTTTTGACGAGGTAAATTTACCACATGCTGCGCAGTTTGCCCATTTATTTATATGTAGCAGATAGTTATAATAATAGGTTTAGGTATTTTTTTATGGGAGGGGGCAAACGAGCAGATGGGTCACACGATGGAAGTCTACAAGATCAATTAAACACTCGTCCGTATCGAAGTGTCGCAATTAGTTCTGCTATCGATCAACAGATGGCGTTGTTGTCAGTATCAGTTTAAGGCTTTATTTTAGGCTGTATTACGCAATTTTTCCATCCGTCACGAAATAGACCTATCACCACACACGCGGCGAGGGAGATTAAAGTAGTTCTGGGAGCGACAGAGTTGCTTTTTCACTAATTTAGCACTTTTATTTTGTAGATTAGGGTAGATATTAATCACTGTTCTGATTCGTATTGTATATTTAATTTTATTTAAGAGTACACAACACTTTAAGACTTGCAAACACTGCACAGTAATGCTTAGGACATAATTGATATTGTGAGCAAATAAATTATTTAAATAAGAGGACTTTATATTTTTAAATTGAAACATAAACAGAACGCTACGAATCACTACTACCGACGTCGAATCGATCACTACCGACGTCGAATCGATCATCAATCATCATCATCAGCCTATCGCAGTCTACTGCTGGACATAGGCCTCTCCCATTGCACGCCACTTAGATCGATTTTGGGCTTCTCGCATCCAGCTCCTGCCAGCCATCTTGCGCAAATCGTCACTCCACCTGGCCTGTGGGCGTCCTACACTACGTTTGCCGAGACGCGGTCTCCACTCAAGAACTCGTTTTCCCCAACGGTTATCGGTTCTGCGGCTAATATGGCCAGCCCACTGCCACTTCAGCTTGCTGATCCGGTACGCTATGTCGGTGACCTTGGTTCTCTGCCGGATCACCTCATTTCTGATGCGATCCCTTAGAGAAACGCCGAGCATAGCCCTTTCCATAGCACGTTGAGCGACTTTGAACTTGTGGACCAGCCGTACCGTAAGTGTCCACGTTTCAGCTCCGTATGTCATGACGGGTAGGACGCACTCATTAAAGACTTTCGTCTTAAGGCACTGTGGGATCGACGATGAGAAGACTCGACGTAGCTTCCCAGACGCTGCCCAACCCAACCGAATCCTTCTGTTCACCTCGTCCTCGAAGTTGTTTCTACCTAACTGCAATGTCTGCCCGAGGTACACATAATTTTGAACAACTTCGAGAACGGCACTGTGTACCGCAATCGGTTCCGGTAGTACATGTCCGTTGAACATGACCTTGGTTTGGAAGTGTCAGCTAGGTCATTCAGCATTTGCTGTAGGTCCTGCAACGTCTCTGCCATGCTGACGATGTCGTCTGCAAATCGCAAGTGAGAGATGTATTCGCCATTGATATTGATGCCACGCCCTTTCCAGTGCAGCATCTTGAACATGTCCTCCATTGCATTTGTGAACAATTTCGGGGAAATAACGTCCCCTTGTCTCACTCCTCGATGCAATGGTACGGGCCTTGTTTGGTGATTCTGAACTTGGACGGACATGGTGGCGGCTTTGTAGAGACATCTCATCACTTAGATGTATCGCCAATCTACTTGGCAACGTTGCAGGGACTCCAGAACAGACCAGATCTCGATCGAGTCAAAGGCTTTCTCATAGTCCACGAATGCTAGACACAGGGGCTGATTATATTCTTCGGTCTTCTGTATAATCTGCCGCACTGTGTGGATGTGGTCTATGGTGCCATATCCGCTCCGAAACCCAGCTTGCTCCGGTGGCTATAATTCGTCGAGTCTTTGCGCAAGACGGTTCGTGATGACTCTCGAAAACAGCTTGTAGATGTGGCTTAGAAGGGATATGGGTCGATAGTTCTTCAACCTGGTCTTGTCACCCTTTTTGAAGAACAAGACGACCACACTCCTACTCCACGCTTCCGGAGTTCTCCCTTCAAACAGGACAGCGTTGAAGAGCTTTTGGAGCTCCCTTAGTACAGGTTTACCCCCGGCCTTTAGAAGCTCTGTTGTAACGCCATCCTCTATAGGGGCTTTTCCATTTTTCAGCTGTCCAAGAGCCATCTCGATTTCGTCAATGCTAACTTCTGGCAGGTCTTCGGTGTAGTGACGTGTTAATGTGGCTCTAGAGTCCTCATTTTCGGGATCAGGTCGAGATGCATGCGAAGCGTATAACCGGCCATAGAAGCTTTCCACTTCCAAAAGGACTGCCGGCTTCGAAGCAACGACTTCTCCACTTTCTGTAGTCAACTTTGTCAGGTGGCTTCTTCCAAGAGATTGTACGAACACTTTTGAACCCCGATTTTGCTCGATCGCTCTTTCAATTGAAAGAGTATTGGAGCACCGGAGGTCGTGTCGTACGAGTTTACTGATCTCTCGGTTTAGAGTCCGCTTTGCCGACAAACTGACAGGAGGGTTTTCACGTCGTTTCTTCATCAGCCCTAGGGTCCTTTCTGAAAGCTTCGACTTCCTGCCCTTACGCTGCATTTCACAAAATCTCATACCTTCTTCCCTGAGCATCCCAACCACATTTTCGAGGTTCTGGTTTACGTCGATTGTGGTTTCCACGGCAGCGAATCGGTTTTCCAGTTTTGACTGGAACGTTTCAGATCCTGTCATGGCTTGGAGCCGAGTTGGTCGGAGCCTGGATTTCATCAAACAGACACGTTCCGCCTTAAAGTTGATATTCAGAGAGCCCCGGACAAGTCGGTGATCACTACCGGTATTAAACCTACTGATCACTGAGACGTCTCTGAATATGTGCTTTCTATCCGTCATGATGAAATCGATCTCATTTCTAGTCATAGCGTCGGGGATTTGCCACGTCCACTTCCTTTGGGGCTGTTTCTTGAAGAAAGAATTCATCAAAAACAGCCCCTCCCGTTCGAGGAAGTTGACCAGCATTTGCCCCCTATGATTCCTGCTTCCAAATCCATGGGATCCTACTACCGATTCGCCGCAATTCTGTACTCCCACTTTAGCGTTGAAGTCACCTATAACAACGTTGTAGTGGGTCTTAGTTGTGAATTGGAGGGCCCTCGATATGTCATCGTACATATCCTCCACCTCGTCGTCCGAGTGTGCCGAGGTCGGTGCGTACACTTGCACAACCTTGAGGCTATACCCCTCGGTGAGCTTGATAATGAGGTACGCTACCCTGTTCGACACACTGGAAATTTCCACAACGTTGTCAGATAGGGACTTATTTACCAGAAACCCAACCCCACCTTGGGATTGTTGGTCTCCCTCGCGGAAGGACATTAGGTGGCCTGACTCGAGGGTTATGGTGTCCTCCCCCTCTCTTCGGACTTCACATAGCCCTAGGATATGCCACCTAATCTTCCCAAGTTCCATCTCAAGTTGCGCCAGATGCGAGTCTAGCCGTAGCGTGCGTCCGTTGTACTTAGCCAGGGTCAGTCGGTTGTGGTGGCCTCCCGTAGCCCGGAGATTCTTCGCACCCCCTGCCCCGCCTTTACCGTGGTCGCCACCATGACCAGGAATAGCGGGGCCGCCGGGAACTGGGGGCCGTGGCCCTTGTTGCGTCTGCATGGGAGGGGTTTGCCCATAATCGCCACGATGGGCAGGCGGGTTGGCGATCGCAGGGCGTAGCTTGTCGCACCGGTAACGCTGCTGCCCGTCACCGGCCTGTTGTATTTAGCTACGCCTATTGGGATGGATATACCGCCATCGGTCGGTCGCCAGAGCCTCGTTTGTCGTTCAGCAGGATGCACCGCGGGCAGGTGAGGTTGGCTTGGGGCGAAAGATGGTGGTTCGCCCCTCACACCCCTATAAAAATATTAATAATGTATATTTTAAATATTTTCTTAATATTTGCACTGCGATATATTCTAGGATAGTTCATTGTCTTCGTCAACTTGTAATTTTAGTCTTACTTGTTTAATAAATAATATTATGTACTCCTTTGTTTCAGATGTCCAATGATATTTACCCAACTAATTCTTCATACTCACCAATTCCTGCTGAAGAAACCCTACGTCAAAAGGTGGTCAACTATTTGGAGCGAGAAAGCCCATTTCAACCATTCCAATTTGAAGATACACCGCGATGCAGCAATAGTAACCAGATTAAAAACAAAAAAAGACGAAGAAATGATATTGTATACTCATACATACAGAAACCATCAACGGGTTATCGCAGTGAAATAATACGAATACAAGTTTTTGACGCCGAAGAATTCACAAATTTGCCCTGTGAATGTAGTGCCAATATCTGTGTCCAACATGTTGTGGGGAATGTATTTAATGACGATATATATAAATGTGTAAAGGATATTGTAACCAAAATGCACAAAAAGATGTGAATAAACCAGCAATTACATTTTATTTGTTTTATTTCTATCACTTCTGTTAACAAGTCTACATAATTAAAAAAATAATAAATTCCGACTGCAAAAAGACAAGTTAAAAGTAATGAACTAAATAAAAAATGGCCATGATATACCATTTTAAAATCCTCATGATGAGCCCTTTAATTTGATACCCATATTGCAGTATTCATTTTAAAATCCTTTTTAATCAATTCATTTCAAAATCCTTATGATTAGCCCTTTAATTTGATACCCATATTGTAGTATTAAAAAATTGATATACCCAGTGTCACTCTCCCAGTAAATACGAATCTAACGACACCTCTGAAGCTAAAATCCGTCGAACCATTCAGGCCGCAGAGCGTGCCTAACAATTATACATACATACTCTCGAAAAAACATAGCCCTCCTTCTGGCGCAGTGGGGTAAATAACAGTCGCCTACCTACACATCATAGGTACACATACTTACATTTAGCAAACAAAAACATCTCATACTTTGCATTCACCAGTAAACCTATTAATTTAACATAGGTATACATTTGGTATATAGTATATCGGTTTAATCGTAATACTACATGCTTATTTCTGACATAAACTATAATTAAAACTTTATAGATGTGAGGCACACGATGGGTAGAAAAGAATGCGATCTGTTTCCTTAACGGGAATGACAATGTGTTTGTTATATCAATTATCAGTCGCGTCTAGCAACTGATTCTGGATGCAATATTAAACGATGTAGGTATTCGGTATTTTACTCAGGGCCACATCGATATTATTAATACACATCGCTGCATCGTAACTATTCTATATCTAAATGAAAATTAAATCTCTTTGCACGGGAAGTAAATACGTTTATCTAATTTATAAATACCTAATAGGTATGTCTCGGTATTAAAAAAAACACTATTAAATCTCAGTACCATTGAGTTAAAACAACACTAGAGAAGCAAACCTCATTATCACACGTCGAAAAAAGTGTAACCACTTTTGAACTTTGACGACGTAGCTTTGATACCACGAAACATTTGAAAGTAAACATATTTATGTCTCATTTACACGCGAGACAAGAACAACACCATCGCTCGGATTAGACAAGGACAAAGACATAACTTTACGATGGTGGGCCAGTGTTGACTACCGTATGAAATGTTACCCATAACAACCAAGAAACAATTTTTTTTTAAAACAATTTTGTAGTAAAATAAATTAATTTAAATATTTTAAATAATATATTTCGAATTGAATGGAATAGGTATAAATAATAAAATAACTAGAAATATTTGGTTAAAAGGGTTTATATTCAGTGTAAAATCAAACTCCGCTATGAAGCATCAGTTCTGTATACAATTGTCTTTTAGACTCTTTTTTATAAGTTTGTGTGAATATTTTACTTTCATGATACAATCTTATTTTTACCTATGTATAAATAATGGCACTTAATAGTAAAAGTGAATGATCAACTTGTACTGATAATAAATAATCCCCAGGGTGTATTGCAAATTCTTTTAATATTTTAAAATACAAATAAAAAAAAATATAAAAAATATATTTTTTTTGTTTTTTAATTTTTTTTATTTATATTTATTTACTTTTTTATTTTATATATATATATTTTTGTACAATTGTTATTTATATTTGATAATTAATTCAGAAAAATGAATGAATTAATTAATTAATTCTTTTATACAAAAGTCTCTAGCACTGCGAGCTTGGTAGAAGGTGAACGTTCAACGGGTCCCTAAAAAAAGTGATCGATTCAGCCCTAACAACTACCGTTCTTCCTATATTTTATTATTATTGACAAAATGTTTAAAAACAGTATAAAGCATATTATTTCATAAATTATAAATTCTCCCACTAATGTGGGAAAACAAAAATGATTTTTTAATGGTAACACTGATTCTAAATTACAATTATCAATGTTTTATTTCAATTATAGCCTTATTTACGATATTATCAATACAAAAACCATAAACTCACACGTGATAAGTAATTCCGCATGATTTATTATGGTTTTGTGACCTGGAATCGCATTCTTTCACTACGCATTTACCCATTTTGGCGATTGTTACTGTCATGTGTCGCTATGTTCAACTCGGTTGACGCCACATTGAACACTGAATTGACGTTTGCTACGCATATGCCTGTGGACAGATGTGCAGTAGCAACGATTTTAGGCGGTAATTACTCATCTATGTAAGTAATATATCAATGCTCACTACATTTAATTTTATTACAATTATTTCGAATAGACAAACATCATTTCGTATAGACAATGAGAACAAGTATAGACATTCCGTGTGGTGACGGATTAAGAATACAGATTGTCACCACCCCTATTCATCCCGTGGGTGTTGTAAGAGTCAACTAAGGGAAAAAACTACGCAGAACAACAGCACTGCAGAGAGAAGGAAAACTTGACACAAACCCTATACCAACCCGTCTGGCCAGCGTGGTATAGTAGGCCAAAACCTCCTTCCCAAGGAGAGGCCTATGTCCAGCAGTGGACTAGTAAAGGCTGTTGATGATGATGATGATGAATGAGAACAAGAGTCATTTCACTGCGTAGGTAAAAACTGAGTAGATAAATATTCAAATGCAAGCATGTACCTTTTTTTTTTTTTTCCGTGCGGAAATCCCCTCGGATACCACCTGTCGGTGGCATGTCGGACTCGAACCGACTAAAACCGCACGCTGTCGCCGGGTACTAATAGCCGGGGAACCAGGTATACCCTAGAAAGGAAGTCCCTGGTCCCCCGACATACCTCGGGTCATCTACAGACGAGTAGACGACCCCCCCCCCCCCCCCCCCCCCGTGTGGGAACCCCATGTTCCCTGTGCTCCCTGGAAGCGAGCGCGCTTCGCAACGCGCTCGCCGCCACCCCGGCCTGCTTCTGCTAGGGTGACAGATGGCCTCACCTGTCACCCCCAGGCCTGCGCTTATGGAGGACGGAGGTCGTTCTGCGACCTCCGGCGCCTGAGTCGCCTGCGGTGCCTGGCCCGTGCCCGGGCCTGGCGGGCCGGGAGAGTTCTAAACCTCTCCCGGTCCCGCTCCGCCGTCTCCTTCGCGAGCATAACTTGCTCGCAGAAGGAGACGGCAGAGTTCCACGCACTCTCGCTCCGCACGATAGCCGCAATCAGGCTATCGAGCGAGAGAACTCCCACTCCGATGGCCGCCACGAGGTCTCGCCTCTGCTCGACCCACGCCGGGCACTCTGCCAGCGTGTGGAGAGCCGTGTCCACGGTCTGGCCATCGCAGTGGTGGCACTCAGGCGTTGGCTCCTTGCGAATCAGACACAGGTGATCTCCGAAACATCCCTTCCAAGTGATCACCTGCGTCAATCGGTATGAGAGGGTCCCGTGACGCCTCTCGAGCCAATCCTCCATAACGGGTCTTACCGCCGCAATGACGGCGTGCCCGGCGCTCGGTTGCCCGAGTCGTTCCCTCCACTCCCCTATGATGACCTGGCGGAGTTGGGATTTCCGGTCATCGATTTCTCGAATCTCGGGGCATCGACCCAACTCCTGCGCCTCCTTGCGCCACTGATACAGAGCCGCAAGGGCTCTCGCCTCCAGGTCCCACGGTGGAGTTCCGGCTAGGAGACTCGCCGCCTCAAAGGAGATCGTGCGGTACCCCCTTATGATCCTGATGGCCAGCATTCGCTGCGGTCGTCGCAGTATCGCGACGTTGCTGGCCTTCAGGGCCCCCGCCTATACTGGGCACCCGTAAAGGGCCATGGACCGCACAACCCCCGAGTAGAGTCTCCTGCAGGAGTCATCGGGTCCCTTCATGTTGGGCAGCAGCCGCGCCAACGCACGCGCTGCCCCAACCAACTTGGGGACCAGACCTCGGAAATGATATCCGAAGTCCCATCGGCCATCGAGTACGAGCCCCAGATACCTGATCGAGGGCTCGATGCCGATGCGAGTGCCTCCTATCGTGAGGCTAGATCCCTCAGGCGGCTTCCTCCGAAGCCCGTGGAAGAACAGGGCCTCGGACTTGTGCAGAGCCACCTCGAGACCCAGCCGCCGGATACGTGCAAGCGTGTACCTACATACCTATTCATCTAATGATTCTAATGTTACAAAAAAATTAACGATTAATAGTTCGGTAAACATAATTACTTTAATGATCTTGAATAGAGATCTGATTTCGGTTTGAATACAACATTCATTTTGAGTAGAGGATTCTGAAAACATATCTCATTTTGAATAGGGGGTTAGAACACTCATTTCTAATAGATGTATATGAATAGAATGCTCATTTTGAGTAGATGATACTGAATAGAATACTCATTTTGAATAGAGTATTGGGGTGCCTCTTTGATCCAGGTACTCCAATACTCACCTACTCAGATGGTGTAAGAAAACTCTGCAAAGATTCAACCGAGGATAGTCAAATCACGTCTATGACATCATCAGTGGTGACGAATCTTAGATTTATGCCTACGATCCTGATTTCAAACAATAATCTACAATCTGGGTCTTTCAAGACGAGCCAAAGCCGACTAAAGTTCTTCGTTCTCGAAGCAGTTCAAAGAAGATGGTGGCCACGTTCGTTGGAAAAACCGGCCATGTTGCGACTATTGCACTTGAAGATCGTAGAACGGTTAACGCAGAGTGGTATAATACAGTTTGCTTACCACAAGTCATCGCCGAACTTCGAAAATCTAACTCAAGCGATCTAAATCTAAAGACAACGCAAGCTCACACAGCGCTCGTCAAACGATTGAATATTTGAAGCAGGAAAAAGTAGAAATTCTGGACCATCCTCCGTACAGTCCTGACCTAAGCCCTAACGATTTCTTTGCATTTCCTAAAGTTAAGAAAAGTCTTCGTGGTCAAAGGTTCCAGTCCGGTGAAGAAGCAGTCGACGCTTTCAAGTCAGCTATTTTGAACACCCCCACTTTAGAGTGGAATAAATGTTATAATAACTAGTTTGAGCGAATAGAAAAGTGTATTAAGCTACGTGGTGAATACTTTGAAAAACAATAAAAAGTACTATAAGGTTCTAGTTGTGTTTTTTTCTTCAAACGACAAAACTTAAAAGGCATGCCTCGTGTATGTGTCATATTAAATATATATTCGATTATTTATTAATTTATTTTCTTAAATTGTTAATATTAATTTATTTGTATATTTGTCGGACGCACAAACAATCTTTGTTATTAGTGAATTAGCCTGCGCGCCGACTCCCACTCGTGCCCCGAAGGTGCGAAACCGGTCGCCGTGCGCGCCGGCGCGGCCGTTCGTGTTAGCCCGGCAGTCGGTTGAAACATTCGGGACGCGAAGCCGACATTTGCTTCTACATCGCTCTTGCCTATACCGCCGCTTTCTAAAATCTGTGATTGTGCTATTTTACTCTTGCTATTTTCCTTGCGCCTACTCCTTCTGAATGTAACTAAAGTGTGCCTATCAAGTTTATTTTTCTTTTCAAACTTCTACCCACTTGTAAACGGTAAGTCACATCTTACTTACACACTAAACGTACAACAGCGTACCATCCAGCGTGCAACGGCTTGGTAGAGAAGTTTCACAGGCAGCTGAAAGCCGCTATTATCTGTCACTCCAACTATAACTAGGTCAAGTCACTTCCGTTAGTACTCCTAGGTATCAGAAGCGCTTACAAAGAAGACTTGAAAGCTACGCCTTCCGAACTACTATATGGTGAATCGCTTTTGCTACCAGGTGATTTATTTCAGCCAGTCAGCCAGTCTTCGCCAAGCGTCTCCAGCCGTCACCAGCATCTCGACACGGTAGTAAGCCGACTTTTGTATTTAAAGACTTGACCACTACCAACCAAGTCTTTCTCAGGGACGAGACCATTGGTTCACTTAAGCCCTCCATCACTGGACCGTACGAAGTACTACAGCGAGGAGACAAAGTTTTTAAAATACTTGTCAACGGAAACACAGTAACAGTGTCAATAGACCGCATGAAGCCAGCTTACATTCTCAACGACACCGTCACTGACACGAACATTAACTTACAACTACAAACACGTGAAATCGGTTAGGATCTACTGCGTTTATTTATATTTATAATGTCGATGACGGTAAAATGTGCAAGTTGCAATATCGTTATAATCGAGCTGTTAGCTTATATACAAAACAAAATTTCTATTATCACTGAAGAAAGTTTAATCAAGATATGTTTGTCATCGTTTAGTAGTGATCAAATTGTTCAGGCAAAGTCGTTGCTTTTCGAATCATTACCCACCGAATACCGGAAAAAAGTGCGTAAAGGACAAGGTAAAGAAAATCGTGACGTGACGGATATCATCAGCCTATTCAAGGTGGTAGACACTGATATGATGCCAGTGTTTGTAGCCCGTGATCTGGAGAAGCTACCTCCGATAACCTTCGACCATTTGGACGGGTCTAAACTACTCAAAGACCTCATATTGGTTCAGTCCGAGATTGAAAACATCAAATCCTCTTATGTGATGAAGACTCGATTAGAGGAAGAAGTAAAGAGTCAGCTGCAGGATTTGAGGTACTATGTACAAGCGTTTTCAATAAGTAATGTAAACATTAAAAAAGGAGGCGCGTGTGCTTATCAGGGGCAAGATAGTGGGCCAATGGGATTATCCCATCTCAAAGACTCTTCCTTAAGCGAACTGAGCAATACCTCGAAATATGCATCGTCACCGAATGAGCATTTGAATTATCGAAATATAATTACGAATGATAATTCGAATGAGGGTAGTAAAAATATTCCGGCAAACGCAATACTGTCGATGGAGTGCAAGCGGTTGGGCCGGTTGGACAGTGACGTAGCGGGGCAGGGGTTCCGCGTAGCACTGAGCGAGTGAGACATGGTTGTTGCCAAGTGACCTATCATACTTAAACAGCATTGATGACGAGTTTAGCTGCACTGGAACCTCTGCGGTGGATACGGCATGTTACGAGAACGTCCTCACGGCGGTGTCGGGTTACTCTGGCGGCAAAAAGTGTTTCCTAATGTGATAGTGGTGCAGTGCAATAACCCTCGAATTTGATCAATGCTCAGTCGGGTGAAAGGTTAGGTTATAGTGTTACAGCTAGCCCCGCATGGGCGACGCAGCGCCGGGCCCTCACTGCAGTCATCGGAGCAGATCTCCCGCTACCGGCCGTAATTCACTCCATGGCCGGTAGCGACAGTTGTTTTACCGCGGACGCAACCTTCTGCGAGGAGGTAATCTCGCAGAAGGAGGCGGCGGAGAAGGCCCGGGAGGACGACCTCCACTCGGACCTGATCCGCCGCCGGCGAACCGGGCGGCGGAGGCGCGCTCACCTGCGCCTCATGCCGCCCTGAGTGTGGCCGTGGGTGGACGGGATGGGTTCTCCCCTCCACCCGCATTAAATGGCCAGCCGCGAGGGGGCGGCGTCCGCGTGTGCCGGACGTCGCCTAAAGAGAGGAAAGTTTTGGTTTAAACTGGAAGCGCAAAGAGGGCACACCGTGTGGTTTTAGTCGGTTCGAGTCCGACACACCGCTCCGTCGAGACGAGAGCCCCGGCGGGGTGACGGTCCGAGGGGATTTCCACACGTAAAAAAAAAAAAAAAATTGTGTTACAGCTAAAGAAATAAGTTAGGTAATTAAATCCATGACTAGAGGTAAATCTACCGGTCATGACGGTTTGAATATTGAACATCTGCAGCATCACATCATCAGCCTTTAATAGTCCACTGCTGGACATAGGCCTCTCCTTAGAAAGGAGGTTTTGGCCTAGGGGAGGCCGGGGTTCAGGTTGTTCCGATTGAAATAGCTCCGCGAAGAAAAGAGATAGCAATAGATGTGAAGTGCGTCGCGAAAAGACATATCATCGCGCCATTGCGTCAGCCATTTTAGTGACGCTCTGTCCGCGTGTTAGCGTGGTAGTCGATTAGTGACACTCAAACATCACGTAAGTAAATTTTTTCGTCATCATACTTTTTGGTCTATTTCAATCAATTTTCTAGCTATTTATGTGTGACTTGCTATTATCTGTCGAGCAAACTATAGTGATTATCTTTTTAATATCTGGCTTTTGAAAACCAATTCTATTATAATTGGATGTTACTTTAGAAAATAGAATATGGGGTTCCAAGTTCCTCTGGCGGGGGGCTAGTTGTTCCGCGGAACAACCTGCCCGTAATGAACACGTAAATAATAAAATTAAAACTTTGTTTTAGGATGAGAAAATATAAACGAAAAACCGAACGGGGCAAAGTTTCAATTGAGCTTTTGCAGCGGGCTGCTGATGCTGTTATTAAAGATGGTCGTAAACTTAAGACGGTAGCTCGGGAATTAGAGATATGTCATATGACATTGTTTCGCTTTGTCAAAAAGTTGAAAGCTGGTGTAACACCTACTGTGGGTTACTATTCTAGACAGGTGTTCAACCAAGACCAGGAGAAGACATTGGCGGATTATTTATTAAATTGTTCATCAATTTACTTTGGTCTTTTGCCAGAAGAAGTAAGGAAGTTGGCCTATAGTTGCGCTGTCAAATTTGACATGCCTAATATTCCGGTCTCTTGGCATAGAAATAAAGAAGCTAAATCTGATTGGTTCACTAGTTTTCTGAAAAGAAATCCGTCTTTGTCGTTAAGAGCTCCGGAAGCCACAAGTGCAGGACGCGCATCCTCTTTTAACCGGCACAACGTTCATGAATTCTTTAGCAAGCTCGGAGACGTCATATTGAAATATAACTTGCTACCGTCTAGAATTTGGAACTTGGACGGACTGCTATTCCAAAGATCGCTCAAGTCAAACATTTGTGTGCATGAACATTTGATGTTTGATTTGGTCTGGGTGTTTCTATATATTATATGTATGTATTTTCAAAAAAAATGTTTAAATGTATTTATATCAGTTGTCTAGTAGCCATAGTACAAGCTCTGCTTAGTTTGGGACTAGATGGCGTTGTGTGTATGTGGTAGAATATTATTATTATTAAAATAGTCGCTGCAAAAGGCGTTAAACGAGTGGGTGCCATAGTGTCAGCGGAGCGAGGAACTTTAGTTACCGTTGAACTTGCAGCAAATGCAGTGGGAAATACTGTACCACCTATGTTTATTTTTCCGCGCCTTAAATATAAGGACTTATTTATTCGAGATGGTCCCACGGAGAGTATTGGAGCTGGAAATAGCTCGGGATGGATGACGGCTAAAGAATTCCTCATATTTATGGACTATTTTATAAAACATACAAAGCCCACTCCCGAAGACCCCGTATTGTTATTGCTTGATAACCATCAATCACATGTTGACATTGATGTGGTTGAAAAGGCAAAGGCCAATTCGGTTATAATGTTGTCTTTCCCGCCATATTGTACCCATAATTTGCAACCACTAGATGTTGGCGTTAATGGACCGTTTAAAACGTATTGTGCCAAAGCGCAAGAAAACAGGCTACGTAATAATCCAGGCAAGACAATGTCTATTTATGAGATATCTGGAATTGTCAAACATGCATGGCCTTTAGCAGCTACACCAAATAACATTATGAACGCATTTAAAAAGGCAGGCATAAGTCCATACAACCCTGATATATTTACGGATGAAGATTTTGCCCCGTCGTTCGTAACTGATCGACCAATGCCCGACACTGCTAATATTTCATTGGAATTGGGAAATCTGGAACCACAGCTTCAAGAATTAGCAGACGTTAATGAACCTCAGGTGCATCATGATATGGAAACCATCCCAGATAACAAGCCACATCCAGCAATAATAGAATCAGCAACCAACGAACCTCAACCAGGACCCTCGCACATTGCTAATTTGCCAAATAATGTTGTCATTCAAGCCACATCTAGCACATTTTCACCTGAAGCTATTAAACCTTTACCAAAAGCACCACCAAGATCGTGTGTAACAACTTAGCGACGAATAAGAAAATCAGCAATACTGACAGATACGCCTGAAAAGAATGCTTTGGCTGAAGAAAAAGCAAAAAAAGTAAAGAGCAATAGTAAAATAAAGACGAAAGTTGAAAAAAGAGTCAAAAAGAAACTTTCTTTCGCTTATTTGTACCAGTTACTTTATGTAACTGGTACAAATAAGCGAAAGAAAGTTTCAAGTAAATCCGCAAATGGTAAAGAAAATGTGAAAAGGAAAGTCCTGCAAGACGATAATCATGGAAGTGATAGTGAAGAAGAGACCATGGAATGGTATTGTATAATATGTTGCAATTTATATTCCAACTCACGACCAGGTGAACAATGGATTGAATGCGTCATGTGTAAGAATTGGGCTCATTTAAAATGCCTGAAATCTGAAGATGTTCATTCTTGTGTTTGTCAAAATTGTAATTCTGACGACGACTCTGATTAATTTTTTTTAAGTTCTTCTGAAGACTGAAATGAATCTGTTGTCACAGAGTAGGTTTAGATTATTGATCTCAGTAAAATGAATGCTATAAGACTGAATTAAGAAACTATAACTCGAAATGTTAAAATTTGTTACTTTTGTTTTAATTAAAAGAAATAATTTTGTTTTTTTGACAAACAAACGTTTGTCAAAGTTGATTAGGTAATATTAAAAATGTTTATTACTCTTAAGTCTATTAATTAGGTTGTACTACACTATTAACTGGTAGTTAATGCTTGTTATTATTTTATGTTTGTAGTTTTGTTCATTACATTTTTAAATTTTGTTGAAAAATGTGCAAAAAACATTAAGATTTTGTACTTTTCTAAATAAAACTCTCATAAATATTCAATTACATATACCTTATTTATTTTATATAATACCTTTCCAACTAATACTACATTATTAGGGACTGGAGTTGATAAGCGGAACAACTTACCTCAGCTGAGGAACAACCAGTCCCTTTGTGGGGCGAGTTGTTCCTTGTCGACTTTTTACAGAAAAAATATCCTGAGCAAAAATATATGCTTATTACAAAGAACTTAAGTATATAATTTGAACTAGGATAAATTATGCACCATTTTTATATAGGAGTCGTTAATTTTAAACCTTTCTATTACATTCATATTGCCCCCGACTCCAAAATCGGAACGTCGAACCCCGGCCTCCCCTACTACACCACGCTGGCCAGACGGGTTGGTATAGGGTTTGTGTCAAGTTTTCCTTCTTTTTGCAGTGCTGGTGACCTACGTTGTTTTGCGCCCTTAGTCGGCTCTAACGACACCCACGGGATGAATTGGGGTAGTGACATTCCGTATTCTTAATCCGTCACTACACGGACAACTGCAGCATGCGTGGCCCCATTTACCGAGATTGGTAGCTATACTGTTTAATCTTTGTGTGAGTCACGCATACCTACCTGATTCCTATTGTAAAA
The DNA here is from genome assembly GCA_902825455.1 of Arctia plantaginis. Lineage (NCBI taxonomy): Eukaryota > Metazoa > Arthropoda > Insecta > Lepidoptera > Erebidae > Arctia > Arctia plantaginis. Next base: position 77,670 of record CADEBD010000387.1, on the reverse strand, counting down.
AATAAAAATTAGAGGCGTTCAGGCATAATCCCGCGGATGGTAGCTTCGCACCACCGGCCGCTCGGCCGAGTGCATAAACCAAATGTCCGAAACTGCGGTTCCTCTCGTAGTGAGCAGTATTACTATCGCAACGACCAGCCATCCGTAGGGTAAAACTAACCTGTCTCACGACGGTCTAAACTCAGCTCACGTTCCCTTTTGATGGGTGAATAATCCAACGCTTGGCGAATTTTGCTTCGCAATGATAGGAAGAGCCGACATCGAAGGATCAAGAAGCAACGTCGCTATGAACGCTTGGCTGCCACAAGCCAGTTATCCCTGTGGTAACTTTTCTGGCACCTCTTGCTAAAAACTCTTTATACTAAAGGATCGATAGGCCGTGCTTTCGCAGTCCCTATGCGTACTGAACATCTGGATCAAGCCAGCTTTTACCCTTTTGCTCCACGCGAGGTTTCTGTCTTCGCTGAGCTTGCCTTAGGACACCTGCGTTATTCTTTGACAGATCTACCGCCCCAGTCAAACTACCCGCCTGGCAGTGTCCTCGAACCGGATCACGCGTGAGTTGTACGGCGACGAGCGTTGCCGCCACGTCACCACTCTGCACGCTTGGAACGAAACACCGTGCGCCCGCCGATTATGATCGACCGCGCACCGCTTCCGCCCAGCAGAGTAAGTAATGAAACAATGAAAGTAGTGGTTTTTCAGCGACGATCGCGCGAACGATATCCCACTTATGCTACACCTCTCATGTCTCCTTACAATGCCAGACTAGAGTCAAGCTCAACAGGGTCTTCTTTCCCCGCTGATTCTCCCAAACCCGTTCCCTTGGCTGTGGTTTCGCTAGATAGTAGATAGGGACAGTGGGAATCTCGTTAATCCATTCATGCGCGTCACTAATTAGATGACGAGGCATTTGGCTATTTTAGCTCATGTTTGATGATGCCCCATCTTAGCAACAGTTTCGTAATTATCATGGATTGTTCCAACGAGGCCCCCAACGTCCCCCTATTGTTGGCAAACATGTATTGCTCCGATTGGTGTTCAACGGCCTGCTGATGTTAAATTTGGGATAGTGTGACCTAATGTCATGGCGAGCAGGCCTGGGCTCGCAGGCAACCCTTTCACAGGTTACCCGGACACTCGTACCACCTCCCTGCGAACCCTGTCAGGTCGTGTGGTTGAAGCGTGTCCAGTTCGTGTGCGAGCCTCTCAAGACCATCGGTGGTATAGCACTTAACAACGTCTTCGCAAGCCCGATATGCCTCAGCGATCTGTATGACGTCGGGCTCCATACACCACGCCAGGATAGTGTGTCCAAGCAAACTGGCGACCCGCTCGACTAGCTCCACGTGAGTACCGTACTTGTTACGCTTCTCTCGATGGAGCCCATTCAGCGATTGCCGACCAGATACTATTTGCGCATCGACTATCACCCCACCATTCTCCTTTGCGGCAATGATATCCGGCTTGCGAAGTCCGAGAGATGTCCTTATCCTTGGTTCCCTAACCACGGTCCATCCTGCTCCTGCCATCCCAGAACTCACGACGTCAGCTATCTTGTCGTGGCGGAGAATACGTCCGCCGTGCGTTCTGTAGCACTGCTGGATGCAATGGGCAGTCGTTTCCCTAACCGCACAGCCTGCGCGGCAGTTCAACTCCAGACCTTCGCCCCGGCGCCCACTAGAGTTAGCGGCCCCCTAGACGGGAGCGCATTTATATGGCAGTGCACGAACTGCACGTAATCGCGGCCCGTAATCTCAGCGCTTCGCTCTCGCATCCACTTAGTGGACGCGGTGGTCTTACATGATTCCCGGAGTTCGGAACCATCATTCGAAGCATACAGCGCCTCACGCCAATACATAGCCGTCGTCCGTTCTCCGGCTGTCGGATCTTCCCGTGTCAGCTTAAGCAAACGCTTATTTGCCGTCCGCAGCTTCCTGCGGATCTTGTCAGATCTGGTGGCTGCTCTCGCCACTGACCATCCCGAGGACTCCATACGACCGAATCTCTTAACAATGAGATCCGGCACACATGACCTCAGCGATGGGACCGCTAAGCCTCCGTCCTTGGTTGCCGTGGAAATACCCAGTGGGTACATCCTTTGGGAGCCTGAGCCATTGACCGGTCATCCGATAAGAGAGTCATAGTTACTCCCGCCGTTTACCCGCGCATGCTTGAATTTCTTCACGTTGACATTCAGAGCACTGGGCAGAAATCACATTGCGTCAACACCCGCGAGGGCCATCGCAATGCTTTGTTTTAATTAGACAGTCGGATTTCCCTTGTCCGTGCCAGTTCTGACCTGACCGTTGAACGGCGGTCGTAAAGAACCGCATCGATCGCCCACGAGTCGAAACCGACACGGCCTTACGACTAGGAAGATCCGCGGAAGGCCGGAACGCGGGTCTGGATTCCCCCCTCACGCCTAGAGAGACGCGAGACCATCGACCAGGCCCGGCACAATTTATCAGATAGCAATAACTACAGGCCCATCTCTCTTGCCACAGTTATATCGAAAGTGTTTGACGGCATGCTGAACTCACAGCTGACCCAACACATCAAACTTCATGACAATCAGTTCGGCTTTCGAGCCGAACTGATTGTCATGATCTACTGAAGGAAGTTTTGTGTGTTAAGCATGCTGTCAGATACTATACAAGACGTCAAACTGCAGTCCACGCATGCTTTCTCGACCTTTTCGAAAGCTTTTGACCTGGTTTCCTACGATATTTTATGGAGAAAGTTAGAAAAGACAAGTCTACCAGTAGAACTCATTAACATCTGCAAGTACTGGTATGGAAACTAGGTCAATGGCATGCGATGGTCGGGAACCATGTCGCAATCGTACAGGCTGGAGTGTGGGGTGAGGTAAGGAGGGTTATCCTCGCCAACCTTATTTAACCTGTACATGAATGACCTGATCGGTGCACTTAGCAGCACACGTGTGGGCTGTCACAAAGATGGAATTAATGTTAACAATATAAGCTACGCTGATGACATGGTGCTGCTGAGTGCATCTGTGTGTGGATTAAAGAAACTGCTTACAATTTGTGAAGCATACGCCGAACATCATGGATTAAAATTATAATCCAATAAAAAGTAAAGTCATGGTCTTTGAGGCCAGAGGAAGCAGTACAGGTAAGGAGCTTTGTTAGATACTCGTATGTATCAAAATAATAATTTAGTGTACATTAGTCTATTATGATATTTAAAACTGTGTAATTGTTTATGGTTGTATTCTATTAAGAACTAAAATTTAGTCTGTGGAAAGCAACGTGTAGTTTTAATAGGTTATGGGCCCAGTCCCGCATTAAAAATATAAAATTTATAGTTATCTAAGGTGAAATGGCTGGAAGTTACATAATTAACGTTCCCAAACTCAAGGGTCGTGAAAATTACGATGAGTGGGCATTCGCGGCGGAGAATTTCTTGATTTTGGAAGGCGTCGATATCAGCAAGCCAGAAGCCGGTGATAGCGGAATTGACGATCAAAAGGCAAAAGCTAAGTTGGTGATGACAATAGATTCGTCTTTATATGTGCATATAAAGAATGAGAAGTCAGTTTTGGGTGTATGGAAGAAACTCAAGACACTCTTCGACGATTCGGGTTTCACACGCAGGATTACCTTATTACGAAATCTGATTTCCATACGCCTTGAAGACAGTGAGTCAATGACGGCATACGTTACGCAGCTCATAGATACGGCGCAAAAATTAAGAGGTACCGGGTTCGATATAAATGAGGAATGGATCGGATCGCTATTGTTGACAGGTTTACCCGACAAATTTTCGCCTATGATAATGGCGATCGAACATTCGGGATTGGCTATATCAACTGACGTCATTAAAACAAAACTGTTGGATATGAGTGATAATGTTGGCAACAGTGAGTCCGAAGGCGCATTTTTATCGTCTAAAGGTTGGCAGCGTAATAAAGCTTTTTTTCGTGGGTAGGTGTTGAAAAAGTCAATACATAGTTTTCAAAAGCTCAAAATTTATTTAAATTATTTATACCTAAATTACATCTAAATACAGTAAATTATTATTTATTCTTATAACACTTACAGTTACTATCCTGTTTATACATTGATCTAAGTGTTTAAGCCACCTGCCAGCTTATTTGCTCATTTCATAATCCAACAACAAATTATCAATTTTTTTTTTCAACCATCTCTGCAATCTTCGGTAACAATGTCTCAACTTTCTGACATACAAGCGGCACAGTGTAGTTTAGAAGAAAGTTTCTCCAAAAGGATGGCCCAGCTTGAAGCACAACTGCATACTGGAGGTAACTCCAAGGAAACTGTTGCAAGAGTCTCGGAGGAGTTTAGAGCATTCCGGGAGTTAATGTTTAACATGCTGGGTCTGCTTCGCAAGCAAATCAGTGAGTGTGCCAAAATGGTGGACATCATGGAGACCCGCCATCGACGTAAGGCACTTGTCTTTCTCGGAGTGCCTGAAGCCATCAAGGAGGACTGTACTAAGACCTTGCTTGTGATCCTTAATCAGAAGATGGGTCTCAAAGACGTTACAACAACCACCATCAAAACTTGTCACCGGATTGGTGCTCCATCCAAGGACCGTCGTCGCCCGGTGCTGGTAAGATTTTCTTCGGCGGAGGTTCGAGCTGCAGTCTGGAAGGCGAAGACGACGCTGAAGGGGACCGGCTTCTCGGTAAGAGAATTTCTTACTAGAACCAGACAGGCGACCTTCAACATGGCCCGCCAACATTTCGGCATGTCGGCCTGCTGGACACAAGATGGCACGATAATCGTCAAACCTTCCGATAATAGCCGCCATAAAATAACATCACCGGAAGAGCTGGAACCACTCATAGCCAAATACCCTAAGGCTACATCCCCGCCCAAAGCGAGTTCGAGTACGGCCGCTAAAAGTTCGCGGAGACAGTGACCGTTTTGCACTACTGCACAGTTGTCATCATTTATAAACACATTTTGGTTGTTCATATAATTAGTTTGTTGATATCAAAACACAAGTACGCAGGGTTTTTGTATTGTTTAGATTGCATATCGTAAATCAGAACAATTTGTGACAACAACTAGTGTCATCTGTCAAGATAACGTTTGTTTATTTTAATTTTTTTAATTTTTAGGTGCGTTCGGAAATTGTATAGTTGAATGTCTGTCTTCTATTTTGCTTTCCTCCTTACTTATTATTTTATTTTATTTTCTTGTTTATTCTCTTGTCTATTTCTCTATTTAATTTAATTGAATCATTTATGCTTACTATATATTTCGATCATGTTTAATGTCACAAATCTTACTTTGTTTTAGTACATTAATTCTGTGTGTGTCTGCTGGCGGGTGGTGTAGAAATGCAATTTGCCAACTCCAGCCTATATATCATAAAACCTACATATATATATTATTATTTTTGTTTTTAGTACATATTTATTATATACTTCATATAGTATTTTAGTAGGTATTTTTTTCTTTTTTTATAGTATATTATACACTTATGATGATGACCGATGATGAAGCTGACATATATTTTTCTGCCGATGACTCTTCCGAAGATGCCAGTTATAGTTCCTTGACAGAGACTCTGGGCGACCAATTACGGCAAACATGTCCCGTTCAATCTTGTCCTTCTCTAAATGTTTGCCATATAAATGCGCAAAGTGTCCCAAGTCATTTTAGCGATTTAACCGAGACTTTCTCTGACAACAACGTTCATGCCGTCCTGATTTCGGAGACTTGGCTCAAGCCCCACCTACCCTCCACCTCATATCCTCTCTCTGGCTTTTTACTTATCCGCAATGACCGTTTAGATAAAAGAGGTGGGGGCGTCGCTATCTACCTTCGTAGTTACTTACCTTATAAAATCCTCGCCTCTTCCTCCTCCAACCTTTCCACCTACGCAGAATACCTATTCCTCGAAGTTTGTGTCAAGGGAGTCAACGTAATTCTAGGTGTAGTCTACTGCCCCCCAACCGTTAACTACTTCTCTAGTCTGGAAACAGTTCTGGAATCTTTAGGGTCGGAACACTCGCATCACATCATCATGGGCGATTTCAACACTGACCTCCTAGCCCCAAACACTCCTCGTACACGCAATCTCCTTCAGATCATCCAAGCAACCAGCCTTCATATCCTGCCCCTTCAAGCCACTCACCACAATTTAGACTACCAGGATACCTGGCTAGATCTAATGCTCACCTCTGCCCCACACCTTGTCTCTTCCCATGGACAACTCCTTGCCCCTGGTTTTTCCCATCATGACCTTATCTTCCTCTCCTATATCCTGAAACCTCCTAAACCACCTCCTAAACTTCTACAGATCCGCAGTTTCCGACGCATGGATGTTGACAAATTACACGCAGATGCTGCTAAGATCGATTGGGAGGATATGGCAGCTGCCACCGACGTGGACAACAAAATTCGTATTTTTAATGACACCATTTTGAAATTGTATGACGTCCACGCTCCTATCAGGAGAGTAAAACTAAAACGTGCCCCGGCGCCTTGGATGACGAATGAGGTTCGAACTGCTATGAGACGAAGGGACCAGTCCTTTCTTCGTTTCAAGAAAGATCGCTGCGAAGACAAATGGAACCTTTATAAGGCTGCAAGGAATCGGTGCAACCAGGTGATACGCAACGCTAAACGCCGACATATTCTTCAAAACATAGAGTCTTCTTCTTCATCCAGTATCTGGAAATTTCTTGGTACTCTAGGAATTGGTAAACAACAGCATCACGTGTTTAACAATAAAATTGGTTTGAATGATATCAACCGTCATTTCTCATTCACAGCTACGCTGGATCTTCAAATCAAATGTCAAACGCTACACTACATATCTGGTCTAACCAGTTCCACTTCTGACTCGTTTGTATTTTCTCCGGTGTCTCCCGAGGATATCAAGAAGATTGTTCTTTCTATCCGTTCTAATGCTGTGGGGTGTGATGGCATTAGCCGTCGCATGATTGTCACCATCCTAGACTGCATTCTCTTAGTAATTACTCATATAATAAACTTCTCTCTTGACTCCGGTACTTTCCCCTCCTTGTGGCGTAAGGCCTATATTATTCCTCTCCCAAAAAATAATAACCCTTTACTTCCTGAACATTTTCGGCCTATTTCTATTCTTCCATTTTTATCTAAAGTACTCGAGGCCTGTGTACATAAGCAACTCTCACAGTTTGTATACAGAAACCAACTTTTAAGCCCTCTACAATCGGGCTTCAGACCCGGCCACAGCACAGTTACCGCTCTCCTTAAAGTGACTGGCGATATTAGGAAGGGCATGGAAGATACCAAAGTCACAGTATTAGTCCTAGTTGACTTCTCTAATGCCTTTAATACCGTCAATCACGAAATCCTGTTATCTATCCTATCCCATCTTATGGTTCCTTCTGAGACACTGGAATGGTTCTCCACCTATCTTCAGGGGCGACAGCAATGTGTTCGTGTTGATGACTTATCATCAAGTTGGTGCGACCTCCACGCTGGCGTCCCACAAGGCGGAATTTTATCTCCTCTCTTATTCTCTATATTTATTAACCTCGTAACTCAACATCTTCAGTGTGCGTATCACCTGTATGCTGATGATCTGCAGCTGTACTCACAGGCAAGGGTAGAGGACGTAACGCGGGCTATTGACGAGGTCAATCGGGACCTGGAGGTCATAGAATCCTTTTCGATGAGATTTGGACTGTCAGTTAATCCGACCAAATGTCAGGCAATCATAACAGGCAGCAAACGGATTATGAGCAGATTGGATACTGCCTCTATCCCACCGGTCGTCTACAATGGTTTAATTATTCCATTCAGCCCGGTAGTCAAAGACCTGGGCTTACTTATCGATTCATCCCTCGATTGGCGAGCTCAAATTACTAGCGTGAGCCAGAAAGTAACTGGCAATTTGCGAACATTGTATCGTCTCAAGAATTTCCTACCGCCTTAAACCAAAGTTACGCTCATGCAGTCCTTAATAATGCCAATAATTGACTATGGTGATGTGTGTTATTTCGACCTGAATGCAGACCTTCTAAATAAGCTTGACCGTCTTCTCAATAACTGCATTCGATACATCTTCAATCTTCGGAAGTATGACCATGTGTCTGCTTTGCGTTCCCAATTAAACTGGTTACCTATTCGCCTCCGCCGCAAACAGCGTGCACTTACCTCTCTATTTGCATTTCTCAATTCACCGTCCTCACCTACTTACCTTGCTCCCTACTTATGTTACCTGTCTAGCAATCATGACAGAAATCTTCGCTCAGATAACAATCTGCTTCTCTTATGTCCCTCTCACAACTCCGACTTCGTGAACTCTTCGTTCTTTGTTCAAGCAGTACTACTCTGGAATGCGCTCCCGCTCGAAATCAGGATGTCCACAAACCGCTTTATATTCAAAAAGAAGGTACATGCTCTCCTTCTTAAAGAAATGGCAGAACGGTCTAATCCATAGTTAAGTATACCTCAAATTCAGGTTTTCATAGTGTACGAATATGATATGTCTATGTATCTATATAAATATACTTGTATATATATGTATGTGTATCTTTGCGTATTTATGATGTGTAAGTGTAGTATGTGTGTATATGTTTATATATGTAGTGAACCGTATATATTTTCATTGTACATTTGATATTATGATGTAACCTCTGTGCACCTACCTGACAAGATTTCTACATCACCCAAAGGTTGACTGGAAGAGAATGCCCTGGGCATTAAGTCCGCCGATGTACAAAAGTGCATAAAGATGAATAAATAAATAAATAAATAAATAAATAAAGGAAACAAAGTTGTCAAAACTGGGGAAATGACATCTGTCAAAATGATAAAATGCTATGGATGTAAACAAACTGGTCACTATAAAAACCAATGTCCGCAAAGGAAGAAAAAACAAGTAAATGCTTTTAGTTCAGTGTTTCTTAACGGCAGTTTTGATAAAAATGAATGGTACATCGACTCCGGTGCAAGTAGCCACATGATGATCAGCCAGGAGAGAATAGATAACAAGTCACATAACCTTACTACAAAGGAGATTATAGTTGCAAATATAACAAACATGCCGGTGTTGTGCTCAGGGAGTACCCAGATCACGACTGTTGTGAATAATAAGGAATATGATGTTGTTGTTAAAGATGTGTTATGTATTCCCGATCTTACCACAAACTTATTGTCTGTCAGTCAGCTGATAAAGCATGGAAACAAAGTGAGTTTCCAGCGTGAACGTTGTTACATCAGAAATACGCAAAATGAACTGATCGGCATAGCTCAGTTAGTGAATGGGGTCTACAAGTTGAACACAAGGTCAAGTGTATTGGCAGCTTCAGCAACAACAACAACTTCAGATGTTATATGGCACAGAAGGCTTGGCCATATTAACAGCAAAGACATGAATGACATGAGACATGGTGCCGTTGAAGGTTAAGAATTTGATAAAAAATCTGAGATCAGCAAGTTCAACTGTACAGTATGCTGTGAAGGTAAGCAAACCAAGTTACCTTTTCCACATAGTAATCACAGAAGTGAGCATGTCCTTGAGATGATACATGCAGACGTGTGTGGACCAATGGAGACTAAATCAATTGGTTTATCCAGGTATTTTTTGCTGTTCGTCGATGATTACAGCAGGATGTCATTTGTCTATTTTTTGCAGAACAAAAGTGAAGTTTTCTCCTGTTTGAAAGAGTTCAAGGTAATGGTTGAAAAGCAGACAAATTGTAGTATAAAAGTGTTGAGAACAGATAATGGCACAGAATTTTGTTCAAATGAAATGAAAAACTATTTGAAGCAAAGTGGCATAGTTCATCAACGAACTACATCCCTACACCCCACAACAAAACGGGATGTGTGAAAGATTTAATCGCACTATTGTAGAACGAGCCAGATGCTTACCGTATGATGCAAAGTTTGAGAAGAAATTTTGGGCTGAAGCAGTTCACACAGCAGTGTATTTGAAAAATAGAACTATAGCTTCAGGGCTAAATCAAAAAACTCCATATAAACTTTGGACTGGCTGTAAACCAAATGTCAGTCATATAAGAGTATTTGGAAGCACAGTTATGGCTCACGTCCCAAAGGAGAAAAGACTTAAGTGGGATAAGAAAGCGGAAAAGCACTACTTAGTTGGCTATGCTGAAAATGTCAAGGGGTACCGACTGTATAATCCCAAAACCAACAAGGTTATAACAAGCCGGGATGTCACCATTATTGAGCAGAATAATTCAGAAATGATGCAAGCTGTAATAAATGAAAACAACAAGTCGGCATCTGACAGTGTTGACCAGCTTAGAGATTCTGACGGCTCCGACTCTGAACTATCAGATAGTACCGTAAAGAGTAACAATAATGACAGTACTTACATAGAAGAAGAATCAATCACAAGCAATAGTTCTTCAGATGAATTTTTAGACAGTGTGCCAGCAACAGAATTAAAGAATTTACAGAATGTAAAACCATATAAAGAAGTTAGGGAAAGAAAAAAGCCTGACAGGTTTGGTTACAGCAACATGTGTGTTGAAACAGATACCGACCCATGCGGAGACCAGCTGATAACATATGAAGAGGCTTTAAATGGACAAGAATCAAAGGAATGGAGTGAAGCTATGCAAGAAGAATTGAAATCATTTGAAGAAAATGAAGCTTGGGAAGTGGTGGACAGGCCAAAGCAAGCTACAGTGGTTAAGTGTAAATGGGTGTTCAAGAAAAAAGTTGATAGTGATGATAATGTGAGGTTTCGTGCTCGGCTAGTCGCAAAGGGTTTTACCCAGAAAGCAGGAATAGACTATACAGAAACATTCTCACCAGTGGTCCGTCATTCAACAATAAGATTATTATTTGCATTGAGTGTTAAATATAATCTAGACATTACTCACCTAGATGTAAACACAGCATTTTTAAATGGTTTTTTAAAAGAAAATGTATGTATGAGCTTACCTGAGAATTTTGAATGTCATGATAGGGAAAACAAAGTACTAAAACTAAAGAAGGCCATTTATGGGTTGAAGCAATCGGCTAGGGCATGGCATAAACGAGTAGATGATTGTTTACAGACTTTAGGTTATAAAAAGTCTATGTATGAACCTTGTTTATTTATCAAACAAACCAATACTGCCAGAACATATATTGCTTTGTATGTAGATGATTTTTTCATTTTTTCTGACTGTAAAAAAGAAACTGAATGTCTTAAGACTGCGCTAAAAAGTAACTTTAAGTTAAAAGACTTAGGAGAAATCAGACAGTGCCTAGGTATGAGAGTCAGAAAAGAAAATAATGAGATTTTTGTAGATCAGGAACAGTTTGTTGATCATTTGTTAAATAAGTTTAATATGAAAGATTGTAAACCAGTCAGTACACCAATGGAAGTAAATTTAAAGCTTAAAAAGGTAGATACTTGTTCTACTCAGTATCCATACCAGCAGTTAATAGGAAGTTTACTTTATTTATCAATGTTAACCCGTCCTGATATATTTTATGCTGTTTGTTACTTTGGCCAGTTCAATAACAATTATAATGATACACATTGGAAACATGTAAAACGTATTTTAAGATACTTACAAAAAACCAAACATTTTGGTTTAAAATATGTTAAAAATGATTTAGATTTGATAGCTTATGCTGATGCTGATTGGGCATCAGATTGTGTGGACCGTAAGTCTTACACAGGATATATGTTTAAGTTATCTGGTAGTGTAATTTCGTTTGAATGTAAAAAACAAAAAACGATAGCTTTGTCTAGCACCGAAGCTGAGTATATGGCTATATGTGAGGCAAGTAAAGAAGCCATTTATTTAAAGAATTTATTATTAGAATTGAAATGCAGAAATGAGTCGCCTGTACTGTTATATAATGATAACCAGAGTGCACAATTATTAACTAAACATTGTTTATTTCATAAAAGAAGCAAGCATATTGATGTTAGATTTCATTTTGTCAGAACAGCAGTTGAAAATAATTTTATTAAAATTGAGTATTTAAATACAAATGATATGCCTGCAGATGTATTAACGAAGAGTTTAAGTTGCCAAAAACATAATAATTTTGCTGAACAGTTAGGTGTCACTCCCTTTGTAAATTTTTAGGCTTTTGTTTCGATAACTAGTTTTTTTTTTTTTTTGTTATTGTAAGTATGTCAATTATTTTAATAAGGGAGCGTGTTAGATATGTATCAAAATAATAATTTAGTGTACATTAGTCTATTATGATATTTAAAACTGTGTAATTGTTTATGGTTGTATTCTATTAAGAAATAAAATTTAGTCTGTGGAAAGCAACGTGTAGTTTTAATAAGCTTCCTTTTCCTAATCTAACGCTCAATGGTGCAGTATTACGGTATCTGAATTTAAAATTTTTAGGGTATCTAAATTTAAGTACTTAGGACATTTTTTTTTTTACGTGTGGAAACCCCTTCGGGCCGTCACCCCACCGGGGTTTGCGGCGGTGTGATGTGTCGGAATCGGACCGAATAAAAACACACGGTGTGCCACTCTTCGCCTATAATAGGAGAGATCCGGTAACCGCTATTATTAAGACATCCGGACCCCTCCTAGCGCCTGCCCGCAAAGGCGCGGGCACCAACTTCGGGTACATTCTCCATTGAGGCGACATCCGGCATACGTAGACGTCGCCTCCTCGCGGCTGGCCGTTATGGCAGATGGAGGGGAAAACCCGTCCCGTCCACCCGCGGCCACACTCAAGGCGGCATGAGGCGATGGTAAGCGCGCCTTCGCCGCCCGGTTCGCCGACGACGAATAGGGTCCGAGGAGAGGTTGTCCTCCCGGGCCCTCTCCGCTGCCTCCTTCCGCGAGATGACGTTTCGCAGAAGGATGCAACCGCGGTAAAACATCTGTCACTACCGGCCATGGAGAGTATGACGGCCGGTAGCGAGAGATCCCCTCCGATGACTGCAATGAGGAGTCGGCGCTGCGGCGCCCAAGCCGGGCAAGTTGCCAGCGTGTGCTGAGCCGAGTCCTCACTGCAATCGCAGTGTTAACAGGCGGGACTCAATTCCCCCCTAGCGACCGAGTGCAGGTACGTCCCAAAGCAGCCGTGCCCGGAAAGGACCTGCGTCAGTCGGAAGGAAAGGGTCCTGTGCTGCCGCCCTGCCTACTCGACGATGACGGGCTGGAGCGCCTCCACATTGGTAAAGCCAGCACGTGGGGCCTCCAGCCGGGATGACCAGCTTTTGAGCAAGCTGTCGGAAGTGCTCGTCTAAAAGCCACCTCCCGTCAAGAATCAGGCCCAGATAAGTAGGACCACGACGGTGCCCATGGAACAATAGGGCCTCCGTCTTATCCAGGGCCACCCGTAAGCCCACGGCCTCAATGCGCCCGACCACCAGAGAGACTCCCCTGGTGGCTAGGCCCGCAGCCTCTTGAAAGTCCGCCCCCCGGGCTGTAACTAACTTGGTCTAGAGTGGTCCGAGAACAGACCCCTGCGGAACACCGCACTACATGAGCCGACGCCTCAAAGCACCATCTTGGTCCTCGTACATGATGGTACGCTCCTCTAAGTAGTCTGCCACTAGCCGCCTCAGGTACTCTGGCACTCCATGGTAACTATGATACTGATGATGAATACTAATACTATAAAGATAGGCAATAAAGACTTAACAGATAAGCAATTGGTGATGCTCTCAGGCGTCCTCATAGTTGATGGAAAAGATTTTAATTTTGCTCTGCAAACTTACGTGCCGGACATGATTCGTCACAAGTTTGATGATCACATTTCCTTCGGAAACGTTTGCACGTAGCACAGGTCGGGGGTGAAGAAGTGGTCTCACATTCCTTAGACGTATGTCCGAGTTCACCACAGTGAGTGCAGGTAGGACTGGTTTCTCTGCAGAACTTCGCAGCATGCGCATATTGCTGTCAATTGAAGCACCGAGTAACCAACGTAAAATCACGGACTGGACATGATGTCTAGTTCATGAAATCTCGGCCTTGATTTATGAGAGCTTTCCTGATATTAGCCGGAACCTCCAGAATATAGTTGCAAGTTGAGAGATTTCTCTTACCCGATTTATCTCTTATCTTTATTGTAGCGAGGAAAGACTCTAGAATAGAATTAGGGAACTCGTCAACAAGATTTTGCTCGTATAAGCATTCGAAAACCTCTTTTTCAGCAAGGGCTACTGGCACTCCAACAATAGTGATTTTAGGACGACTTTTTGTTGGCTCTTCAGCGGTAAGTCCCGACGTTGTAAGTTTCTCATAATTGCGGAGTTTCTCAATGTCTCCTTTGACAGTTCCTTACTAATAAGAACACCACAATTTCTTACTTTCTTCACGCCACGAACATGCAATTTTAATTGTTCGGGTGAGATGATTTTTTGGACCAGAGATTTTGTGTCGTCGTGACTAAATCTGGTTTAGTTTTATCATTAGGATATATTGATAGAGAGCTTAAGTTACTTGGTCGGATAAAATTATCGGCACCCTTTTTGACTATGTCAGCTCAAGTGCTGTTTGATGGACTGCTTGAAGGTTTTAGTTTTTCTTCAACCAATTCTTTAAAATCTTGTAATGTGCTCGCGATGTTCTGTTGGACTTGCAGGTTACGTATGGTAGTCTGCGAGTATAGTCTTATGCTTCAAAGACTGATACATCACTGCCATATTGGATGTTCCATGAGCAACTTTCCTGCAGATATTTGTGACTCGGAGCTTCTGGTCCGAGGTCATTTTACCATCGGCGACGACGGTACAGACTTCCTTCATACCTTCCTTCATGCCTCGATTGACGCCATCCATCCCTGGATTTCTCGCGTGGAAACGACTTTGGTAAGCAGGTGATTTTTATCCTTAGGCGGTTGCAGAGGATCGTTTATAGGATGGACCTGTTGTGACGGCGTTGGCGCAAGGCTCCTTCGCATTAATTGGCGACGGCCAAAAGGCTAGCACCTGGATTAGACATACTGTCACCGTTTCACTATTTATTTATAAGATGTTACACCACATAACTGAGTTTATGAATAAAAGGTAAGCAGTAATCAATCATGACAAGTGGATTGCTTATGACACAAATTACTATTATACCAAAAATAATTTTCTAGCGCGTCTGCTTAGTCAAGCATCTGAGATCTGTAATGTATCTCTCTACGAACTATTATTTTATGCTTGTAATAGTTTAATTAATAAATTAAAGTGTGATACAGTTGTGTTAGCCATATATCAGCCACATTCGCAAAATATTTATACAATTTTAGAATCCCTTAACCTTACAGAACCTATCATCGTATAAAAATATTATACTAACTGGCGATTTAAACATAGCTTGGGAGAGAGCAGACATTAATGCACATAATTATTTTAATATTAGTTCATTTCCGGAATCCCATCCGTCCATAATCACCGGACACATCAAAGCGGATCATTCTTAGATGATTAGGGTTCCGTACCTCAAAAGGTAAAAAAGGAACCCTTATAAGATCACTTTCTTGTCTGTCTGTCCGTGTGTCACCACCAATTTTCTCAGGAACGGGTTGATATAGTAAGTTGAAATATTTACCAGATACCGAGGTCTATGGTCCCTATTAAGGAATTGATACAGGACAATAGCAAAATGACTTCCATAATTAAATAAATGTCAGTGCGCATTAATACTTTATATTGAATTACAATGTGTCCCTCAGAAAAAGTTTGAGAATTCGGTTTAAAGACATTTATTTCTCATAAAAAGAACAATACAGTTCACTTACATAATGAGAAAATGTAACAACACAGTAAATTACTTAAGTACTCGTATCTCTGTGATCACAATACACTATTACAGTAATATAAAACTAAAGACATAAAGACAACTTCATTAGAGTCAGTACTTTATCCTGATGTAATCTCCTAATTTTTTTTTTAAAACAAGCTATCACTTTTAGTAATATCATCAGGTGAAATACCAGTAAATTATAAAGTTTTATACCTTCATATAATATATTTTTCTTACCATAGTTGGTTCTAGGCTTTGTTACTTCTAGTTTTTTTCGTTTCCTTGCGTTGTATGTATAGGTTTTTTCTTTGAAGCTTAATTGTGAATGTGTACCTTGTGTTATGATTTTATATATTAGTAAACAAGTTTTAAGAATGTATAGTTGTCTAATTGTTAGGATTTTGGTATCCTTGTAGATGTTAAGTGTTGGTGTTAGGTAGTCGTAGTTATAAAGTGTTTTTATGCTTTATTTTGCAAGACTTGAATTTCTTGGATATTCGATTTCGAAGCAGTGCCCCATATCTCAACCAGGTATTCTATATGAGGTCTAACTAGAGCGTTATAGATCATTACTCGAGCCCTACTAGGGACGCAAAAGGACATTCGACGTAGTGCACCAGTAACAGGAGATATTTTGGATTTAATATATGCGATATGGTGTTTCCATGTTAATTTTGTGTCCAAAAAGAGGCCTAAATATGTTTCACTACTTGATTTTGCAATATTTTCGTTATTTATTGTTAGTTGGATTTGATTGTCAATCTTCTTATTTTTTGCAGCAATGATCATGTATGATGTTTTTTTCGTATTAATAGTTAATAAGTTAGATAGAAACCAGTTGTTTAGAATATTTAAATCATTTTGTGCCTCTTTCACGATATCTATCAGGTTGGGTCCAAAATAAAAGAGACAGGTGTCATGTGCGTAAAGTGTAATGCTGCCTGACGTTTTAACATTGATTATATTATTAATATAAATTAAAAACAACAGGGGGCGAGAATCGATCCTTGAGGAATTCCGTATGTTAGTTTAGCAGGCAAACTTACATGGTTTTCAATTTTGACTACTTGTTTCCGGCTTTCTAAGTACGACCTAAGAATTTTATGTGCTGTTCCTGATATTCCTGCATCTCTTAACTTGTTTAAAAGCATATTGTGGCTAATTGTGTCAAATGCTTTTTTTAGGTCTATAAAGACACCTAGGACATATTGTTTTTTATCTATGGCATTTTTAATTTTTGTTGTTAGATCTGTAGTTGCGGATAAAGTACTTGATTTTGGCCTAAATCAATCAATGGTTCACAAAGAAAAAAATGTGTCTGTAAGGTAGTTGTAAAGACGGATGTAAATTATTCTTTCAAAGACTTTGGAGATGACCAGGAGCACGGAAATTGGTCGATAATTACCTGGATCAGATTTGCTTCCAGACTTGTAAACAGGAGTCACTTTGGCAATCTTAAGACTATCAGGGAATATTCCCAATTCAAGGCACTTATTTATACATTCAGTTAAGTTATCTATTATTAAGTTTTTAATGCATTTTAAATGTTTAACCGTAATCCCATCAATACCACTACTTGTATTGATATCTAAGTTATAGATTATTTTACTGATTTCTTTTTTTGTATAAGCATGTAGTGTATTTATTATAGCTGTATTTTTTGCGACTGTCATATTTAAATTTAACTTGTAGTAGTTGTAGTTGGAGTGTATAGGTTTGTTTGTGTTTGTAGTATATTATTGGCTAACTTAGAACCAACTGTGGAAAAGTAATCATTAAAATATTGACAGATTTGCTTGCCATTTGTTATTACATTATTTTCTGTTGTTAATTTAACTGGAACATTTTTTTTTATGTGTTTGTTATTTGTTAGCGTATTAATTAAATTTCACATTTTTTTCGTGTGTTTCTCGCACTTTTTGAAACTATCCAAGTAGTACTTTCTTTTCGCGTTTCTTATTGTTTTATTAGTCACGTCACGTAAATGTATGAATTTTTGTTTAGTTTCAGGGCTGCCATTATCATGTTTATAGGCACTCCATGCTTTATTACGCTTATGTAAGATATCTAGCACATCTTTATTAATCCAGTCATCACGAGGCTTGTTGAGAAGTTTTACTTTTTTTATTTTATAACTGGTAATTGTAGTTGTAATAAGAGTTTCCAGGTTTTGATAGTCGTTCTCCTCATTGTTAAATTATGTACCTTCAATTGATTTGAATAGATTCGTGTAGTCTGTAGCTAGGTATTCATATTTTAACTTTTTTGTAAGTAAAGGTTTGTTTAGTTCCAAGTAGATTTGGTTATGATCCGATAGTATATGATGGAGTACCGATGTCTGGGTTGTTTTTAAATAGTGACATCAGCAAAGCCGACGTCATTCTTTAGATTGTCATGGTTTTCACTTATAAAAGCAAATAGTATTAGTAGTAAATAACAACAACAATAGTAAATACCACTAAAGATGTCTACCAAGTTGTTACACACAGTCGTACATACATCCGTACAGTAGTAAATAAAGACAACAGTAAATACAGTTAGATGTATTCCAAGGTCTCACAAGCAGTTGTGCGTAGATCCGAACACCCCGACGTCTTAAGCGTGAATGACCGAGTATGCGCAATGCAGCTCGTTTTTATAGGCGAAGTAGTGGGGTGATTGTTATGAGTCACTTGTTTACGGCGCTCGGAACACGTGTAAGTGACGTTGTTGGTGTTGCTAGTGTTGAATACTGTTTTGCGCCGATACGACCATCCTGACCGACAGTGCGCGCTCTGCACTGGCCGTGCTGATGATATTTTACTGAGGTATACCTGATACAATTGATAGTTGTTTTATTTTTGAAATTGGTATCTGTGTACCTGGTTGTAACAATGTGTTCTATGTCGATTATTTTTTTTTAGTGTGCAGCGTACACTGTGGTATTATGTTGCTGCGTACTCTGCGGTACTATGTTGCTGCGTACTCTGCGGTAATATGTTGCTGCGTACTCTGTGGTACTATGTTGCTGCGTACTCTGTGGTACTATGTTGCTGCGTACTCTGTGGTACTATGTTGTTGCGTACTCTGTGGTACTATGTTGTTGCGTACTCTGTGATACTATGTTGTATTTGTGTTATGATTGCATGTATTAAAAATTCAGGTTAAAAAGAAACATATCCTTAGCTTTTAATGAGTTGGTCCCTGGGTTTTAAACTTTCGCGTTCCATGATAATTAATATTATTTAACGGGAATTAACGCGATCTCTTATTTAGGGTATTACATACCTCTGCCGTGGTCACAGGCTGACTCAGCCTGTGACCACGGCCGGTGCAACCTGGTCGAAACGTCAGGCAAACCAGAGGTATGTAATACCCTAAATAAGAGATCGCGTTAATTCCCGTTAAATAATATTAATTGGTCCCTGGGCTTGTTGTCCGACCACATTCGCTCGTGAAGTAGATGGTACAGGCTCATTGATCGGTACTGAAGTGTTGTCTTCTTCTGCCGATACGGTTATCTGATCTCCGGGTTAAGGTGCTCGGAGTTGATCATGAGCAACTTTTCTTGGACGTCCTGCCCATTTGCTCGGCTGACTCCTGGTGCTATAGCATGAATTTCTATTCCTGTACGATCACAGTAGATTTTAAATTCGCCCAAAAACTCTCTTCCATGGAGCGGTCTATGTCCAGCAGCGGACCATGAAAGGATGTTGATGTGATGATAATAAGAGTTTGTCGAGTTTAGACCGCGTCTCGGCGAACATAGTGTAGGACGCCCACAGACCAGGTGGAGCCTTGCTTTAATCAAGATGTCTGGGAGGAGCTGGATACGGGCACCAAAGGATCGATCGAAGTGGCTTACAATAGGAGATGCAGAGACGTATCCCACTTCTGATGACGGAGTACCGATGTCTGGGTTGTTTTTAAATAGAGTGACATCAGCAAAGCCGACGTCATTCTTTAGATTGTCATGGTTTTCACTTTTAAAAGCGTCAGCAGTGCTGACGTCACCACAATTACTATTTACACTCATTGCAAATGATAAAAACACCTTTAGTACAAAACACAATATAATTTATTGCTGACACAGGTTAACAATCTAAGTAACAGTAATAGTACTCACAAGAGCTCTTGCTTCCTCCAAGTTCAATACGAGAATGCCCTTATATGCGGGTTGTTGCGTTTTAAATAGAATCTGAATACACTTTCTTTGTATACCGTCATAATCACAAAATGTTTGAACTAAAGTAAATATTAAACAAAATAACCAAACAAACCTTTGGTTGTTTGTCATAAATCGAGATATGAAATAAGAGTACGCTTATCTATTAAATCTATAAACAGTTACAAGTAATGGAAACAGTAACAAAGAACTACCCTCGACTCATAACAAATCAATCAACTGCTAGTTTGACCTAAAAGTATGCAAACACTATCTGTAATCTTAACATCTTAATTTACTAGTTAAATTAATTGATTAAAATTCATTGATAATCAAATCGAGATTATTGCGCGTCGACATATATTATATTATGTATATATTATATTTGATAATTATTTTAGGGATACCCTCGATATCTTTTATAGTTAGGTCGGATTCTCCATACTGTTGTCTTTGTTGTAATTCCGTACGAAGATCCTTAATATATTTTTGTTGGAGTGGAGTTTGGTCCGAAAAAACGCGGACTTGATCTATGGCATGTTTACCATAATTACGTAGAATATGTTTCGCTGTATTGATCGACTCAAAACACACTTTCAAAGATCGGCTTTTATCGGGGGTATACTTGCCTAGTCTCATTATAGTGCAAGGGTTCGGACATTCTGCGTAAAAGGTTTTAATAATTTGCATAACCTTGTTTTTGTCATGTTCAAGTCTGTTGTTTTTGTTTAGATTGTTTATTTCAGGTATACCCACAAATATGACATTTCTTTCTCGACGATTACGGTCTTGCAGCTCCAGTATGGTACCTTCATAAGATATAGGCGAGTTTTGGTTTATTGCGAGCGAGTCAGTGGGTTTCAGTCTAGAGGTCTCGGTTTCAAGTTGTGTGATTCTTGTTGATATGTATTATTCATTATCTGCATATCTGTTAGTTCTTGTTTTAATGCGTTTTGTTGTATTATTATTGATTCCGAATTTTGTTCATATTTTATTTCAGTTATTTCTTTTTGTAATTTTGAATAGGTTTCTTGTTGGGTTTTGGCAAATTCTTTGAAAAACGTCATTATTTCTGAGCGAAAGTCTTCAAATTGAGTAAGATATTCATTCTCGGGCTGTTTTCTCTTGCGGTGGGTAATATTGATACTAGGCATTGCATCTAATTTACGCAGATCAGGGGATGACCCGTACCTGCTAACGCTCGTGGACTTGGATCCCTCCGGAGAACGCAGTAGACTCATATTTAGTGGATGTCGTCGCTCGCTGCGTAAATAAGTGGTGGTGAATTTAATGAAAATAGTTAAACAACTTGGTAAGATTGTGAAATTAAGGAAGAAAATGCATTAAATTGCACGCATGTAATGAATTTATTTATTTATTTAAGACAACTTATAAAACATACACTAATACATAGTTTATAAACATGTTTTACAAATATGTGCTGAGTGTTGTCTTACTTACAAGTTGCCACGGCATGGTAAGGGACAGTTACATCTAAGATTATACAAAGCAATATCTATAATAATATACAAAACATACAGAACATTATCAAAATTAATTAGAGACAGTGATGCATTTAAAGTGGTTTAAGAAGGTCTAAATGACGCAATAACTTTGCTTTTAAATTTTGGAAGACTATTTGAGAAGATGTCTACATCAATTTTACGATTTTTCGTCAGCTTGTTATACTGGCTTAGTAATCTATTCATAGTAGCGTTCTGACCCAAGCAGTTTAATGGTGACAGTAATCGTCTTAAATCTATGGTAGTCCAGTTGAACACACTAAGACTGCGCGACACTTTCTTAGCTGCTTGTATTAACACCAATAAAACAAAAACTTCAACGACAAATTAAACACCAACCACCTTAGTCTTGGGGGCGAGAAATCACCTATTTTCATCACTGAACACTTGAGTGCTACCAACAAAGCTTTACATGTAGCAACGCGCCTTAAAGCAAAAGAGAAGGGCTACAAGCACGTCTGGGTCAGAGGAGGCCGAATTTTTATGAGAAAGACAGATGATTGGTCATATCTTATTATTAGAGACATGGACTCAGTTAGCAAAATAAACTAAAATAATAAAGTTCATTTATCACTATGGTGTATTTTTTGCATGTTTATAAGTAATGTTTATAATTCGCTACTTTTAATATTTTCTACCAAAATATCCGTGGTTTGCTATCTAAAACTCAAGAATTCTTCTGTAATTTGGCCTGTACAAACTACGATGCAATAGTGTTAACAGAAACATAGCTGAATAGTTGCGTCTTTAGCACAGAACTCTTCGATAGTAGATATAATGTTTTCCGTAGAGACCGAGAAACTACAGGATTCCATAATCAAAAAGATGGTTGAGATGTTTTGATTGCGATTGCTAAGAAGTTTATTGCTAATATCAAATCAGACAGGGAGAGTAGTTGCGAGGTCTTATGCGTAACAGTCAAAGTCATAGACAACTTTAAATTAGCTTTAGATGCAGTGTATTTTCCACCACTTGTTCAAAACTCAATTATTGACCACTTCATGAACAATTATAATTCATTCGTAGATGAACCAACGATTGTCATAAGATTCCACCAGGATACCAGGATCTTGGATATGGTTCTTACTGATTTACCAGGTTCTAAAATACCTGAAGCACTTAGTGGTCTTTGTAAAATAGATACCTATCACCCTCTTGCAATTATACTTGACCATGTACAAGAAAGTAACATAAAGCCGAATAACTCTACCCGTCTTATTATAAAAACTTCCATAAGTACCAGGTTTAAACCAGGGCTAAAAGGTCTAAGCTTATTACGGTACTAACGTTAGTTCTTTCATTCGTATTACAAATCGTAGACCAAGAAAGCACTACTTAGTACCAAAGATCGTCTCTGGTCTAAACATTTTCCACAGATTATAAGCAACAAAATATTTAAATTATTCATTCATTCGTTCAGCGTTCTACGCGCCTTTCCTTTTTAACAAAATGTTGTTACGAAATTTAAAGAAAAATATTTTATGAATTGTTATTTGTAGGGGTAAAATTTAAAGTTTTGTTATTTAAAGGTATTTAAATATTCCGACTTGTATTTTTTTGAATGCATGTTCACAATCCAATTATTAATGTTATGTTTTGAAACAACTACCGAGCTAGCACGTATGAGTATAACGGAGTGAACTGGGCGGCGCGCGTAATTCGAGTAATGTAATCGAAATGTTTACGTGTTTAGTGATGCAGTGGTAAGTAAAAGTTAACAATAGTGGAGAGTATAATATGATGACAATTTACTAAACATTTACCTGTTACAGATGACAAATACAACAACAACAATATTTGAAGACCCTGATGCTGGCCATAGCTCAATAGAACCAATTGTAGTGATTATAAGTGATGAAAATATAGAGTCCAGTATTGAAGAAAAACAAGGTATAATAATTTCATAATAAGAAAAAATACAGGTTAGTTTCATTAATATTATTTATTATTTTCAGTGATCTACACCAGTGAAACTGTGCAAACAAAAAGTAGTGTAGAAATAGAAGAAAATAAACCAAAAAACAAGAAAAAAGGGGAAACCGCCTCCCTAAATAGGTTTGTTAAAATAAATGTGGTAATACTGAATATATTTTATTTCAATCAAGGCACCACGAAAATATAAATAAAGCTTACCACACTAAAATAATAAGTCTAATTATTACATAATAATATAGAATTTATTTTACAGAAATGAAGAAGGGTGTCAAGCTATTATAAATAGTAATACAGAATTTTAAAAAAAGCAGCTTGATATGTTGGAAGCCCAGCACTTCTATCAAGTTGAAATATCAAAATTAAAAATTAAAAAGCTACAATTACAAATAGCACTATTGGAGACTCAGATAAAAAATAACACCATTACTAAAGAATAAAATGTAAGTTACACTTTTTGACTGATATCAATACAATTTATAATTAAAATAAGTATAAATTGTTGAGTCAAGAGTTTCAAATAAATAACTAATGTAATCTATCTCCTATTGAATAAAATACTTCAAATATATTGACAATCACATAATAATATAACATAATTATTTTCAGGTTATATATTCCCCATAATAATCATTAGTATTATAGGACTGATTTTAGAATTTTCTTAAAGATAAAAGTTACTTTTAATTTATGTTTGATTTATTAATAATTATCTTTATGAAAAAAGGATCATTAGCTTTTATTTTAGCATTCATATAATACATGTATTAAACATATACATATATGAATATCACAAAAGAGAAATATAGTTATATATAATAAATGTTATTTTATGAAAAGTGAGTTTCAATAAACTGCCTTCTAATATTCCCTCGTAATGAATTTTGAACTGGCTGCACTGACATCATCTATTACTTATAACTGGCTGAGATACGCCATGTAAGTCACTAGTATCGTCTTGAATCTGTAAAAAAAAACAATTATAAAGTAATACATCATTGATGACGCACATTAGCCATAATTACATTACAAGGTACCAACTTACTTCATGGCGAGCCCAGTTGCGTAGTGCGCAAGCTACTTGCATTTCGGGGCTTAACGGACATCATCGAGGATCGTGGGATAAATCCTCACGTAATAAATCGACAATCCTTTCGCGAAAACGTTTACTAAATCTATATTTATACCGAAAATCTTCATCAGGTAATTCAAATGGATTTCGACGCTGACGAACTCTGTTCGGTCAGCGGGAACTTTCTAGTATATCCAACATATTCAAATCTTCCAAATCAAACATATCAATTGCATCAATATCCATTTTTTGGTTTCTGATCACAAATTCCTTTCCGAAAGTGAACCTCAAAATTAAGAATTTGACGTTTGACAATTTAGTACCATAGTTAAACTAGGGGTCACGATGGTCTAACTTTGATACCATAGATAGTTCTAGGACTAGCGATAAACTTCTTTTTGTAATAACGTTTATTCAAGGTCATGGTTTAAACCTAGTACTAAAGCCGGTACTTTTTTAAGTCCACGTTTTATAATAAGACGGTACAAGACTAAACTTTAAAAAGGCGAATTATCCCACTACCAAAGACTTCTGCGCTAGCGCCAGGGGTGTGGTCTTGTTGGATGAATCACGGGGGCGTTATTTCGCACGCAGGGGGGTGTGGTCAACGTTGTGGTAGTATTCCAATCGAGTGGTAGAAGGGTGTTGATGATGATGATGGTATCTGACAAATGTGACGGTAATATTATAAGATGTCTTACTAGTGGAGTGAGCGGCGGGGGTCACGTAGCTCGTAGCGATGTGAAGTACCAGGCGTTCATGCGGACAGGAGATAAGCGTGGCGCCGTATTGTACCGGTTATTAAACTCCTCAACATCTATGCACTCCTATTTTTTGTACGGATTTAATTTTGATAAGTATCGTTTTTAAATACAGCGATATGATACAGTTCAGAGCACGTCAACACCTGCCGGTGGTCCAAAGGGAAGGGATATATTACGCAATATGGCCAGCAAGATGTGTAAATCTACACTATTAAAAGCATTGCTAAAGTCCAGTAAGGAGAGAACTGTGATTTTTCTATTTTCCATTCCAAGCCTGATGTCGTCAGTAACATTGATCAACGCACTTGCCGTACTATGACCCGCACGAAAACCTGACTGGAGAGGATTTAGGAGTTGGTTTTTGATTAAAAAATGAATTTACCTGGGTGTGAACAAGACGTTCAAGGACTTTTGAAAGGAAGGGCAATATGGAAATATGACGATACCGAGGATGCGGGATTCTTCTTTTTAGGTAGTGGGATAAGTAGTGCTTCTTTCCATGCCTCCGGAAAAGTACTGATAAAAAGGGAGTAATTTAGGATATGGCATATTGTAGGTAATAGTTCAGCAAGAATTGGATGGATCATGTTACGGCTTATGCAATCGCTTCCAACAGCATTTGAATTTATGGATATAATACACTCTTTAACACCACAAGCAGTTAATTGATTAAAACAGAACGGTGGGTAATAAGGAGCTGGAAGTGTGGAAAGATATTGTAAGGTATTTGCCTTACTGGCCTGGTTAAATGTCGATTTGGTTGGAATCTGAATGTGAATATGACTTATCAACTCCCAATGTTTTGAGAAACTTCTAAATTTTGGCCGGGTCTCCGTTCTCGACCGAATTGTGAATGTATTGGCGTTGTGCTTTCCTACAAGCCTTACTGCAGAGATTTCGGATGGTAATATAACTCCCGTATCGTACATTCTTCCTTCACTGTCCAAGCGGTAAATCTTTGGAACGCCCTTCCCCTAGAGATCAGGACATCCACCAACCGAACAACCTTTAAGATCAGAGTACGCAAGCTCTATGGAGACTTGTTGACGGAGTCATCAAAATAACCCCTCGTGTGTTCATCAATGCAGGCATATACGTATGGATGTATGTGTGTATGTTTATGTTTTTTTATATTTATAGTATTATATAGTACGTATAAATTATATTTGTATCTATATATGTATCCCCGTATATCTGTGTAGTATAAGATCTTGTAACCGATTACAATTTAAATAATATATCTCATTATACACCTGCCACACACAAATCTCTGCATCACCCCAAGGTTGACTGGAAGAAAATGCCTATGGCATTAAGTCCGTCTTATGCAATGTATTTGCAGGAAGTATAAATAAATAAATAAATAATTTTTTCTCGGTTGATAGGGGTTGGCCGAGATTTAAAGTTACTTTTAGCTACAGCTTTTTTAGATATTAAAGCTTTAATATCGTCTGTTAGCCAAGGTGAGGGTAAATGTATAAGCCTGACAGCCCTGACCGGCGCATGTATATCGTAGAGGCTAGTTAACTTAGCATTAAATAAATTGATTTTTTCATCGATGGAATTTATTTTTACCAGCAAACTCTAATCGATTCCAGCAGCATCTAGTCGGAGTGTTTCGAGATTCATGTTCCTAAAATTGCGCTGCATAAGGAGCTTAGATTTGCGAGGGCGTAGTTTACGAAAGGAAAGGAAGAAAAGTGGTGAGTAGCATTCAAAGGGAGAATAGAGGAAGAGCGATGGTCATTTTATATCAGATATGTGTTAAAATCTCCCATGATGATACAATGATGGTAAGTGGGTGGTTAAACAATCTAGAAATGATTCAAAGGAGGGCAGAAAATTTATACGAGAGGAGGGAGAATAGTACACACCAAGTAGTAATTTGATGTGAAAGAGCTCCGATTCTAAAAACAAATGCTCACCTGCGTTTGGTGTTGGTGGTTGCGGTGACAAATCATGATACGATAAGGAATATTATAACGTAGGTATATGACAACACCTCCACGCACACCATTCGCCCGATCATTATTTATCAATTGGAAGCCAGGAAGAGAATAAGACGTAGATGAAAGACATGGTTTTAACCATGACTCCGAAATAAGGATTGCATGAATACTTTTACAGTCAGCATCTCTGGAAAATGGGCCGAAATACTCTGTATAGTAATGTGGACTACATTAAAGTTCCTGAGAACATCCGAAAAATGTACCTGTATTGGGTCAGAAAGTGAAGGTATACTCACAAAGTTTCCATTGTGACTGCTGGCTGATTGATAACTATCGTCATCACTACTGTTGCTTGGGCTCATCATCGTAGCTGTTGTAAATCAATCGATATATATAAATATATATCTAAAAATAAATATAGTATAAATATTATTAGACTATAGAAACACTATAGACTATAGGGTAACGATAAATATTATTAGACTTTTTTGAATATTTTGTCCACCCGCCAGTTGTGTTACTCAGCAGAGTAAAATTTCAAAATATTTACAAATCCAAGCCTCAACATTAAGAAAGTTAAAAGAAAAAATAAATAAAATAAAAATTAAACATTCAAATAAAATAAACAAGAGTGGGAGATTTATCACTCATCATCCAATAGCGTGCTAGATTTATCACAGTTACGGATATTAAAAGTACTGGTAGTTATTATACTGATATGATAAATCAATCGAGTAAATACAAAACAAACTAAACGAGAATGTCAGTAGCAGGAGGAATAACTAACTGCGTGAACGCAGCGGATAATATCTCACAAATCATATTCTGTCAAACTGTCAAGTTAATTAAAACAAATCGACCTTGAATTTGTTATTTTGAATTAATTTAGATTATAAAAGTTGAGGTATTTCTAAATTATAATAGTTTTTATAACTTAACAGCTTAGACAATAAAACAAAATAAAAACTGTAAATTCTGAACCTGAACGTTATGCAATAATCGAACCAAACAATGCGGCATCTATTTCCTGTTTACGGCTTGCCAACTGGATTTCACCGCAGCTTTTTCGGCTGGAACTGCCTTCTGCGTGTCACAATCAAGCCGATTAAGCTTACTGAGAGAGACTATGCGATGCCGTGTCCCATTAGGGTCGAGGATATAGATATGACCCTCTCGTGTCCAGCACTTGGAGACACCAAACCGCTCACGTACAGCCATAAAAACTATTGAGTATAAAATTTTATTTATGTTGTTAGTAGATAATATAATAAGGCTATTATGGTGCATTAATAGATAAGAGTACAGCACTTATATTATCTATGAATTTTGTCCATGAGTTACTACTTTGTACTACTCTGTAATATTATGTATGTCTCTGACCGTGTGGTGCCGGCATAGAATAGTACCACCCCATTTCTTCCCGTGGGTGTCGTAAGAGGCGACTAAGGGATAAAGCCAGGAAACGGGCAGCAGCGTTTCAGAATACAAAATGGCACACACTGTGCTCGCCAACCCGTCTGCCAAGCGTGGCGAGTACGGCAAAACCTCCACAATGAAAATAAGACAGCACAGGACCAGGCCCCCAGTACCCGGCAGCCCCGCCAATCCTGGCTATGGTAGCGGTCATGGCAGCGGCGGGGCAGGGGGGTGCGAAGAATCCCCGGATGGGATCCGGCTACCACCCCCAACGACAACTGGCCCTGGTAACACACAACATACGCACTTTGAGGACAGACGAGAAGATAGTAGAGCTGGAAGAAGAGTTGAGCAAATTGCGCTGGGATATAGTGGGTTTAGCAGAAGTCCGAAGGGAGGATGAGGACACGATTACCCTGAATTCCGGCAATTTGCTCTACTACCGGGATGGCGAACCACAGTCCCAAGGTGGTGTCGGGTTTATCGTCCACAAGTCTCTCATTAGCAACGTGATATCCATCAATAGTGTGTCGAGCAGGGTAGCGTACCTTATACTCAGAATATCTAAGAAATATTCGTTGAAGGTCATACAGGTTTACGCACCGACCTCGACACACCCAGATAATGAATTGGAAGCTATGTATGAGGACATCAGTCGGGCCATACATAGCACTATTACACACTACACCGTTGTTATGGGAGACTTCAATGCAAAGCTGGGCCGAAGAAGAGATGATGAGTTGAGAGTGGGGCAATTTGCTTATGGGCAACGGAAAATCAGGGGACACAGGCTGGCCGATTTCCTGGAAAAAGAGGGACTCTTTATGATGAACTCTTATTTCCAGAAGCCGCCTCACAGGAAATGGACCTGGATGAGTCCCGATGGTTCCACAAAAAATGAGATTGACTTCATTTTGACCAACAAAAAGCCTTTATTCAATGATGTATCCGTGATTCACAGGGTGAAAACCGGAAGTGATCACCGAATGGTTAGAGGCACACTGAATATAGACGTTCAGTTGGAACGCGCCCGTCTAATGAAGTCTACGCTCCGACCTTCGATTGCTCAGATCCAAAACCCCGAAAGCTTTCAACTCGAATTGCAAAATCGCTTCGCATGCCTAGATAGCTGCACATCAGTGGACGAAATCAATAGCAGGCTGGTAGAAAGTATCCATGAGGTTGGGTCTAAGTTCTTCAGACTCCACCGAAAAGATAGACCTCAGAAACTATCCGACCATGCCCGGGACCTCATGGCCGGGCGACGTTCTATGACTCTCCAAACCTCCGATGACGCTAAGTCCTATCGGCAGCTCAATAGACAGATATGGAATTCTCTGCGACACGATCTCCGCTCCTTTAATACTAACAGTATTAAGGAGACGATAGAGCGAAACAAAGGCTCTAAAGTGTTCGCAAGAGAGGCGTCTATTGGGAAAAGCCAGTTGACAAAGCTGAAGACAGAAGAGGGGAGTATAACGTCGAGTAGGCAAGAGGTACTTACGGAGATAGAGAGGTTCTATCGACACTTGTATACCTCAACCGCAAAGCCTGCTAGTAGCCCAGCTAAAGACCCTAGAGCAAGGCTAACCCGACATTATACCAAAGATTTCCCGGACATCAGCCAGTACGAGATTGGGATGGCTCTGAAACAGCTTAAGAATAACAAGGCACCGGGCGATGACGGAATCACATCTGAGCTTCTGAGAGCGGGTGGCAAACCGGTACTCAAGGTCCTCCAGAAGCTCTTCAATTCCGTCTTGCTCGAGGGACACACGCCAGAGTCATGGAAAAGGGGTGTGGTGGTACTTTTCTTCAAAAAGGGCGATAATACCTTATTGAAGAACTACAGGCCCATCACACTACTGAGCCATGTCTACAAGCTGTTTTCAAGAGTCATCACGAATCGTCTCCAACGTCGGTTTGATAACTTCCAGCCTCCCGAACAAGGCGGTTTCCGAAAAGGCTTTAGTACCATAGACCACATACATACGCTGCGGCAGATTATACAGAAGACCGAGGAGTATAATCGGCCACTATGCTTGGCGTTTGTGGACTATGAGAAAGCCTTCGATTCGATCGAAACTTGGGCAGTCTTTAGGTCTCTCCAGCGGAGCCGTATTGACTATCGGTACATCGAGGTATTGAAGTGTTTGTATAATAACGCCAATATGTCAGTTCGTGTACAGGACCAATACACGAAGGCAATTCCATTACAGAGAGGGGTAAGACAGGGAGACGTTATTTCTCCAAAACTGTTTACCGCTGCTCTGGAAGATGCCTTCAAGCTCCTGGAATGGAAAGAACTTGGCATCAACATCAATGGCGAATACATCACTCACCTTCGATTTGCCGACGACATCGTAGTCATGGCAGAATCGCTGGAAGACCTGGGACAAATGCTCGCTGACCTTGACGGAGTTTCTCAACAGATCGGCCTTAAAATGAACATGGACAAGACGAAAATCATGTCGAATGTCCATGTCGCGCCGACTCCCATAGTCGTGGGAAACTCTGTCCTCGAAGTTGTTGACGAATATGTCTACCTAGGACAAACGGTCCAATTAGGTAAGTCCAACTTCGAGAAAGAGGTCAATCGTCGAATCCGACTCGGCTGGGCAGCGTTCGGGAAATTACGAAACGTCTTCACGTCCAAAATACCTCAGTGCCTAAAGACGAAATGCTTCAACCAGTGTGTGTTACCAGTGATGACCTACGGAACTGAGACGTGGTCTCTTACTATGGGCCTAATCAGAAAGCTCAGAGTCGCTCAGCGTGCTGTTGGGACTAAAAATGGGAAGTCCCAGGAAGAAATTAAACTGTCTTGGAACCCGCAACGAAATTAATCAGAAGAAAATTGGAGGAGTTGGAAATACAGTAAATCCACTTCCCTCCTTAGCAAAGCGGGAGACAAAATGAAGTAAAATGGGCATACACCCTTTTAAACAGGGAAGCACCACGGCCACAAATATTACGGGTCCTACGTGAGCTATGTTTGATTTCTATAATATGTATGGCAGAATCGCCTAAACGCACGGAAATTCACCCTAGTTGACACAAGATCCCCATAGTTTACCGCCCCAGATGTCACCTGCAAGCTATTCAGCATTATATTACGTTCATTATACCAAAGACTACATTCCCAGAGGATATGATGAGCAGACTGTTCATAGTGAGAGTTAGGTGTTGAGCATTGACACAATGGTGACTCGACTAATTTAAATGAATAAAGCTTGCTCTTAAAGTTACCATGACCCGTAAGAAATTGAGCGACACAGTGATCTACCTCAAGCCATATCCTCGACAACCGTTCGTGAACAGATGGAAAGAATCGGTAAAGATGGCGCCCCTTGGATGATTCATCCCAGCGTTGTTGCCATTCGTCTATGAGGTCATTATAGACATCGGGCTGCTGTTGAAGCAATCTTGTAATTTTACCGCGATCCCGCGCGCCCAAAAAATCGCATTCCATGTTTTGTTGTCTTGAATAGTACATGGCTGCACGTCTCTGCACCTCGAGATCGACCGGAAGGACACCCGCCAACACCGGCAAAGCCTCAGTGCTAACCGTCCTATATGCCTTACACAAGAATATCAGTGCAAGTCGTTGGCCTTGTAACAGTTTGCGACGGACAGCGCCTACGGTCGCCCTATCGGCCCATACAGGTGCACCATAGCACATAGAACCTAAATAAGTAGCGGCCGATGGGGCAGCAAGGTTCTCGAATAGAGACCACGTACTGGAAAGCGCAGTGTGGGACGACCGCCTACCCGATGGACGGACGACCTGGTAAAGGTTGCCGGAAACCGTTGGATGCAGGCCGTCCCCGCTGTAAATCATTGGGAGAGGCCTATGTCCAGCAGTGGACAAGCATAGGCTGAGGTTAAGTAAGTGGCAGTACTGGCACTTCTTAATAAAGTAAGGAACGTTTTTGTGCAAATAGAAAATCTCAATTTCATTTATAAATCCTAAACCTTGATAGGTTATGGGCCCCAAACAAAAACATTTCGATAAAAATACTCGGTTACGAATATTGGTTGGTCATAAACTCTAAAATGGACACGCGGTCGATGAGTGTTGAAAAATTCGACGGAAGTAATTTCCGCCAGTGGAAATTCCAAATCAAATGTGCTCTAAAAGCCAAAGGTATCAGCATAGGTCTGCCAAAGCCAGATGTAGACAGTTCTACATGGTTAAAAAACGATGGAATAGCAATGTACATCATAACATCTAACATTGACTTGACGCAAATATCTTTAATAGAAAATTGTGAAACCGCCATTGAAATAATGTTGAAACTCGAATCGATTTACGAACAAAAAAGTGAATTGAATAAAATGATAATACAAGAAAGGTTTTGTCAATACAAAATGTCACCTAGTGATACAATTGCTCAACATATTTCGATAATTGAAAACTTAGCCAAGCAATTGAAAGAAAGTGGCGAAATTGTGAGTGATACAGCTATCATGACAAAAATATTTGAAACTCTCCCCTCCAAGTACAGAACACTTCGCCAAGCGTGGTTGTCGTTAGATCCTTCAAAACAAAATATTATTAATCTAACTGCTCGTTTACTCGATGAGGAAGCAAGTTTTACTTGTGAGGAAGAGCAAGAAACGGCCTTGTTAGTGAATAATTCTAAAAGAAAAGGGCAACCTAAACAACAAAAAAATTAACGCAGTGGTGATTGCCCAAAACTTAACAACCATATTAAACATCGCTTTGAGTGCTACAATAGGGTATATGCATGTATTTTTTTTATTTTTTTTAACGATTCTACTAGTTATTACATTACCAAAAATAAATATAACACATTCGAAATATAAACCGTTAAGCAAAAAAAAATTTATTAAAATCACTATCATTTTGGGGCAATTTGAACACGTCCATTTTGGCGCGCTTTTTTTGTGACGTCAGATTACACTTTCAGACGAATTCGATGTCAACAACGGAGTGAAGTTCACAAAGTTTCTGAAAGTTAAAAAGTGAGTAATAGAAATTAACTTATTACCATGGAAAGCCAATAAAAACATATTATAAATATTGTGCCGTTCCTTTGTGCCCAAATAATATCAAAACTGCACCTGACAAAGTATATTCAGTCATTGTGTTGAGTCTTTCTACACGGGAATTTAATAATTTAACACTGAAAACGTATTAGTTATTAACTTAAAATGAAACAAATAATCACCAGAAACCAAATATTACAAATACACACAACTTGTTGACACTCTTGACAGTGTAGGTTGACGTCACGTTTTATTCAAGCAATAGCGTTGCGTTTTAGAAATTTGCGAGGGAATATTAAAAAAGCCAATTTTTGATGATTAAATTTCACTATTAAATTATAATAAATTTCAAAAATAATTGTATGGTTATCTTTTTTTAGCAATAAATTTTACAAATAAAAATATTTTGTCCATTTTGGTGTCACGTGCATATTCCCTATTGTGGAAAAAGAGGACATTTCGCAAAGGAATGTCGTGCCCCAAAGAGAAATACAAGAAAGCCTGATAATATGCTGGCATTTAATATTGCAGACAAAAATATATACACCGAAGATAACATTTGGATTCTGGATAGTGGTGCTTCAGCTCATATAACCTATAGAAAAGACATATTCATAGAATTAGAGGAATGTAATCATAAATCATTAACCCTTGGTAATGAACACTTGGTTGAAGTATGTGGCATTGGAAAAATCATGAGAGAAAGGTATGTCAATGGACAATGGCATTCAAGTATATTAAATGACGTACTATATGTTCCAAGTTTAAGAAGAAACTTATTTTCTGAGGGTGTAATAATGCGTCAAGGTTATTCACTTGTGAAGATAGGAAATAGTGCATTAATTTACTTGAACAAAGAAATGATAATGAGAGCACAAATTAAGACAAATAATTTATATGAATTGAAAATCAGAACTATAGCTCCTGTTAAATGTAACTTAGTGCATGACAGTATTGATATCAAGAAATGGCATGAAAGACTAGGGCATATAAATATTAAAGAAATTAAAAACATGAATATAAACAATGTGGTTGAAGGTTTGAAGATTAATGGTAATACTGAAGAAAAATACACCTGTGAAGCATGTGCTTATGGTAAACAGCATCGTTTGCCATTTCAAAAATCTTCAAGAAGTCAAATACAGCCAGGTGATCTGGTGTATAGCGATGTGTGCGGACCGATGAGTCACTGATCAGTGCGAGGTATGCGCTATTTTGTATTATTCAAAGATGCCAAGACAAGCTATAGGCATGTTTATTTTATGAGGAATAAAAGTGATGTATTAGAATATTTTAAAACTTATAATGGGGGTGCACTAACTTGGGGTGCAAGAAAGGAGCCTCCCCGAGTGACGTACCCACTGATCTACTATACGTCCGGCGCACCCTGGGCAGTCAGCGAATCCCCACGCTGACTGGCTAATCCTTTCACCACGATGACAATTCCAAGTCCTCCAATAACACCGGCTTTGTGCGTAGTCTCGATTAACATCGAAGGGTTCTCTCAAGATAAATCGGAAATTCTTTCCAATTTATGCCGCAAAACTGGCTGCGACATTCTTTGCGTTCAAGAGACCCATCGAGATGAAAACCAAAGCCGGCCACACATCGATGGACTCACGCTTATCGCCGAGATCTGTCACCCAAAGCACGGTAACGCAGTGTTTGCTGCTCCAGGCGTAAGCATACTTTCCACCAAATGCTCAAACGAGAACGGCATAGAAATTATCACAGTAGATGTTGGTAATTGCTCCATCACTTCCATTTATAAACCACCCGGCACCACATTTAACTTCACTCCGCCAGAGAACTTTAGTAGCCAGCCAATTAAAGTTGTAATCGGTGACTTTAACAGCCGCAGCACCAACTGGGGCTACAACGACACGGATATGAGTGGAGATGCAGTCGAAGAATGGGCTGAGTCGAATGATTTGGCACTAATCCATGACGCCAAACAACCGGCCTCCTTTAACAGTGGTCGCTGGAAACGCGGGTACAATCCTGATTTAATCTTCGCTAGCTCTTCTATCAGCTCACAGTGCACTAAAAGAGTGTGTTCACCTATTCCTCGCACTCAACATAGACCAATTATGTGCTGCATCGAATCCGTGGTCCGATCTATAAATGTCCCCCTCAAGCGCCGATTCAACTATGCCAAGGCTGATTGGGAGTCGTTTACGCAGTCGATCGATGACGCCCTGTTCAATGTCCCACCAACCCCGCAAAACTACGACCAGTTTGTCGAGATTGTGTCAACTTATTCCCGAAGACACATCCCAAGGGGCTGCAGGACCTCCTACATTCCGGGGCTGTCAACAGATTCCAGTGAATTACTGACGCGATACGAATCACTGTTCCGATCCGATCCTTTTTCTGAGGCAACCACAATTGCTGGAGAATTGTTGCTATCTAAACTAGGCGAAAACAGACGAGAGAGGTGGACGAATACTGTTACTAGCATCGACATGACTCACAACAGTAAAAAGGCTTGGAGTACGATTCGAAAGCTGACTGGTGAGTCCCCTCAACCCGCACCGCCAAGCCAAGTCACCGCAAACCAGATAGCACATCAACTACTTGTTAATGGCAGACCAACACGCCGTTCCAGTAGGATCCCAAAATCACAAAAAACTGATGGCGCTGGTGACGATATCAGTAAATCATTCAACGTTACTGATATCGTTACAGCGATAAGTCGCCTTAAGTCTGGTAAAGCCTCTGGAGTCGACGACATCTCAGTCGAGCAATTAAAACAGCTTGGCCCAGTTGCTGTGTCGTGGTTGCTGCAACTTTATAACAACTGCCTGAAATCAGCTTTAATACCCCGTCTCTGGAGAAAATCTAAGATCATTGCAATTCCTAAGCCAGGTAAAGCAGCAGACGATCCTAAAAACTTTCGCCCTATCTCTCTACTATGTCACACATATCAACTATTCGAGAGACTGCTGCTGAGCCGCCTTGTGGGCGTCATTGATCCAAAACTGATTCCCGAGCAAGCTGGCTTCAGACCCGTGAAGTCTTGCAGTAACCAGACTCTTAAAGTGGTACAACACATTGAGGATGGCTTTGAGAGAGGAATGGTCACTGGTGCTGTATTCGTGGACCTATCAGCTGCCTACGATACAGTCAACCTCAAGAGGCTGTTGTGGAAGGTGGAAACCTTGGTCAACGATCAAAATTTCATCCGCATACTCCGAGAACTTCTCCACAACCGCCGATTTCAAGTCCACCTTCTCTCGGAAAAAAGTCGTTGGAGAGCACAGAAAAACGGCCTACCTCAAGGTAGCGTCTTGGCACCGCTTTTATTTAATATCTATACCAATGACCAACCATCCAGCCCACATACCTCCCGCTTCCTCTATGCAGACGACCTTGCCCTTACCTCCCAAGCCACCACCTTTGAAGAGGTTGAGGTGTCCTTGTCAAACGCTCTTGGTGACTTAGCCACTTACTACCACGCTAACTCACTCAAGCCCAATCCGAGCAAAACGCAGACGTGCATATTCCATCTTCGCAACAGAGAGGCGAGCCGCAAACTTAACATCGTTTGGAGTGGGGTATCCATAGAGCATAGCAACTTTCCAAAATATCTGGGTGTTACTCTGGACAGGTCTCTAACATTCGGCAAGAACTGCAATAACATTAAGCAGAAGGTGCACTCTCGCAATAGTCTTTTGCGGCGACTAGTCTCTTCAAAGTGGGGTGCTTCGCCTGACGTCATGCGGACTACTGGATTGGCGCTATCTTTCTCTGCGGGTGAATTCGCGTGCCCCGTGTGGGGTCGTTCAGCCCATGCAAAGTTAGTGGACACAGCACTGAATGAAACGTGCCGGATAATCACTGGCTGCCTCAAGCCGACCCCGGTACAGATGCTGTATCCACTGGCAGGCATAGCGCCACCAGTAGTTCGCAGAGCGGTGGCGAGCTCTAGCGAAGAGCCAAAATGGTCTCCGACGCTAGACACCCCCTACACAATAACATCATAGTACCGCAAAGGCTGAAAAGCCGCAACAGCTTTTTAAAGTGCGTACCCCCGCTCACTGGTGAACGCTCTAAGGAAAGACTTAAGTTGTGGCAAGATAGCGTTTCCTTACCCAACCCATTTGTGCCACTTGCCGAAAATCTTCCACCTATACACGAGTTGCCATGGCTGACCTGGAAGTCTCTAAACAGACTCCGGACACAGGTAGGCCGAAGCAAAGAAAACCTGTTCAGGTGGAGATTCATAGATGACTCTGCCCTGGAGTGTAAATGTGGTCTTGCCCCACAAACTATGAGGCACTTGATATCGTGTCCAGCCTGTCCTGTTACTTGCACATCACAGGAACTGATGGAGGCTACTGAAAGTGCCAAACTCGTCGCCAAATTTTGGGCCGACTCAATTTGAATTGTCATCGACACGCTAAGAAGAGAACTTATAATGCCATGATCAAGAACAAGTACATGCACAGTGTAAAGATTTTAAACACAGACAATGGAAGGGAATATGTAAACACTGGATTTAAGGAGTATCTGAAAAAAGAAGGCATTATGCATGAGTGTACAGCACCGTACACTCCAGAATAGAATGGTCGTGCAGAGAGGGAGTTGCGAACCATAGTTGAGAGTGCTCGTTCAATGCTATATGCTAGAGATGTGCCATTATATTTGTGGGCCGAATCTGTTAATACAGCAGTGTATTTACTCAACAGAACCTCATCAAGTCAATCTGACAATAAAACACCTTTTGAAGCATGGACAAGTATCAAGCCGCAGTTGAGTCATGTGCGGGTGTTTGGTAGCGTAGGATATGTACATATTCCTGATCAATTGAGAAAGAAACTAGATAAGAAAAGTGAAATGATGATATTGGTAGGATATGATGACACCAATTATAGAATGTATAATAAAAAAAACAAACAAATAAAAATATCTAGAAATGTAATTTTTGATGAGGATAAGGTCTCAGAAATGAGAAGAAATATTTCAAAAATTTTCATAGAAGAAGAAGGCACAGACACTGAAGAAAACACACAAGAAAGTGAAAGAAATCGCAGTGACACTCAATCAACCGAAAACTCAGCTAAAACTCTGCACAGCTGTCAGGATGATGATGGTGATCCCACCTATGAACTATCTCAGGAGATACTTGTAGAAAAACCAGAAGAAAGATATATAAATCTAAGACCTCGACATAATAGAAATTATGAAGCAAATTTTGTGGAATTCACGGTGCCATCTACATATGATGAAGCGATGAAGGATCCTCAAAAGGATCAGTGGTCTAAAACTGTGAGTGAAGAACTTGAAGCACATGAAGACAATGAGACCTGGACGCCTTTCAAAAGAAGTAATCAAAGAACTAAAACAACAAAATGGGTTTTTACAATAAAGAGGGATGAAAATGGAAAGGTCACAAGATATAAAGCTCGTTTATGTGCACGTGGATTCAAACAAGTAAAAGGTGTGGATTATGAAGAAATATTTTCTCCAACTATAAGGTATGATTCCATAAGAATCATTCTTTCTCTTGCAGCTAAATACAATTATACAATCCAACAATTTGATGACAAAACAGCTTTTCTCCATGGTAATCTTGAAGAAGACATATATTTAGAGGTGCCTGAGGGAGTGTCAGTGAGTAAAGATTATATTTTAAAATTAAATAAAGCTCTTTATGATCTTAAGCGCGTCTAGATGTTGGAATAAAGAATTTACAAACTTTCTAAAAGAATATGATTTTGTACAATCTCAGGCAGACAACTGTATTTATATAGGAGATTTTAATGGTATAAAAATCTATTTACTAATTTTTGTAGACGACTGTCTTGTGGTTTCTTCAGATAAGAATTTAATTAAGGAAATTATAATGTTTTTTTTTTTTTTTTTAAAGACAACGCCCGCATTAGGAATATATATATTCCTGTGTCGCGGGGGACTTTACAAACATACATGAAACGGACACAAAGGACACCCAGACTCAGAACAACAATTTGTGGATCACACAAAGTGTTGTCCCATGTGGGGTTTGAACCCACAACACTCGGCGTAGTAGGAAGCGGCGTGGCGACCACTTAAACCACTACGCCATCCGAGCGTAACATTTTAACATTAAAGAATTTAACAAACTTTTAACATTATGCAAATAAAAAAGGAGAATGATTACATTCTCATTCATCAGAGAAATTATATTGAGCAGATCATAGAAAAATTTAATATGAGTGATGCTAATCCTGTGAAAACCCCATCTGATGTAAATGTAGTAATCTCAAAGAATTTAGATGAAGAAATTTTAAGCTTTCCTTATAGACAACTAATAGGTTCACTATTATTTTTATGTTCAGTGTCACGCCCAGACATTAGTTTCATAGTAAACTTACTAAGTAGATATGTAAACAGTCCTAAACAGTAACACGTAAATGCAGCTAAACGCATAATAAGGTATTTGATTGATACAAATTATTTATGTATTAATTATAGTGAGAACAGCAGTCTTATAGGATATTCTGATTCAGATTTTGCAAGTGATGTAGACACTAGAAAATCTACAACTGGATACATATTCTTGATGAATGCAGGACCAGTCACATGGTCCATTCAAAAACAAAAGGCTATTGCTCTCTCTACCACTGAGGCAGAGTTTGTAGCTGCTAGTGAGTCTGCCAAAGAAATAATTTGGTTAAGACATTTATTATCAGAATTAGGTGAAATGTATGATTCTGTTTTTCTACACATAGATAATCAAAGTGCAATAAGGCTGATAAATAATCCCATCTATCACAAAAGAACTAAACATATAGATGTAAAATATAATTTTATAAGAGAAAAGGTTGAGGAATGCATAATAAAAATTAAATATATTTCCAGTTCTAATCAATTGGCAGACATCTTAACTAAATCATTACCGGCTCAGTCATTCATATTTTTAAGAGATCATTTGTTATCTAAATATTAACATAAACAATTTCTCTGGTTAAGTAAAAGGATAGTCTGTGGGAAGTTAAAATTTTAGAGAGGGTTTTGAGTATAAAATTTTATTTATGTTCTTAGTAGATAATATAATACGGCTATTATGGTGCATTAATAGATAAGAGAGCAGCACTTATATTATCTATGAATTTTGTCTATGAGTTACTACTTTGTACTACTCTGTAATATTATGTATCTGTGGCAGTACTGGCACTTCTTAATATAGTGAGGAACGTTTTTGTGCAAATAGAAAATCTCAATTTCATTTATAAATCCTAAACCTTAATAAAAACCTTGTGTCTGGTTCTAGTAATGAATTCAGACAGAGGGACACCAGACCCCTTGAGTTTGGTTTTAGCAAACCATAATTTGTCCCGAACGGTTGTAAGTTGGAGTTTGACAAGTATAGGTCTTGGTTTCTTTAGCAGCAGTAGGTCTGCCCATTCTGTGGCATCGCCTTATGTCACTTTTTGAGAAACCCTCTACGTTAAGGTGGCCTGTCACAACATTCACAATCGATTGTGCCGTGTCTTCATCATTATCCTTAGGAACTCCATGCAACAACAACATTTTCCGACGAGTACGCATCTCCACGCTATCCACCTGATGAGCTAACACTCAATTTGACTGCGTAAGCCAGAAAAGGTGCTCATGACAAAGGCTTTGAAACCTGCGAAATCTGATGTCAGTGATGCCAAAGTTGGTGTGCTGCTAGGGTTTTTGGCACTCCTCTGCAGCTCTGTTTCGAAGGCAGCCATGTGTTCTTCAATACCCGAACTGATTGTCGCAAAAGAGTCCTTCGTGTTGTTCATTTCAATGTGCACGGTAGTTGTCGTGATTATATTTTATAAGAAGTATATTTGAGAGGAGATAACACTTCACTATTAGGTGTATTATATCAACATTTAAATTGTTTTTTAAAAATGTTAATAACAATTACTTATATATTTAAATTAAAATAAAATGCAGACAGTTAAAATTTTTGTTGTTGCTGTCTCAACTACCCACAAAATACATCTATATCATTAATATTATTTAACGGGAATTAACGCGATATCTTATTTAGGGTATTACATACCTCTGGTTTGCCTGACGTTTCGACCAGGTTGCACCGGCCGTGGTCACAGGCTGACTGGCTCATCGGCGCACGCCCTCCGTCGTCGAATCCGTGAAGTAGAAGGCTCTTCATCTACCCGCACATTTTCGATATTGTTTTTGTGTCGCCATGTACCGTCACATACCACACTAACAGTGTCCCTATTCTGTAAGCAAACCGATGAGGCCCTATTCTGGTGTTTAACCGATTGCGCAGAAAAGCGAGGTGGTATGTTTTTTAACACTGGATTCCACTGTAGATAATTTAAAACCATCTTCCCGATTGAAAGTTTTATGCTTTTTAATCTCAATCGCTTCACGTACAACTCTTGAGTAAAAGTGACGTTCTGTGGAGAGGACTTGCGTGCGGTGAAATTCAATCCAGTGGTTGATGCCTGCATCGAGTGCATGTTCTGCAATCGCTGATTTGCTCGTCTGTCGGTTCTTCACAGCAGCGATATGCTTTGACCCTTTCTGCAATAGTCCGCTTAGTTTGGCCTATGTATGAGCTTCCGCAGCTGCAGTCTATTTTATAAACACCCGCAGTTTGTAGTGGCAATATATCCTTCGGTGTGCCGACGTAAGTAATACCCTAAATAAGAGATCGCGTTAATTCCCGTTAAATAATATAAATTATCATGGAACGCGAAAGTTTAAAAGTTAGTACATCTATATCTCCAAAGACTAAAGTACAAATTTGCAAGGAAACATACAGAGATATACGATTTTTAGTATTAAGTATGAATCTGTTGAAACATCTGCCTTGGAAATTCTTTCGTTAAACTCTTACAAAATATGACACTATAGAATCGATTGTTTTAAATTAATTCATCTACATAAAATGTGCTCCCTTTTCATCACAAAATCTCAAGTAAAAACTTCAAGTATATCTCATGATTGCTGTCTCTGTTGCAGAAATTGTCGTCTGCGGTTTTGTGAGACCGATACGACCTTCAAATCTTCAAGAAAAGAGCGTACTCGTATCCGTTCTCGTCTGCTAGTTTGCCCTCTCTACCATTAAAAAAAAATATATATATAAGAAATTAAAGAAAACACTGCATTCGATGTTAATACTTCTAATTTTTTCAAATGACTATTAATACAAGTTGCAGTATTTATAAAAATTAACACCGCAAGAATAATAATATTTATTGTTTTTGATAATGAATTGAATATTAATTAGAATAATAACCGTCTTGATAACATTCTATTCGCTTTTGCTAAAGACAGTGGCTCTACAATTGTCTTTATTAAAAACATATTTACTGTCATAAAATACTGTACAATTCTTACCGGACCTCCTTTTCCGAATTAAGTTTCATGTTTTAGAATTTTCTAACAAAACACACAGCATTTTTTGTTAACGCATGGCTAACGTGCATGTTGTAACGTGCATTCATGATTCAGTATTTCGTATTATTAAACTTACGGGGACGTTATATTCGTCGTTACACTTTTCTAAGTCCTGTAACTCACTTGGAACAAAAATCGAACTATACCGCATTTGATCAACCTAGCATGTTCTCAAAGATAAGTTCATGTGTGCTACGCCACTATTTAGAGATCAGTAGTATGACTTTAGAGTCTACATAAAAGACGATTTCAAACATTGTTTTAATGAAATAAAGATATTTTGACGTGACAACGTCTTATAAATTGGTTTGCCGGGTGACACTTCAAGAAACTGCGTTACGCTCCGCTCACGTTATGCGCTCACAATGAGAGCGAGTGAGAGGCACGCGTCCCTTCCACTCGGGCATGGTTAGCCCGCCTAAGAGCGAGAGAGACAGACATAAAAAGTGAAAGGCACGCGTCCCTTCCACTCGAGCACAGTTAGCCCGCCTAAGAGCGAGAGAGACAGAGCGAGAGAGAGAGAGTGAGAGAGATAGGCATACACACCGGTTCGTGTCATCCTTCTTCCTACTATACGAATGAATATTCACATTAAAATTATTTTACCACTCAAAGTCGTTGTCACGTAAAACTTTCGCCCGTATACCGACTTTACAGGCAACCAATTTTTTTTTTTTTGTTTGAGTTTGAAAAGTGAATGATTTTCAAATCCACTTTGAAAAGTTCACCATCCCAAAATAGTTTTTGTCTTATTTAATGTTAAACATATCTTAATTTGTTTCTTTTTCAGTAAATAATTTAAATTAAAACTGTTTTGAAATAGGTTTTCATGTCTGTCTTCAATAAAAATACTGCCCAAATAATTTAATAATTATATATATTGTAGTATAAGTCAGTATTAAGTTCCGATATCTGTATTGTGAGGTCAGTCGGGAATAAATTATCAGTGAGTACAGACGTGTTTTATTACGGATGCCAATGGCCACTCGATGGCATCTCAATAGCGTGTCAATGGTATGACACTGGTTTGGCGTGAACATAAAATAGCAGAATTGAGGTCCTGGACGTTGGAGCATGGTCTTCGTACGAAAGACCACAAATGTACTTTCTAGTAAATGGAATTAAGACGGAGATGAAACTACCCACTTCAATTGCAGTAATTGGGGATGCAACTTACGAATTACCTGCAAATTTAGTGAGCCCTAAGAACCTAACATAATTATCATATGTGAAGTTATTAAAAGATCATTTACAACCCACACCATCAGCCTTAGCGAAACGGTATCGCTTTAGACAATAGAGGCAA
Source organism: Arctia plantaginis (assembly GCA_902825455.1). Classification (NCBI taxonomy): domain Eukaryota; kingdom Metazoa; phylum Arthropoda; class Insecta; order Lepidoptera; family Erebidae; genus Arctia; species Arctia plantaginis. The sequence goes on along the minus strand of CADEBD010000387.1, from coordinate 33,479 downwards.
AATCGTGAAGAAAATATTGCTATATAATAAGAAATTATATTACGTGGCAGGATTAAAGAAGCTTTCGCGGTATTGCAAATTTGACGGACACCTTAATGAGTACCTGAGAGATCAGTTTGTGTGCGGTATAAAAAGCGACATAATTCGTCAAAGACTATTCGCGGAGAACGATTTGCTAACGTATACGGACTCCGTGAATATCGCTATTTCTTTGGAGGTGGCGGAGCGGGACATGGTCGCGGTTGAATCGACAGCGTCGACGGCGCAAGTGCGGTACACGTACTTAGTACGTACACGTTATCCACTGCGGTACTTGAGCGAGGACTCCGATGAGGACGAGTGTTGGTTCTGTTATTATATTTCCCAACATTTAATGTTGAAGTTTGTTTATAGTTGAAGTTAGGTAAAAAAAATCAGTCTTGCAGTTATGAGCGTTTATTGAACACTAAAATTCACTGTATAAATTAAAACCTTATAAACCACAATTTCGCTGACTTAGCTAAGTACGAGTTCGTACATGCCGACTTAAAATAAGGAAATAGGCAAACATTTTGTACAACATCAACTAAAATAAACTGTATAAAGTATGTACAATATAAAAAAATGAACAAACAACAACAAACGGTATATCTAATGTTAATTTCTACGACTCGTGAAAGGTGAGCTCTCCCTATCCACTGAAGCATGTTCCTGAGCAGAGCTCCTTCCAGGTGTACGTTCCTTGAGATCCGCCGTTGGTCCTGGGTTACCTTCGGTTTTCACGCTACTCTGGCGATTACTTATGAAGCGTACCTTGAACTTCAAAACACAGCAAGTTCCCAGAATAGTATCACCTAGTGCTAAAATAGCATACACGGTGTAATGATGTTTATCATGTGTTTCAGCCCTTTCTTTCAAAGCTTCCTGTTGATTTTTGACCATTTCTAGCTTCTCCTTCAGGTAGCTTAACTGCTCCAAGTGGTTCTCGGGCTCGAAAGTAAAAGCGCTAGTGTTGATGATCTGATTGATCCCTGACTCTGGTATATACTGTGTATCTCGGTTGATATTTACGGTATTCTGAAGGTTCCTGTGGCCGTGAATGAATATCTCATCTCCCATCAGAGTGCAACCTTCCGATAATGTAATGATTCCGGTATAGCGTAATGTTTGTGAAGTTATTCCAGTCGGGTAAAATACGTGCACTAAGCGCTCTTCACAACACGAGAATAGCCACGCGTCGCGGCTTGTTAACTTGATCCATTCGTCATAACAATCGGTAGACACCGTTTTGCAACTTAATACCCCTTTGTTGTTTATAATTTGCGCCTCGCACCTTGATGCGGTATCTTTAATATTATAAGTGGGTGAGGTCAGGACACAAATTAATTGATATTTGTTTATGTGTTCGCATGACGTCAGATCGTTGTATGATAATGGCAATAATATATCCCTTTTGAGATTAACTGCCAAATAACTTGAAGACGGCACTATCCTTGTGGCAGATTGGTTTCGTTGTTGAGGTATGGGCAAGATTCGGTTTAGTTCGTATTGTTCGTTGGATATTAGCGGTAATTTAACTTCAAATATCAATAAATCTTCAATAAACCTCAGGTGAACATGTGACAACTTGTACATATGTTGAATACAGCTATGGTCGCTGATACATGGTACTGAGAGATCGTTTGGTATCTGCCGTGAAATAATGTTCAGCTGTTGTTGAAACTCATCAGGGTACAATAAATGTGTGTCCAATCGTCCATTTCGTACATCCGTAACTAGATCGAGCAAAACTTGTTGAATACGATGCAAGCTTGCAATAATCATGTTTGCAGCAAGCGCGCTAGTTGTCAGGTGCAATAACCTTTCGTGGGCTGATTTCGCGCGATTGTCTATTTGCTGAAGGTGTTGGCTAATTGCTGAAAACTGTTGATTCATCACTTCTTCGTTCATTTTGAGCATGCTATATTCGCCTTCAATGATAGAAGTGTGTTGTTTATTTAGTTTCAAAAGATGATCATCGTTACTTTGTAAATATTTTGTCTCTTTTGTAGGGGAGACCGAGGGGAGTTGAAACAATTTTGACATTTTGTTTCATACACCAAATACTATAGACAGAAATCGTATGATATTAGTACCAATCGATAGGTCATTCTTTACACTTGCAAATGACTAACATAAAGAAATTGGAAACCTTAAATATTGTGGTGAAAAATCGACTTAACCGTAACAAGTCAACTTGTTTCAACTCACCTCATACCGAGATAAGATGAAACAGGGGCCGAGGAGAGTTGAAACATATCATTTTTGAGAAGTATTAAGGGATGTAAAATAAAAATTGTGATATAATTTAAAGGTATTTATTAAAATAAAAAATTGTAGAAATAAAAGTCTTTAAAAAATTTAAGAAATATATAGAAGTCTTTTTCTTGCATCCATCCTGATCCATTCGCAGTGCCAATTGATCCAGTAGGTCCATCGCGTATAAAGTGATCATTAAATCTTTTCCGTGGAAAGATGAACATCGGGGGTATGTGATTCCCAAGGGCATTTCCTGCTAGTGCTTTAGTAACCAATGTTCCCCTCTCTGCGGAAGTCATGGCACTCACTTGTTTCTATCCGCGTCGGGCAATGATGCGGTCTGGTTTCTGAACAGTTGTGATGCCAGATTCGTCAACGTTCCATATATCCCTCCCTTGTAACTTGCGTTTGTCAACTACTGCAGTATAATTTTGAAAAAAAAGTTGCACGTTTGTTCTATTAAAACTTGTAGCTCGAGCGATACTTGTAGGTTGAGGTAGTCTCAGAGAAAGAACAGGATGACGTTTCATAAAAGATCGAAGCCAAACCTTGCCAGCCATTTCATGCGCAGTCCAAGAAGAAGGAATTTTTTTATTATATTCTACAGCCAACCTATAGGCAAAAGTTCTGGCTTCCTTAGTTCTTAGGCCAAAGTTAGCAGCAGCGCAGTTCAAAAGATAGTCACAGAGTACCTTCTCCTCTGAAGCTGTAAAAACAGTCTGTTCGGGATATCCAACCGTTGGAGCAGTCACCGTTTCGTTAGCTTCATAAGCAGTGTTTTTTTTAATATACCTGTAGAGGGAGATATGGGTCAGATTGTACGGAGACTTTTCTGTCGCAAAGTTACTTCTTCTGCTGCGAGATCATATATTTCGCGACTCGCCATACCCCTGTCAGTCTTTCTTTTATAATCAGTAGGCATGCTGAAATAAAAACAACAAGTTAAATCAACAAAAAAGCATTTCTTTATGTGCTCATTATTTATTGACTGCTGTCTGATATGAAATTGAAAACGAGGAGAGTTGAAACAGCCTGTTTCAAATGTCCTCATTAAGAAAAACCTCCCAATTTTTATTTAATCAACAACCAAGAAGCAAATACACAGAAATCAATAGTACCAAATATATATAATATGTCTTTAGTTAATGAGCCTTCGAAACATATATAACTTAAACCAAAATACAAAACCCTTATCAAAATATAGGCATCGTAAAAAGGCGTTAAAAACTTACTTTTCACGATTTTTGTCACATGGCACGCAGATCTTCACAACCGCGCGACTTACGCCACCGACGCGACCTGACACGTCAGCGGACGGATGGAAGTGGTTAAAAAGCGACGTTGACAACTCGCTAACGGTTTTTAGTTTCTAGAAATCCGTACTGTTTTAAATCACCTTTGTTTCAAATCCCCTTGGTCTCCCCTACTGTTTAGCGAATCGTTCATCTAGGACACCAAATATATAGTTAGCCGCGTATCTCACACCAGTCCGTATTTTGTACGTATTCCGTGATCCGATCGTAATATGTCGTTATAATGTTTCAGCTCATCAATTTCGTGCTGGAACTGAGTTGCAATAGTGACATCTGCAATGTCCTTATTGCATATTCCTTTCAAGTATCTCACGTATTGTTCGACGTTATTTATACTCTGCCAGTAAGATGATATGTTATAGTAAACCACCATTGTCCACTTGTCTTCACTCACGTGCATATCTGCGATTTTATCAAAATAAACAAGTTTCGCAGGATCCAATACCGTGATGCTGCAGAATTGTTCAACCGAGGACGTGGAGCACATAGCAATCAATGTGAAAGAAATGCATAAGTACTCGAAAATTGATTTTTTCCTTGTTTTTCTGGTTTGTTTACCCTTACCTTTTTATTGCTGTCTAGTGGTAATAAGGATAACTTTGTCACTGGTCGTTTCAGGGCATTCGTTTTTGTTTTTAATGTCACGACGCGGACACGACCGTCAACTCCCGGGTGAGTTTCTGTGACTCTTCCTAAAATCCAGCGTCCCGGTATCCTCCTTTTCAATGTTTTTTGTCGTAAGCTGCCATTTACCACGTGTTTGCAACGTTTGCAAATAATCTGAAGACCATCTCTTCCAGAAATCTCTAAGCATTTTTGTGGTCATTTGCCATCTAGTTGCTAGTCCTATATTATCCTCTTGTACCGACAGCGGAGGCGCTAGTAATGGGCCCCCGATGAGGAAGTGTCCCGGTGTAAGGCAGTCAATGTCGTCAACATCATCTGTGATGGCAATTAAGGGTCTGGAGTTGAGACAGGCTTCTATCTGGCTCAATAGAGTGGAAAACTCCTCAAATGTCAGTTTTTGCTCGCCAAGCACCCTTTTTAAATGATGTTTCATGCTTTTTACCCCAGCCTCCCAGACTCCGCCCCCCGAGGGCCACCCTGGGACATTGAAGTACCAGCTAATGCCCATTCCTGATATGGAATCCAAATTTTCATTGCTGCTGTATTGCTGTAAGGCGTCTCTGTACTCTTTAGCCAGTATTCTGGCGGCTCCAACGAAGTTAGTCCCATTATCACTGTACATGTGACTCGGAGTACCCCTTCTTGAACAAAGACGTTTTAAGGCGGCGAGGAAGGTGGTAGAACTCAGGTCAGACACCAGTTCTAAGTTAATGGCCTTAGTGGATAAGCATATGAATATGGCTATATAACCGACAGTAGTTTTAATGCCTCTTCCTTTGTTTGCCTTTACTTCAACTCTGTCACTGAAATCCACCCCTGTGTGGGTAAATGGTCGCGAAGGTGTCACACGTGGTTTGGGCAAATCCGCTATTAGTTGACTGCTCTTGTTCTGTTTAAATCGATGGCAAGTCACGCATCTAACTAACTGCTTCTTAACTGTTCTCATGCCCCCGATCACCCAGTATCTGTTTCGTAAAGGGGTCAGTGTTAACCTTGCCCCGCCGTGTAATGTTTGTTTGTGAGCCTGATCTATTAATAACTCAGTGAACCGGTGGCTGCTGGCTAATACGATTGGATACTTACGCCGGTCGCTTAGGTTAATGTGTCAACCGCCCTCTAACTTTAAGAATGCCACATTCATCTAGGATAGGGTTTAAAGGGGTGTGAGGGGCGAACCACCATCTTTCGCCCCAAGCCAACCTCACCTGCCCGCGGTGCATCCTGCTGAATGACGAACGAGGCTCTGGCGACCGACCGATGGCGGTATATCCATCCCAATAGGCCTAGCTAAATACAACAGGCCGGTGACGGGCAGCAGCGTTATCGGTGCGACAAGCTACGCCCTGCGATCGCCAACCCGCCTGCCCAGCGTGGCGATTATGGGCAAACCCCTCCCATGCAGACGCAACAAAGGCCACGGCCCCCAGTTCCCGGCGGCCCCGCTATTCCTGGTCATGGTGGCGACCACGGTAAAGGTGGGGCAGGGGGTGCGAAGAATCTCCGGGCTACGGGAGGCCACCACAACCGACTGACCCTGGCTACGTACAACGGACGCACGCTACGGCTAGACTCGCATCTTGCGCAACTTGAGGTGGAACTTGGGAAGATTAGGTGGCATATCCTAGGGCTATGTGAAGTCCGAAAAGAGAGGGAGGACACCATAACCCTCGAGTCAGGCCACCTAATGTGCTTCCGCGAGGGAGACCAACAATCCCAAGGTGGGGTTGGGTTTCTGGTAAATAAGTCCCTATCTGACAACGTTGTGGAAATTTCCAGTGTGTCGAACAGGGTAGCGTACCTCATTATCAAGCTCACCGAGAGGTATAGCCTCAAGGTTGTGTTGTTCGGACGACGAGGTGGAGGATATGTACGATGACATATCGAGGGCCCTCCACTTCACAACTAAGACCCACTACAACGTTGTTATGGGTGACTTCAACGCTAAAGTGGGAGTACAGAATTGCGGCGAATCGGTAGTAGGATCCCATGGATTTGGAAGCAGGAATCATAGGGGGCAAATGCTGATCAACTTCCTCGAACGGGAGGGGCTGTTTTTGATAAATTCTTTCTTCAAGAAACAGCCCCAAAGGAAGTGGACGTGGCAAAGCCCCGACGCTATGACTAGAAATGAGATCGATTTCATCATGACGGATAGAAAGCACATATTCAGAGACGTCTCAGTGATCAATAGGTTTAATACCGGTAGTGATCACCGACTTGTCCGGGGCTCTCTGAATATCAACTTTAAGGCGGAACGTGTCTGTTTGATGAAATCCAGGCTCCGACCAACTCTGCTCCAAGCCATGACAGGATCTGAAACGTTCCAGTCAAAACTGGAAAACCGATTCGCTGCCGTGGAAACCACCGATTCGCTGCCGTGGAAACCACAATCGACGTAAACCAGAACCTCAAAAATGTGGTTCAGATCCTCAGGGAAGAAGGTATGAGATTTTGTGAAATGCAGCGTAAGGGCAGGAAGTCGAAGCTTTCAGAAAGGACCCTAGGGCTGATGAAGAAACGACGTGAAAACCCACCTGTCACTTTGTCGGCAAAGCGGACTCTAAACCGAGAGATCAGTAAACTCGTACGACACGACCTCCGGTGCTCCAATACTCTTTCAATTGAAAGAGCGATCGAGCAAAATCGGGGGTCAAAAGTGTTCGTACAATCTCTTGGAAGAAGCCACCTGACAAAGTTGACTACAGAAAGTGGAGAAGTCGTTGCTTCGAAGCCGGCAGTCCTTTTGGAAGTGGAAAGCTTCTATGGTCGGTTATACGCTTCGCATGCATCTCGACCTGATCCTGAAAATGAGGACTCTAGAGCCACATTAACACGTCACTACACCGAAGACCTGCCAGAAGTTAGCATTGACGAAATCGAGATGGCTCTTGGACAGCTGAAAAATGGAAAAGCCCCTGGAGAGGATGGCGTTACAACAGAGCTGCTGAAGGCTGGGGGTAAACCCGTACTAAGGGAGCTCCAAAAGCTCTTCAACGCTGTCCTGTTTGAAGGGAGAACTCCAGAAGCGTGGAGTAGGAGTGTGGTCGTCTTGTTCTTCATAAAGGGTGACAAGACCAGGTTGAAGAACTACCGACCCATATCCCTTCTAAGCCACGTCTACAAGCTGTTTTCGAGAGTCATCACGAACCGTCTTGCGCAAATACTCGACGAATTTCAACCACCGGAGCAAGCTGGGTTTCGGAGCGGATATGGCACCATAGACCACATCCACACAGTGCGGCAGATTATACAGAAGACCGAAGAATATAATCAGCCCCTGTGTCTAGCATTCGTGGACTATGAGAAAGCCTTTGACTCGATCGAGATCTGGTCTGTTCTGGAGTCCCTGCAGCGTTGCCAAGTAGATACATCCAAGTGATGAGATGTCTCTACGAAGCCGCCACCATGTCGGTCCAAGTACAGAATCAGCAAACAAGGCCCGTACCATTGCATCGAGGAGTGAGACAAGGGGACGTTATTTCCCCGAAATTGTTCACAAATGCAATGGAGGACATGTTCAAGACGCTGCACTGGAAAGGGCGTGGCATCAATATCAATGGCGAATACATCTCTCACTTGCGATTTGCAGATGACATCGTCATCATGGCAGAGACGTTGCAGGACCTACAGCAAAGGCTGAATGACTTAGCTGACACTTCTATACGCATCGGCCTACGGATGAACTTGGATAAAACCAAGGTCATGTTCAACGAACATGTACTACCGGAACCGATTGCGGTACACGGTGCCGTTCTCGAAGTTGTTCAAAATTATGTGTACCTCGGGCAGACATTGCAGTTAGGTAGAAACAACTTAGAGGACGAGGTGAACAGAAGAATTCGGTTGGGTTGGGCAGCGTTTGGGAAGCTACGTCGAGTCTTCTCATCGTCGATCCCACAGTGCCTTAAGACGAAAGTCTTTAATGAGTGCGTCCTACCCGTCATGACATACGGAGCTGAAACGTGGACACTTACGGTACGGCTGGTCCACAAGTTCAAAGTCGCTCAACGTGCTATGGAAAGGGCTATGCTCGGCGTTTCTCTAAGGGATCGCATCAGAAATGAGGTGATCCGGCAGAGAACTAAGGTCACCGACATAGCGTACCGGATCAGCAAGCTGAAGTGGCAGTGGGCTGGCCATATTAGCCGCAGAACCGATAACCGTTGGGGAAAACGAGTTCTTGAGTGGCGTGGAAACGTAGTGTAGGACGCCCACAGGCCAGGTGGAGTGACGATTTGCGCAAGATGGCTGGCAGGAGCTGGATGCGAGAAGCCCAAAATCGATCTAAGTGGCGTGCAATGGGAGAGGCCTATGTCCAGCAGTGGACTGCGATAGGCTGATGATGATGATGATGAGGGTTTAAACTCAAAATGTTGCTTGTTGATCGTAAAGGCTTGTAGTATAGCTATATTTATATTTTATGTAATAATAATAATAATGATAATAGCCTTTATTTAACAATCTTACATACTAAACATTTCTTAAGTAATAATTTTCAACAATTTACACCAGTTCCACGAAGATTGTCTTGCTTCCCAGAATAGGCCTCCCTTTTTTTTTTTCTGTGCGCAAAATCCCCTCGGATACCACCTATCGGTGACATGTCGGACACGAACCGACTAAAACCGCACGCCGTCTCGGGTATAGCCGGGGAACCAGGTATACCCTAGAAAGGAAGTCCCTGGTGACATACCTCGGGCCATCTACAACAAGTAGACGACCCCCCCCCACCCCGTGTAACATAGGCCTCCCCTAGAGCCTGACATAGAATGCGGTCATGTGTCGTCCTCATCCACGTAATTCCACCTATTCTTTTTGTGGATGTCGTCCTCCCATCGACGGCGCTGCCTCCCTTTTCTTCTTTTGTACTGTCTCAAGCACCACTCAGTAACGTCCTTGGCCCATTTGTCTTTTTTGTTCCTCATCATGTGACCTGTCCATCTCCACTTTAGTTTTTTTATGCAGAATGTTACGTCCGTTACTCCAGTCTGCTTACGAATGGTTTCTAGTCTTATTTTATTATGTAGTTTAACATTGAGTAAGCTCCTTTCCATACTATGCTGGCAGGTCTTTAGTTTGCGTCTGTTTTTTTCAGTTAAACTCCATGTTTGGCATCCATATGTCATAATGGGCAGAATACAAGAATTAAATATTTTACTGTTTGTTTGAGTTCTATATGAGGATTTTTCACTATTTCTTTTAGTGACCAATATCGCTTTCAAGCCAGATTAATTCTGTTGCTTATCTCTTTTGATGTGAGGTCTTTTGGTGATATTATTTGGCCAAGGTACGTGTATTCGTCTACATATTCCATTACTGTATCATTCATTATGATAGCTTTCATGTGTTTGTATATCATGGTAATGAGGCGAATAAATTTTTTGTCTACTCCTTGAGTTTCTAATGCTTCCCATATTTTTGCGTGTTTAACTGAATCGAACGCTTTATTATAATCTACGAACGCGAGAAAGTAAGTAATACCATATTCGTTACTTTTCTGAATTACCTGTTTTATGGTGTAAATTTGATCTAGAGTTGAAAAGTCGCTGCGAAAGCCTGCTTGCTCTTTTGGTTGGTTTTCGTCTAAAATCTTGGTTAAGCGGTCTAGGAGTATTTTGGAGAATATTTTATATGAGTTGGACATCAGGCTGATAGGTCTATAATTAGCAATATCGTTTCTTTTGCCTTTTTTTATGTAGGAGTATTATGGTAGAGGTTTTCCATTGATGGGGTATGTATTCTGTGCATAAAATTTCATTGAATAGCTCTGTGATGATGTTTAGTGTTTTGGTAGATGTCCCTATTAAAAGTTCGTTAGATATGCCGTCTGCGCCAGGTGCTTTGCCTCGTTTCTGCGATATTATTGCTTTGAGAACTTCTTCACGCATTATACTTGGAATCTCTTCTTCGTCTTCTCTTTCAAAGGCAGTTGATTGGCTTGGTACAGATAGTGACACCTCATCGCTGTATAGCTCGCGGTAATAGTCTGTTGCGATTTTTAGTATTTCCATTCTGTTGGTCCTGTTTCTTTTAGTTTTTCGATGTGTCATGTTTCCTATCCAATCCAAGCTCTCTCAGTTGTTGCCATGCTTTTTTAACACCACCAGATTTTTCTATGAAGTAATTGATTGTTTCTGTTCTTCTGCCCTTTCTATGTCTACGTATTTCTAAATTGATTTCTTTACTTAGCTTTACTATCTCTTGCCTGTTGGTCTTCCTGTCCTTAAATAAGATCTTTCTTTGTTCAATTAGACTTCTGGCTTTTGGTCCTAATTTGTCTTTTGTCACTTGGTGTCTTATAATCTTATTTTCTATATCTTTTAGTTCTTTTTCTAGGGCATCATATTTTTCTTGAATTTCCTTAATTTTTTGTACTTTCATTAGACTAGTATCTATAGTATCTAAAATTTCTACCAGGTGATACCCAAGTCCACTTTCTATTATGTATCCCGTAGAGTTGGTTGTATTACCCAAGTAATACAATTAAGTAATAACATATCCCGAAGAGATACGCGAGTGGCGTGAGGCCGCTCGTCTAGCCACGATGGCTCGTTGGTCGTCCCGGCTGGAGGCTCCACGTGCTGGCTATGCCGCCGTGGAAGCGCTCCAGCGGGTCATCGTCGAGTGGGTAATGTACCCTAAATGGAGAATGTACCCGAAGGTGGTGCCCGAGCCGTTGCGGGCAGGCGCTAGGAGGGGTCCGGATGTCTTAATAACAGCAGTTCCCGGATCCCTCCTATTACAGACGCAGAGTGGCACACCGTGTGGTTTTAGTTTCCCTCTTCCCCCGGACCGCCGTAAGGTGTTAACGTGTTCACTAACTTTGCGACTTACTTTTTTGCTAATTTAAATCGTTTTTTTAAGCAATAAATTCAGTTAGCAATAATAGGAGTGCAGAAGTTCTAAAGAAGTGGTGTGATAACACAAGAATTTTCGGTGCCCATATCGAGATTACAACTGCTGCCTGCGTGTGCGCCTGGTACCTCACCCGGCCAAATCAGCGAATCACCGCCCCCACACTCAAGTAAGACCGCCTGCTTATTACTCATCTGCACTGCGCTGGCGCATCGACCACGCCCCCCGTGCCAAGGATCGAAGCACCGACTACCCCGCCCTTTTCTAGGCGCACCCCTATCCGCACAGGGTCATTAACGAGGACACTTCCTATTGGACAGCGGAAGGAAGGAGAAATATTTCTTTGTGTTTATATTTCTGTCTATGTTATTGTTGTGAACGGGTATTATGACTTCGCCGATAAACAAATCTACCTCCGAATCTGCGATTAATATTGCGGGGAAGGATGGTGAAAAATCATCAAACAATTATGTATTTCAAAGAACTAAGAGACAACGGGAGGAAATAGACATTGCTGAACAGTTAGGTAACTTTAAGAAGGAGATGAAAGAAATGATGTCTGCTTTCCTAACAAAACAAATTAATGAGTCCCAACAACTCTCTGAAACCCTAAAAGAAATCCAACAAACGAACTTTAACATAGAAAGTTCAGTCACTTTCCTCATGTCTCAGAACCAAGATCTAGAAAATAAAATATCTCAGTTAGAAAGCCAGGGGAAAGAAGATAAGAAATACATCGCTCTTTTAGAGAAAAAAATAGAGGATATGGAAACAGGTAATCGTAAAACTAATTTTGTAATAAAAAATGTTCCGAGAGCTTCCGGTGAGTCTAAGCAGGACTTAATTAGCATGGTTATGTGCCTTTCGCAGAAAATAGACTGCCCCGTAGCTAAGTGCGATATTAAGGACATTTATAGATTGCGTGGAAAAACCAACGACAACACGAGTACACCAATCATAGTAGAAACTGGTTCCACTATCTTAAAAAATGATATACTCAAATCTAGCAAGACTTTTAACATTAAACACAAATCTAAGCTGTGCTGTAAGCATCTCGGCCTGATGACGCACACAGATACACCCATTTTCTTATCGGAACACTTGACTAATAAGGGATCTCGCCTATATTTTCTTGCTCGAGACCTAGCAAAGTCAGGATCGTATAAATATTGCTGGACCGCCTATGGCAAGGTTTACATAAGGAAGGACGACCACGCCCCAATAATAACCTTAACAAGTGAAGAACAAATTCATCAACTTATGGCTAAAGCATGACTAAATTATAATAATTATTATTTCTGCCTACAATATATATATACACGTAAATGCAATGCAATTAAGTTGTCATTAGCTTGTCTATTAATTGAAATATTATCATACCTGCCCCTTGTCATATGTTTTTGCACATTTTTAATATATTTAATTTCCGCCATACCAGTACAAACACCCCATTATTATCCTAAACATGTAAAATCAAATACCTCTACAGACACCTACACATACAAACCCTACACTGAACAAATCAGCACCGTTATACACACATTCCCTATATTTGGATTGCACGTGTATCGCACTTGCCTATTTTCTTTACAAACATTGAATTTCAAATCTAATATTTTCGTGACCTATAATAACATAAACACTTATAAAACACACATATCAAAAAACAGAATAAATGTCCAATAATATATCTATTAATACAATAACATATAATCAACAAAAACTACTTATACCCTACACAAATATAAAACGAGCCTTCTTTTCCCTTATGTATGACATAAGTTACATAATTCATATATGCAACTACCATAAAACAACTACTATTCGATATCTAAAACATTCTAATGGGTGACGCATTACAAACAGTGAAAGAAATAGACAAAATTGAAATCTCTAGTTTAATTGAATGTATAGTACTTACGGCACAGGTATGTGAGAAAAGAAAAATAAAAGTTCGTTTCGGAGGTAGAAAGACGAAATTAATTTAATATATAGAACACACATACACCAAAGAAAGTCAGTTAAAAAGTACCACAAAGATAGAAGGAGCAAATAGGAAACGATAGCACAATAGATTAAAACAATTTACACAATAACAATTAATATTATTCGCGACACGACAACGCGTACGGAGCGGGGCGGTGGTTAGACGGGCGACGCGAGTTACAAGCGCTGGCGTTCGTGGCCGACTAAGGAGCCTCGCGTGAGCGTGGGGCTGCGCTAGCGCATTCTTGTGGTTACAGCGGTGCGCCGCGCTCAAAGCAGAGGCGCCCGCGCGAGTAAGTGTTCTACAGTGGTTAATGTATGTATTTGTGTATATATATGGCATATATTATAAATATTGGTGTATGAGTAGGCTACATCACTCCCCCCCAGAGACCGTCACTACGGGCGATAAAAATCAGGAAAGCGCAGTGTGCGGCCTGAGCGCGTCCTTCTAACGTCATCCTGAGCTGGGGCAGGATGCCTCATAGGAACAGGATCAGGTAGAGGAATGGGAGTAGGGGTAGGATTGGTACAGGGAGTGGTAGTGGGTATGGAGTCATGACATGAGTCTTGTAGCACGTAGGCTGGCTTTAAACGGTCTATCGATACTACAACATCTTTCCCTTTGATATCTAACTTAAAGGTTTTATCACCTCGACTGAGTACCCTATAGGGGCCGGTGTAAGGTGGCTGTAAGGCTCCGCGTAATGTGTCATCTCTCAAAAATACGTGACTTGAAGAGGCGAGGTCCTTGTATATAAAAACTTTGTCCTTATTGTGGCGTGATGCCGGTACGGGTTGCAATTTAGTTGCAAACCTTTGCAAACGCGCCGTGAAGTCCGATATATCGGTGTTGTGTTGAACCGTTCCCTGGAAAAACTCACCAGGTAGACGCAACGGTTCACCATACACCAATTCGGCTGAAGATGACCTTAAGTCGTCTTTAAAAGAGCTTCTTATGCCCAAGAGTACCAGGGGTAACATGTCTACCCAGTTGTTGTCAGCGTGGCACATAATGGCTGATTTAAGCTGGCGATGGAAACGCTCGACTAAGCCATTGCTGGAAGGGTGGTATGCCATGGTTCTACGGTGTTTGAATCCAATCATTTTTCCCAAATATAGGAAAAGTGATGATTCAAACTGTCGGCCGCGGTCGGTGACAATATCTGTTGGACATCCAAACCTGGATATCCATGATATTAATGCCTTTCCAACCGTCTCGGCAGTCATATCCACCATTGGCACAACCTCTGGCCAGCGTGTATAGCGGTCTACAGCTGTAAAACAGTAGCGGTACCATTGGGAAATGGGTAACGGACCAACTATGTCAACGTGAATAAATGCAAATCGCACGCGAGGTAAATCGAATGTCCCTAACGGTGAGGACACATGACGGTGTACCTTGGCGCGTTGACATGCGTGACATTGACGTGACCACTCGCGACAGTCTTTGCGCACACCAGGCCAAACAAAACACTCTGCTACCAGTTTAGCAGTTGCGTTGGCACCTGGGTGGCTAAGACTATGAAGACTGTCGAAGACTTGTCGTCTCAGTGGTTTAGGGACAAAGGGTCTAGGTGAGGGAGTACTGACGTCACAGTATAGGTGTGATTGAGAGTCAGGGATCCTCATTCTCACCAGACGAAGTGAAGATTCTTCACCTAAAAACTGACTCAGCTCTTGATCAGCAGCTTGGGATGAAGCCAAGACATCCAAATCGACTGGTATCTGCAGTTCGGCGACACGAGACAGTGGGGTCGGCGACGACGTTGTCCTTTACCAGAAATATGCCTGATATCTGTGGTAAACTGAGATATGTAGTCGAGATGGCGGAACTGTCGAGGCGAGCAATTAGCTTTCCTTTCGCTGAAAGCGAAACTAAGCGGCTTGTGGTCAGTGTATACTACGAAATGCCTTGCTTCCAACATGTGGCGGAAGTATTTGATGCTTTCGTAAATGGCCAAAAGCTCGCGGTCGTACGGTGAATATTTTTGCTGAGAGGGACTCAACTTTCGGGAGAAAAATGCTAAAGGCTCCCATATTCCGTCTACAAATTGCTGTAGAACTGCACCCATTGCCAGGTCAGATGCGTCTGTTACTAACGCTAGTTCTGCTTGACAATTAGGGTGAGCCAGTAATGCGGCGTTAGAGAGGCTTTCCTTGCATTGGTTAAAGGCTAACAAGGCCTCGCCCGAGATATCAACCGGGTGAGAGGCTTTAACAGAACCAGCGAGGAGAGCATTTAAAGGGGCCTGAACTGCAGCGAAGTGAGGCACGAAACGCCTGTAAAAATTGAGCATCCCTAAAAATCGTCTTAGTTGTCGGACGGTTTTGGGCAGAGGGAAGTCCTTAATAGCCTGGACCTTGGACTCTAAAGGTTTAGTACCAGCTGCTGAAATATGGTATCCTAAAAAGGTTACTTCGCTAACGCCAAAGACGCATTTGGAAGTGTTAACTAGGACACCGTATTCCTTCATTCGGCTGAAGAGCTGATGAAGGTGAGCTTCGTGGTCTACCGCATTTTTAGAAAAGACTAAATAATCGTCTAAGAATGGGTAGCAGAAATCTAAACCTCTAGTCATTTCATCTACAAACCTCTGGAAAGTTTGCCCAGCATTGCGCAAACCAAAACTCATGAATGGAAATTCGAACAGGCCAAAGGGTGTGGTTATGGCTGTTTTAGGAATATCAGCTTCATGAAGTGGTATCTGATTAAAAGCTTTTGTCAAATCGATGGTAGAAAATATTGTACAACCAGAAATAGAGTGGGAAAAATCGTGGATGTGCCTAATCGGGTAACGGTCTGGAATGGTCCGTGCGTTGAGCATACGGTAATCGCCACAAGGGCGCCAGCCATTATCCTTCTTAGGCACTAGGTGTAGGGGTGAGGCCCAGGGACTTTCAGAAGGACGGGCCGTCCCATTGTCCAACATAAGCTGAAATTCCTGTCTGGCAATTTTTAGTTTATCTGGTGCCAGTCTGCGGGGAGTACATGATATAGGAGGACCAGGTGTAGTCCTGATGTGGTGTACTGTGTTATGTTTCACAAGTGTGGGTGTACCTGAAGGGCGTGTAATGTCAGGAAACTTACTCAGAATCTTGTGAAAACGCGTGTCGCCCGTCGAGACCTTAACAGAAAATATATTAGAACGAGCAATACAAGCATTAGTACAAAGGGTTGTGGTAGTATCCACTAAGCGTCACCTCAGGGGGGTGTTGGACGCTAGCCTGGCGTCCGGACGCTTCCCTGAGCGCTGGAAATGCGGGAAGCTGGTCCTGCTGCAGAAGCCGGGACGGCCTGCCGAATCGGTCGCGGCCTATAGGCCTATCGTGTTGCTGGACGAGGCGGGCAAACTTTTTGAGAGGGTGCTCTCTGCCCGCATCGTCCGGCACCTTTGCGGGGTCGGCCCCGATCTGTCGGATGCCCAATTCGGTTTCCGAGAGGGGCGTTCGACGATCGATGCCGTGATGCGCCTTAGGGCCGTGACCGAGGAGGCCGTGAGCTGCGGCGGAGTGGTGTTGGCGGTGTCTTTGGACATCGCCAACGCCTTCAATAGTCTGCCATTCAGCTGCATCAGGGAAGCGCTCCGCTACCACGGAGTGCCGGAGTACCTGAGGCGGCTGGTGGCAGACTATCTTGAGGAGCGAACCGTCATGTACGAGGACCGAGATGGCGTCTTGAGACGCAGGGCCATGTCGTGCGGTGTTCCGCAGGGGTCTGTCCTAGGACCACTCCTGTGGAACATTGGATACGACTGGGCCCTACGAGGGCGTCTCCCCCCCGGGCTGGGTGTAATCTGCTACGCGGATGACACCTTACTAACGACCCGGGGGGCTAACTTCCAGGAGGCGGCGCGCCTGGCCGCCACGGGAGTTTCCCAGGTGGTCGGGCGCATTGAGGCGTTGGGATTACGGGTGGCCCTGGATAAGACGGAGGCCCTATTATTTCATGGGCCCCGTCGTGGTCCGCCCGCCGGCGCCTCAATCGAGGTCGGCTCGGTCCTCGTACCGGTCCGGGCCCAGATGAGGTATCTGGGTCTGGTCCTAGACGGTAGGTGGCTCTTTGACGAGCACTTCCGACAGCTTGGTCCGAAGCTGGTGGACACTGCCTCCGCCCTAGGGCGACTTTTGCCCAATTTGGGCGGGGCCAGTGTTCCCACGAGGCGGCTGTACGCGGGGGTTGTCCGGTGCACCGGTGTGGGTGGCGGCTCTGACTGCCCCGAATAGGGCGCGCCTCTGGCGCCCCCAGAGGATATTGGCGGTCAGAGCCATACGCGGATACCGCACGGTGTCCACCGAGGCGGCCTGTGCCTTGGCCGGAACACCCCCGTGGGATTTGGAGGCGGAAGTGCTCGCCGAAGTTTATCGGCGAGTGGCTGACTTCCGGGCGGAGAGCGGATTTCGCCTTCCGCCCGAAGACGTGCGCGAGTGGCGCGAAGTCGCTCGCCGAGCCACCATGGTGAGATGGTCGTTCCGGCTGGAGACTCCACGCGCTGGCTTCGCCGCCGTGGAGGCTCTCCAGCCGGTCATCGCCGAGTGGGCAGGGCGGCAGCACGGGACCCTTTCCTTCCGGCTGACGCAGGTGCTTTCCGGGCACGGTTGCTTCGGAAGGTACCTGTACTCGGTCGCTAGGAGGGAATCGAGTCCCGCCTGCCACCACTGCGACTGCAGTGAGGATTCGGCCCAGCACACGCTGGCGGTTTGCCCCGCATGGGCGACGCAGCGCCGGGCCCTCACTGCAGTCATCGGAGCAGATCTCTCGCTACCGGCCGTAATTCGCTCCATGGCCGGTAGCGACAGTTGTTTTACCGCGGTCGCAACCTTCTGCGAGGAGGTAATCTCGCAGAAGGAGGCGACGGAGAAGGCCCGGGAGGACGACCTCCACTCGGACCTGATCCGCCGCCGGCGAACCGGGCGGCGAAGGCGCGCTTACCTGCGCCTCATGCCGCCCTGAGTGTGGCCGCGGGTGGACGGGATGGGTTCTCCCCTCCACCCGCATTAGTTGGCCAGCCGCGAGGGGGCGGCGTCCGCGTATGCCGGACGTCGCCTAAAGAGAGGGTCCACTGAGACGGAGCCCGCATCAGGAGCGGGCCGGCGCTGGGAGGGGTCCAGACGGAGATAGCTACCTGGACCCCTCCTAAACTGGAAGCGCAAAGAGGGCACACCGTGTGGTTTTAGTCGGTTCGAGTCCGACACACCGCCCCGCCGAACGAGAGCCCCGGCGGGGTGACGGTCCGAGGGGATTTCCACACTAAGCGTTGGTTGCGACAATCTACCATTAAATTATAGTGGCTTAAAAAATCAACACCTATAATTGGTTTTGTAACATTAGCTACAGTGAAGCGCCAAGGGAAATTGCGCCTTAAGCCTAAGTTTAAATTTAGATTAGTAAAGCCAAAAGTATCAATTATTGAGCCATTAGCAGCGGTTAACTGGAAGTCTGTCTTGGCTCGACGTTCACTAAGCGCAGAAAGTGGGTAGACGCACAAATCACTACCAGTATCTATTAAAAATTGCGTATTGCTGCTGCGATCGGTAACGAAGAGGCGACCCGTTGAGGCGGGGCAGTCGTCAGTCGCCATTAGCGACTGCCCGTGGCTTTTCCCGCTTGCTTGTAGTCGCACGGCTTCAGGCACCTATGAGCCCGTGCTCCGAACCTCACATGGTACCAGCATACGGGTTGTTTCACGTAACTGGAGTTAGATCGCGTTCTACTACACGAGCTTGATCGCCGACGGTCGCGTCGCCTTCCGCGTTCAGCGGAACAGCAAGATGCACGAGTATGTTCCTCTAATTTTAAGGTGAGGTGCTGCACCATCTTCTTCAGCTCAGCAATCTCGTCAGACTGCCGGGCACTACCGTTCGAGGCGGCTGAGACGCTAGGTGGTGATGTCAGCTCCTGTATGCGATCAGCGAGGTCGGCTAATTGCTCCAGTGAGTGCGAGGTCTGGGACGCCAGCACAGTCTGGACACCGATGGGTAGCTGGTTACTCCAAATCTGTTTCACTATATCTTCCGCCGCAGATGATCCGGCTAAGTCCTGAAGGTGTCGCAGGAATTGGGATGGCTTGCGATCACCAAGTCTCTCCTGCGTGAGCAACTGCTTCACCTTCGTTTCGTGCGAAGCTGACAGGCGACGAAGAAGCTCAGTCTTGATCGGAATCGGATCTTGAACGGTTTTTGCATACTGAATGTCGAGCCTAGTCGTAACAGAGCTAAACTTCACGGCATCTTCTGTGATACGAAGACTCTCAAATTGGCTCTCTAGAAGCGCGAACCAAAGCTCCGGTTCCTCGGGTGAAAATTTTGCGACCTTTAGTACGACTTTAGTCTCACGACGGTCAGGTGACAAGTCGCGGCGGGGAGTCGCAGGGCGCATTTTCTTGATCCGCTTGGTGATGTTCTCCTCCACGGTACGTGCGGTGTTCGCGGAATCACTGCTATCGGTCATGTTCTTAGCGGGGTCACCAGTATAGTACTTACGGCACAGGTATGTGAGAAAAGAAAAATAAAAGTTCGTTTCGGAGGTAGAAAGACGAAATTAATTTAATATATAGAACACACATACACCAAAGAAAGTCAGTTAAAAAGTACCACAAAGATAGAAGGAGCAAATAGGAAACGATAGCACAATAGATTAAAACAATTTACACAATAACAATTAATATTATTCGCGACACGACAACGCGTACGGAGCGGGGCGGTGGTTAGACGGGCGACGCGAGTTACAAGCGCTGGCGTTCGTGGCAGACTAAGGAGCCTCGCGTGAGCGTGGGGCTGCGCTAGCGCATTCTTGTGGTTACAGCGGTGCGCCGCGCTCAAAGCAGAGGCGCCCGCGCGAGTAAGTGTTCTACAGTGGTTAATGTATGTATTTGTGTATATATATATGGCATATATTATAAATATTGGTGTATGAGTAGGCTACAAATGTGACTGCTCGAATCTTACTGAACACATTGTTGTAAAGAAAAACGATTTTACCATATTTTCTCAGAATATCAGGAGCAGGATTTTGCAGTAATGTTATCGACTTTTAAATTCGAGCCCGATGTATTAATTTTGACCGAGATTAAGCACTAATAAGCCTATTCCGCAACTCAATAACTATAATTCCTTTGCAACAACACGGCAAATTAACCAAAACGATGGTGTTGCTGTATATGTAAAAAATACTCTCGAACCAAAAATTAAAGAAATACAACTCTCACAGGCGTCATGTCTTCAGATTGATATCCTTAATAATGTTGCCCTAGGTATATACCGATCTCCTTCTAATACAAACATTGACAGCTTTATTGACTCACTCAGCACACACTTAGATAAAATAGCCATACAAAAGAATTTAATAATAGCTGGAGATATTAACATTAATATTAGGCCCAAAGAAACTGAAGCGCCCCATGAAAACAAAAACCGTCTACAGTACCTTAACATGCTGTCGACTTATGGTATATTACCTGGTCACATTTTACCGACTAGAGAACGGAATTGCCTGGATCATTTTATGCTGAGAATCAATAGAAAGAGGACATCTGCCTCTGTTGCTATTTTACAAACCACAGTAACTGATCATTTCACTACATTTTTATCACTATCCAAAATAAAAAATAAAGAATCTGTAACTAAGATCACCACCACTTTACATTACGAACTAGCGCTGAAGTACTTACAAGAAAAAAACATCTCAGACTTACTTTTCTGTGACGATCCTAACTTACTTACTGACCTCCTCATACAGAAATTAACTGACGCCATCAAAACAAACTCAACAACTACAAACATTCCAAACAGCAAACGCATAATCAAGCCATGGATCACCCCAGGCATACTCAGATGTATTAAAAACAGAAACAAACAACAAAAAAACTCTAGATGTGACCCACATAATACAATCATAAAAATAACATATTGTCGTTATAGAAATTACTGCAATAATTTAATCAAAAAATTAAAAAGGACATACGAAAGAGAATTATTAACTAAGTCTATAACAAACACAAAGCTACTCTGGAAAAATGTTAAATCTATAACTTACACAAATAAACAAATAAACCAAAGTACAGAACTATTAAGCGTTAAGACATCTCCACATGAATCAATAAATTTTGTAAATGAATACTTTGTGAACATTGAAAAAGATTTAGCTAAAAAAATTCAGCCTCGGCCAAATAATATGTCTACTGAACAACCCAGTACCTCTCCACAAATGAACTCTTTTGTATTATTAGATACTGATACAGAAGAAGTGGAAAGAACTTTGAACAGCTTGAAATTGAATAGTGCCCCAGGATGGGACAATGTTACGCCTAGATTCTTAAGGTATACTAGCAGCGAGATTGTTCCCATCATTAGTCACCTAGCTAACCTTTGTTTCAGGCGTGGCATTTTTCCAACCTCATTGAAACAGTCCATTATAACGCCGGTACATAAGGGTGCGAATAGAGATGATGTCAATAATTATAGACCTATCTCGGTGTTACCAGCCATATCCAAAATTTTAGAAAAATTAATTAATATACGACTTAGAAATTACCTCTATAAATTTAAAATTCTATCCAATACACAATTTGGTTTTAGGCAAGGATTATCCACCGAAGATGCAGTTATGACTCTTAGTTCGCTAATAACTGAGCATCTTGATAACGGTAGCAACTGTCTAACTGTATTTATAGACCTAAAAAAAGCTTTTGACACCGTCTCTGTTCCAACACTTGTGTCCAAGTTGGAAAAAATTGGTGTTCGAGGAACCCCTCTCAAATTATTTATAGACTATCTAACAAATAGAAAGCAGAGGGTTAGGATAGCATCGTACACTAGTGACGACGTAGAGGTATCATTTGGCGTACCGCAGGGAAGTGTGTTAGGCCCAACATTGTTTTTAGTATACATCAATGACCTTTGTAACCTCAAAGTCACAAATGCAAAAATCATTTCTTACGCTGATGATACCGCTGTTGTCTTTCATGGGAAGAACTGGCCTGATGCTATGCATAATGCTGAGATGGGCATGTCACACATAGCTAATTGGCTTAAAGACAATCTTCTTAGTCTAAATACAACAAAAACTAATTTTATATGTTTTAGCGTTTC
Source organism: Arctia plantaginis (assembly GCA_902825455.1). NCBI lineage: Eukaryota > Metazoa > Arthropoda > Insecta > Lepidoptera > Erebidae > Arctia > Arctia plantaginis. The sequence continues at coordinate 11,331 of CADEBD010000387.1, read as the reverse complement.
CAATCGATCAAAACCAAATATAGCTTTTAACTTTAAATACATTCATGTGATAATAGCACAAACAATAACTGTAAATGTCCTGCTCTTGTGAAAGTCTCACAAACAAAATATCTAGGTGTTATTATTGACCAAAACTTAACCTGGTATCCACACATAGAACATGTTACTGGAAGAATAAGGAAGTTGGGGTGGATATTTAAAACGTTAAGATATGTTGCCCCAAAAGGCCCTAGCAGAAATATTTTAAATGAAATTTATATGGCCCTTGCGCAATCAGTGTTGGTATATTGTATTCCCGTATGGGGCGGTGCGGCTAAATCTAAATTTATTGAAGTTGAACGAGGACAGAGGAGTCTAATAAAAATTATGTATTTTAAAAAGATCACACATCCTACTGATAGTCTTTATAGAATTAGTGACCTTCTTTCCGTAAGAAAATTATATATAGCTAGTGTAGTTGTAAAAAAATACAAAACAATTCCCTATGATAAAGGCTTATTATCAAAAAGATTAAAAAATAAAATTGCACCAATTCCTCAAACCAAAACCGTATTCGCTTCTCGTCAATACTCTAAGCGCTCTGCTCAACTTTATAATCGGGTAAATAAGGAGATATACATACATTCCAAACCACTTCACGAATGTGCACACATGCACACACACACACACACACACATATATATACATATATATATATATATATATATATAATGTAATTTTATGGGAATGAAGAACAAATAATATCTACGTGTTGCTCTGTAAAACAAAGTTTTTTATTTAACGTAAATCGTTATAACATCTACGCATCTATTGCAAATATCTTTTATCTTACCTGTAAAACAAAGAAACGGCGATTAAAGTATATTATTTTAATTCTAAATTCCCTTTATATTTTGTAGTTTTATTTCCAATTTAGTTAGTCACTCTTTTTAAGCGCTGTTTTCTCACAATATTGCCAGCATAATAAAATTCTTCACTTAGATGACATTGTAGATAATAAATTAAAGAATATATATTTTCTTTACATCTCCCTCCTCAAAAAGAAAGTTTACCAAAACTTTCATTGAAATTACACATCTAAGAAATCTCAAGTAATCTAACAATAAAATTAAAGTAAAAGTTTAACAACAAAAGTCAACTATTTTAAATTATATCAATTTAAACATCAATCCTTAAAATCTTTTAATAGTACCTATTGTATATGCAATGTGTAAAACAAAACAAATTTGTTTTGTTTAACTAATGTTAAACAATTTCCAAAAAAAAAAATTATGACAATCTTACCTTAAGTTACCTATTTTACATTTAGTTATATATTAATTAATACTTTAACTAACTTAACACTAAAGTATACATACAAATACACAATAAGTATACATGCATATTCAGATTCTTTTCAAATTTCCATTATTGATAGTATTAATTATACTAATGATAGTATTTAAGTTTTTTGTTTAAGAAATGGTATAAGTTTAGTAATATGAAAGAGATTTGACTCAGATTTTTTATGACCTGTATCAATTTTATAAATTGAATTAGATATTTTTTCAATAATTTTAAATGGACCAATCTTTAGTTCATCTAATTTACGTCTATTCAGTTTGTTACCATTTTCTACATAAACCAAATCCCCTGCGCTGAAATCAAAGTATGTCCTATTCTTATCAAATCTTTGTTTATTACAGTTATGTGATTTTAATGAATTTTCAAATGCTATTTTTTTATCTCTGATCCACTCTACTTCTGTTTTATTTATTTTTAATTCATTTGGTAAAAAAGAAACATCTGTACCATTTAATAAATATTTAGGTGCAAACCCTGTAACTGTATGTTCAGTATTATTATATTTATCTACGCAGTTATGAGCAATGGTTGTCCATGCTTTTTTATTACTATTGTTTTCGTTTAATTTACATCTTATTTTGTTTACAAGAGTTTGGTTAAGTCGTTCATTTAATCCGTTAGAAAATGGGGCATTTACGGCAGTAAAAATTATTGGTATTGATTTTCTATTCAAAAATGATTTAAATTCTTTTGAGTTGATTCCTGGGTACTGATCAGTGAGTACCATCCTAATAGTATAAGACTCTACTACCTTATTGAGTAGTTTTACAAAATCATTAGCATTTTGTGTCTTTGAAGTAACAATGTATGCATATCGGGTAAAGTGGTCCACTAAAAGGTGTAGATACTTTTTTGTTGATCGTGAGCCTCCAAAACCTCCAATTGTATCTATCGAGACAATTTCAAAAGGTTTTGTGGCAGGACCTAACTGGGACATTAGACCAAATTTAGCATGCCCCCTGTTCTTGTTTTTTATACATATTTCACAGCTTTGACAATGTTTTTTTATGTTTGTTGTTAAGTTTTTTGCTGTGTATAATTTACTAATTTTGTTTTGCATTTGCTTAATACCTAAGTGATACATGTTTTCATGTACATGTTTAATGAGCTTTTTACTATAATCTTCAGATAAAATAATTTTTTGTTGTTTTTTAAAGTTTTTATAGTATACATTATGTTTTAGTATCAAATTTGATTTATTTTTTTGTATGTCTAAATTGTTTTCTTGGTCTGTAATAATATCATTAAATTTTATCATGTTTACAATTTTCAATTGTTCATCTGTACTCTCATTTGCATCTAATACTGGGTTCCTACTCAAACAGTCTGCTTCAACATTGTGTTTACCAGGTGCATATTTGATTACAAAATCATATTGTGATAAATAATATGTTAAATCCCCTAGTTCATCGTCTGTCCTAGATTTAATATTTAAATTTTCTAGTGGTTTATGGTCAGAATATACAGTGAATGTTTTACCTATAAGCCAATATTGCCAGTATCTTATAGCTTCCTTTATTGCTAAGCATTCTATATAAATTGCCTTCTTTTTCTTTTGAGCTTGGTTTAGTTTTTTTGAGAAGTATGCTACTGGTTTATCTACTCCATTTGGCTGTGTTTGTTTTAAGACTGCTCCAATACCTTCTAAAGATGCATCTGTATGAATTTTTATAGGCAAATTTTGATCAAAAATTTCTAAGATTGGTTGTGAGCATAATAAATCTTTTATAATTTCAAAAGATTTTTGACAATCCGCAGACCATACAAATTTAGTATTTTTTCGGAGTAAATTATGAAGAGGTTCTAAAATTATCGCACTTTTTGGCAAATATTCGTGATAAAAATTAACTTTCCCAAGAAACTGTCTAACATTTTTCTGAGTCTTAGGTATTGGGAAATCTTTAATTGAAATTAAATTGTCTCTCACGGGTTGTACTGTGTTATTATGTATTATATGACCAAGATATTTAACAGAATCTGAAGCAAATGTACATTTTGTGAATTTTAATCTAAAACCCTCTTTTTTAATAGCTTCTAATAATTGTGATAAATGGTTTATGTGTTCAGAAAAGGATTTTGAGTGTATCAGTATATCGTCTATAAAATTAACTGCAAAGTCAGTAAGCTTATATTTTCTAAGAATGTTACCTAGTATCCTTTGAAAAATGGCTGGAGAGGTCTTCAACCCAAACGGCAAACACGTCCACTGGTAATGGCCCTCCTGCGTCACGAAGGCTGTCTTCTTTCTGTCTTCAATTCTGAGCGGGATGGACCAGAATGCAGAATTTATGTCTAGTGTTGTAAAATAAGTTGAGTTTCTAGTCTTCATCATCAAATCTTCAATAAGTGGAAACGGTTGAGCTTGTGGTACCACAATTTTATTTAGATCTCTGAAATCTATACATAGTCTTGACTTTTTGTTATCTTCTTTTTTGAAAGCTAACGTCACAGGAGCTGCAAATGGACTATAGGATTCTTCTATAAGATTTTTGTCAAGTAATTTTGTTATTTGTTCTTCTATTTCCTTTTTATCGTCAATTGAACATCTATACGGTCTCTTGCAACAATATTTATCAATGAGTAGATCAATCCGTGCTTCATATTCTTTTACTGTGCCAATATCATATTTGTCTTTAGCAAAAATTGATTTGTATGCATTTATTAAATTATATATTTCTGTCTTTTGCTGAGTATTCAAGTTACCCATATTTATTTTGAAATCTTCTTCTTGTATATGTTCATTAAAGTTTATTGAACATTGCTTTTTCCTACTATTCTCTTCTTTACTAGTAATATTTGTATTGTTATCTCTTTTTTCTTCTCTTCTTTGACTTATTTGTAAATACTCATCTTGTACCAGTTTAAATTTTTTTATAATATCTAATCCGATTAGAAAGTCATATTTAAATTGTTCTCCATCAATTATATAGACATCGGCTTTATCTTCAATATCAAATATTTTCATTTTTATAGTTGTCAAACCTATGGTCTTTTTAACACCATTAATTGTTATTAGGTTATCTGTTTTTGTATCAAGCTCTCTATCTTTTCTCAGTCTTATTAATTTTGAATTAATTACTGAAACATTTGAGCCTGAATCATATACTCCAAATATCTCTACTTGTTCATTTAATAGTAGTTTGACTTTTATTAATGGTGTCATTATTAGTTTTTTGAGTTATTATTATTAAGTTCAACATCAATCACTGAATTGTTTACTGTTTTATTGTAGTTTTTCTTTTGATAATTTTCATCTGTAAGTTTAAACCAACACTTTTCTTCAGGATGGAACCGAATACCTTTATTTAAAATTTCACAAGTCTTACAAGGTTTATTTTTATCAATGTTTCCTTTAGAATCAGAGGCATTTTGTTTAGGGGTGTAGAAATTCTTTTTGTTTACTGCATATTCATGTTTTCCAATTTCATTATACAAGTTTGCTGTTGTTCTTACTGATCCTTTATCAATTTTTTCTATTATATAATTTGGTAGTCCCATTACTATAAGATTTATCATTGTTTGTGTATCAATATGCTTGTTAACTTCTAATAGCAGTTTTTCTTTTTTTGTAGCATATTCAAGTAATGATCCACTTTGAAATCTAAATTTAAATGCATATTTAATTTGTGACCAACCTTTATTTCCATATGTTTCACAAAAGTTAGCCTTCCATAGTGACCACTCAGAGTTCACCGTTAATTTAATTAACATACTTCCATACCAATCTAAGCACTGTTTTTCTAAGAGATGTTTTAAAATTTCAATTTTCTCTTCATTTTGTACAATCTCGAATCTCTCACATTCACTTTCAAATTCAATGATCCATTGGTTAGCATTAGATGTTTTATTTGAAAATTTTTCCAACAAAAACCTCTCTGCAATTTTACTTACATTTTTTTTCTCTGGAACGTTGATTTTTGTGTTATTTTGTGAAAACATTGTCCCTTCTGTAATTTCATCTAAATATTGGTCACCATATTGTATATTTTCGCCCGCATCTAGATATACATTCTTCAGTTCTTTACTTAGAGGAATCCATACTGCGCGTGTTTGATGTCTTTTTTTCAGCGAATTTTTTACCTTCGCATAAACGTCTGTAGACGCTAAAGCAGTGTGCTTACTTGCAGGTTTTAGATCATCTGGGACCTCATACATGCGTCCGTCCGGTGTGCCAATTGAGGTTATGCAAATTACGTTAGATTTCCCATCCGCTGCCGCCAATGAAGCAAATTTAAATAGCAATTTCTCCATATTTTCTTAACTAAAATCGCCGTTTTATAATGTAATTTTATGGGAATGAAGAACAAATAATATCTACGTGTTGCTCTGTAAAACAAAGTTTTTTATTTAACGTAAATCGTTATAACATCTACGCATCTATTGCAAATATCTTTTATCTTACCTGTAAAACAAAGAAACGGCGATTAAAGTATATTATTTTAATTCTAAATTCCCTTTATATTTTGTAGTTTTATTTCCAATTTAGTTAGTCACTCTTTTTAAGCGCTGTTTTCTCACAATATTGCCAGCATAATAAAATTCTTCACTTAGATGACATTGTAGATAATAAATTAAAGAATATATATTTTCTTTACATATATATATATATCAACTACCCATCTAAACATGTACTGGTCCCTTCATAACATTATTTAAGCTGGAATATTTTGTATTATTTTTTGTATTTTTGTTTTTCTGTATTGTTTAAGTAACTTTGTAAGAATCACCTGAACACAATCGTATACCAATCCTGTAACAAGCATGCTATGGAAGAGCGGAGTTTCCTAATACAGGCATTATTTGCTTAAAGGGAAGCTCCAATCACGAATATTGTTTTACAAATTTTTGGTAACGAAATAAAACATTTGTATTTGTATTTAGTCGGTCTGATTCCGACACACCACCCCAGTGGGGTGACGGCCTGAGGAGGTTTCCACACGTAAAAAAAAAACGGGGTATTTGTAGTAGTTGTAGAATTGTTGGACATAGTTTTAATCGCCACTTTGCTTGTGGACGGCTTCATTAAGCTGTTCTTTTCAGGCACCTTCGAATCTTTCTTTTTGTTATTATACTCTATATCATGTAACAAGGGTTGAGAGCGCCACTGCGACACTATCAAAAAATGCAACTATCGGTTTGCTGTAAGTTGGATAGTGCTCGCATACATTTTTTTTGCACAAGAAATGCCCTATTTGCCTCAACTGAGTTGCCCCATATTATAATCGCATATCGTAGTTTTGACGACACATAGCCGTGGTATGCACTTAAAGCAGTGCTAAGAGTCGATATTTGTTTAAGGCGATATATAGAGTAAACAAATTTATCCAAATTCATGCAAAGGTTCTGAATATGCTGCTTCCAATTACAGTGTTTGTCTATTGTAATGCCCAAAAATGACGTCGTATCCACTTCTACAACTACATTATTATTACATTTAATATCTAATTCAATGGGTTTACTATTGTATGTCTGAAATTTATCATTTTCGTTTAATTAACATTTATTTTAAGGTAATTACATTCTAACCAATTGATAATATTACCCAGTTCATTGTTTATCTTATTCTCTAAGTTATTTTTATCGCTATCTTCTATAATTAAGGTTATGTCATCGGCGTATAGTACACATTTATGCTCAGTCACATTCGGTAAATCGTTTATATATAACATAAACAATAAAGGCCCTAGAATACTCCCCTGAGGTACCCCAGAACTATTTAGTCGTTTAAATTCGGATCTAGAGGATGTATTATATTTACCAGAAATGCTTGATATCTCTACACACTGATATCTGTTATCTAGGTAGCTTTTAAGCCAATCTAGTGCTTTTCCACGGATTCCATATCAGGAGTAACAATTTATGATTTACAAAATCGAAAGCCTTGGACATGTCAAGAAATATTGATACTATGTTATTTTTTATATTGAGATTGTTAGTAATTACTTTCGTTAAAGTAAAACATGCCAAGGCAGTAGAGTGTTCTTTTCGGAAACCATGTTGTTCAGGTGTGAGAATGTTATTTTTTTCTAAAAATCCATATAATTTAATATGCATTACTTTTTCAAATAATTTTAAAACTATTGGAATCAACATCATCATCATCATCATCATCATCAGCCTATCGCAGTCCACTGCTGGACATAGGCCTCTCCCATTGCACGCCACTTAGATCGATTTTGGGCTTCTCGCATCCAGCTCCTGCCAGCCATCTTGCGCAAATCGTCACTCCACCTGGCCTGTGGGCGTCCTACATTACGTTTACCGAGACGCGGTCTCCACTCAAGAACTCGTTTTCCCCAACGGTTGTCGGTTCTGCGGCTAATATGGCCAGCCCACTGCCACTTCAGCTTGCTGATCCGGTAGGCTATGTCGGTGATCTTGGTTCTCTTCCGGATCACCTCATTTCTGATGCGATCCCTTAGAGAAACGCCGAGGATAGCCCTTTCCATAGCACGTTGAGCGACTTTGAACTTGTGGACCAGCCGTACCGTAAGTGTCCACGTTTCAGCTCCGTATGTCATGACGGGTAGGACGCACTCATTAAAGACTTTCGTCTTAAGGCACTGTGGGATCGACGATGAGAAGACTCGACGTAGCTTCCCAAACACTGCCCAACCAGACCGAATTCTTCTGTTCACCTCGTCCTCGAAGTTGTTTCTACCTAACTGCAATGTCTGCCCGAGGTACACATAATTTTGAACAACTTCGAGAACGGCACCGTGTACCGCAATCGGTTCCGGTAGTACATGTCCGTTGAACATGACCTTGGTTTGGAAGTGTCAGCTAGGTCATTCAGCATTTGCTGTAGGTCCTGCAACGTCTCTGCCATGATGACGATGTCGTCTGCAAATCGCAAGTGAGAGATGTATTCGCCATTGATATTGATGCCACGCCCTTTCCAGTGCAGCGTCTTGAACATGTCCTCCATTGCATTTGTGAACAATTTCGGGGAAATAACGTCCCCTTGTCTCACTCCTCGATGCAATGGTACGGGCCTTGTTTGCTGATTCTGAACTTGGACGGACATGGTGGCGGCTTTGTAGAGACATCTCATCACTTAGATGTATCGCCAATCTACTTGGCAACGTTGCAGGGACTCCAGAACAGACCAGATCTCGATCGAGTCAAAGGCTTTCTCATAGTCCACGAATGCTAGACACAGGGGCTGATTATATTCTTCGGTCTTCTGTATAATCTGCCGCACTGTGTGGATGTGGTCTATGGTGCCATATCCGCTCCGAAACCCAGCTTGCTCCGGTGGTTATAATTCGTCGAGTCTTTGCGCAAGACGGTTCGTGATGACTCTCGAAAACAGCTTGTAGATGTGGCTTAGAAGGGATATGGGTCGATAGTTCTTCAACCTGGTCTTGTCACCCTTTTTGAAGAACAAGACGACCACACTCCTACTCCACGCTTCCGGAGTTCTCCCTTCAAACAGGACAACGTTGAAGAGCTTTCGGAGCTCCCTTAGTACAGGTTTACCCCCGGCCTTTAGCAGCTCTGTTGTAACGCCATCCTCTCCAGGGGCTTTTCCATTTTTCAGTTGTCCAAGAGCCATCTCGATTTCGTCAATGCTAACTTCTGGCAGGTCTTCGGTGTAGTGACGTGTTAATGTGGGTCTAAAGTCCTCATTTTCGGGATTAGGTCGAGATGCATGCGAAGCGTATAACCGGCCAAAGAAGCTTTCCACTTCCAACAGGACTGCCGGCTTCGAAGCAACGACTTCTCCACTTTCTGTGGTCAACTTTGTCAGGTGGCTTCTTCCAAGAGATTGTACAAACACTTTTGACCCCCGATTTTGCTCGATCGCTCTTTCAATTGAAAGAGTATTGGAGCACCGGATGTCGTGTCGTACGAGTTTACTGATCTCTCGGTTTAGAGTCCGTTTTGCCGACAAAGTGACAGGTGGGTTTTCACGTCGTTTCTTCATCAGCCCTAGGGTCCTTTCTGAAAGCTTCGACTTCCTGCCCTTACGCTGCATTTCACAAAATCTCTTACCTCATTCCCTGAGGATCCGAACCACATTTTCGAGGTTCTGGTTTACGTCGATTGTGGTTTCCACGGCAGCGAATCGGTTTTCCAGTTTTGACTGGAACGTTTCAGATCCTGTCATGGCTTGGAGCAGAGTCGGTCGGAGCCTGGATTTCATCAAACAGACACGTTCCGCCTTAAAGTTGATATTCAGAGAGCCCCGGACAAGTCGGTGATCACTACCGGTATTAAACCTATTGATCACTGAGACGTCTCTGAATATGTGCTTTCTATCACTCATGATGAAATCGATCTCATTTCTGGTCATAGCGTCGGGGCTTTGCCACGTCCACTTCCTTTGGGGCTGTTTCTTGAAGAAAGAGTTCATCAAAAAGAGCTCCTACCGTTCGAGGAAGTTGACCAGCATTTGCCCCCTATGATTCCTGCTTCCAAATCCATGGGATCCTACTACCGATTCGCCGCAATTCTGTACTTCCACTTTAGCGTTGAAGTCACCCATAACAACGTTGTAGTGGGTCTTAGTTGTGAAGTGGAGGGTCCTCGATATGTCATCGTACATATCCTCCACCTCGTCGTCCGAGTGTGCCGAGGTCGGTGCGTACACTTGCACAACCTTGAGGCTATACCCCTCGGTGAGCTTGATATTGAGGTACGCTACCCTGTTCGACACACTGGAAATTTCCACAACGTTGTCAGATAGGGACTTATTTACCAGAAACCCAACGCCACCTTGGGATTGTTGGTCTCCCTCGCGGAAGTACATTAGGTGGCCTGAATCGAGGGTTATAGTGTCCTCCCCCTCTCTTCGGACTTCACATAGCCCTAGGATATGCCACCTAATCTTCCCAAGTTCCACCGCCAGATGACCGATCGCAGGGCGTAGCTTGTCGCACCGGTAACGCTGCTGCCCGTCACAGGCCTGTTGTATTTAGCTACGCCTATTGGGATGGATATACCGCCATCGGTCGGTCGCCAGAGCCTCGTTCGTCATTCAGCAGGATGCACCGCGGGCAGGTGAGGTTGGCTTGGGGCGAAAGATGGTGGTTCGCCCCTCACATCCTTGGAATCAACGTAATGGGTCTATAATTATTCATGTCATTTGTATCGCCCTTCTTATGCAAAGGTTTGACAACCGATAGTTTTAGTCTAGCAGGTACGTGTCTCTGCATAAGTGACAAATTAATAATATAACATAAGGGAGCAGAAATTATTTTGGCGCATAATTTTAAGATGTCAGTTCTGATGTGGTCATAGCCTGTCGAATTAGTGTTATGTAAAGAGTTAATAGCTTTAAAAATGTTAAAATCATTTACAGGAGTCAAAAAAATGGTATCAAAATTATTATTAATTATATAGGGGTAGGTAGTTATATTCGAAACATTTAATTTTGGTACGGAGCTTATAACTGGGGATGTCAAGTTTATAACATAATTATTTAACTGCTGTGCTATTTGGTTCGGATTTGAATATTCCGTTCCATTCAGTTTTATTGACGCTAAAAGTTACAAGTGCGACATATCAAAAGTTGCGCCGTCGCGAGGCCTAAACAATAGTGAAAACCGCGTGACAATTGAACCAGAATTGCGGACATTCGTAGAACAAAAACTTTATTTTTAGTGTTAAGTTTAGGTTTTAAAAAATGGGGGTGCGTGGTCCGGAACCTCCTTGTGGTGCACCCTGGGCAACGGAGACGGCAGCGCCTCTCTCCCTAGGTGGGGGAGGCGCTGCTGCCTGCGGCCAATTCCGGCCGAGGTGGGAACGGCCCGTCAAGGGCTGTTCGGAGGGCCGCTTTCCGCGTGTCCCTCTGTTTGGCAGAGGGCATAGGGGAGAGCGGGCTGGGGGCGGACGGGTCCACTGCAGCTGGCTCTGTCCAGAGGTGGGGGACACTGGTCTGACGCAGACCACCGTCCGGCCATGTCGTAACCCTGACTGGCAACGGTCAGGAATGACGGCTCTTCGAGGGCTACGAGGAAGGCAAATTCTATAAAAAAAACC